>JARHVA010004058.1:1165000-1627500 GCA_037957365.1 Torreya grandis
TTTTACTTTTTAGTAGAAATAATCGCATGAACCTATTGGTTATAATAATGTTAACCAAATCTTGCATTGCTAATACTAACTAAGTAGTGAAACAGACTTCACTAGATTACTTAGCACCACCAATGTTAAATGAAGGTAATCTGATCAAGTGGTGTGTATGAATTTTATTGATCCTAGAGATTAATAGCTATTTGAAAATTTTGGCCAAAGTAATATTTAAATAGACAATTTCATTTCATATGTATGTTTTACATGCTTATGTAATATCATGTTAGAATGTATTTATTTATGGTACACATCATGTATTATAAATCTTACAACACACGTGTATTATCATGTCTCTTTGGATTCTCACACCATCACTATCTACCCATCTTTGAAGGGAGGGCCATTTCCTATTTGGGGGATTATGCAGGGAATCGATGGATCATGGTCGGTGTGGAAGAATAGAATAGGAAATTCATGGACAAGAGGAGGAAACCCATCAGGATGAGACTAAAGAGCATCCTATTGAGAAGGAAATTATTCAAGAGTAGAGACATGAGGAAGTGCCTCAAAATGCAAGAGCACATGTAGCCATAGAATTGGCAAGGGATATCAAAAAAGTGAATCCACCTAAGTTTGATAGAACCATTATGAGAGATGGAGTTGAATTATGATTGACTAAAATAGCTAAGTATTTTGAGATTCAAAATGACTTAGAGGTCACAAAATTCCTTTGGGGAGCTTATAAATTGACTAGGGAAGAAGCTGTGTGGTGGACAAATAAGAAGGTAGAAATTAATTTGAATTCAACCACCACTAATTAGGAGTAGTATTTAACAATATTAGATCATGGTGGCTTTCAAAGTTATATGTTTATTAAAATTTATATTTTTAAAATCTAAAGTAAGAAGACTTACTAGTGAATGAGTATCAAGAACAATTCACCACAATTATGAAATATATACCTTAGTATTAGGTAGATGAGAGGTTTAGGATTAGGAAGTTCATCATGGGATTAAAAGCCCAAATTGGTGAAGTGGACATTTATGAACCATATACCATAGACCAAGTCTTTGAGAAAGTAGTCAAGCAGGAGCAAAAGTTAAAATTTATTGCTTAGGTTAGGGACAAGTTTAAGAAAACATTTGGAAGTTCAAAAACAAATTTTAAGAAGAACTAGAATTAGAGGAGTGGAGACTCCAAGAATTAGTTCAAGAATCAAAATACTAGATTCAATAGTGGTTCAGGTAGTAAGAAATTGGGTAGTGGTTCCAAAGGCATTTCCAAGGGAAATAAATAGTCTAATAGGAAGGGACCACCAGGAGGTTGCTTCATTTATGGAGGTGATCATTTGACATGTGAATATACCTAGGATAAGTTGAGGAAAAAAGTTTCTACCCCTTAGTAAGGAAAATTTTAGCAATGTATTCATGTGGTGATTAATAATCAACAAGCCAAATTCTAAGGTTTACCCATAGAATTGTCAGGTATTTTATTTGAACATCAAGTTTTTATTTTGATAGGGATACATATTTTTTTTATAGCTCCTATAATTATAAAAAAATTGTCTATAAAATCTATTATAATGTAAAATGCATGGTCGATACAATATGGAATGATTCTAAAGCCCAGGTTGATAAGTGTTTAGTTGAAGTAGAAATTAGATTTCCAAAATTCACAATGGTTATGGATCTTTATGTAGAAACACTAGGATTATATGATGTGATCCTAGGATTCAACTAGTTTATGAATCATAAGTCCAAGGTTGATTTATATCTGAAAAGAGTTGAGTCTCTTGATGATTCTAAAAATTGGACACTAATTCAGGGTGAGAAAAGGAAGTTGAAGCTTAACTATATTTTTGTAATGCAAATCCAAAAGGCCCAAGGTAAAATATGTTAAATAGTTATCATCAAGATAAATGAAATTTATGAAACTAAGGACCCATCAATTGAAGATTATCCTTTTCTTAAGAATTTCCATGATGTGTTTCTAGAGGAATTTATAGGATTGCCTCCTAAATGAGAGTTTGATTTCTCTATTGATATCAAACCAAGATTAGAACCTCAATCTAGGGCTCCATATAGACTAAAAACCATGAAATTATTAGAATTGAAGGCTAAAATTCAAGAATTATTATCCAAAGGGTTGATTAGACCAAGTGTCTCACCATAGGGTGCACCAGTTATATTCATTAAGCATAAGGATGTCACTCTTTGACTTTGAATTGACTTTAGAATTTTGAATAAGGAAACCATAAATAACACGTATCCACTACCTCAAATTGATGATCTTTTCAATCAAATGTCAGGAGCAATGGTCTTTTGTAAGATTGATCTTAGAGTTGGATATCATCAGTTAAGGATAAAAGATGAGGATATTCTAAAGATGGCATTTATAAATCACTATGGGCATTAAGATTTTATAGTGTTACCATTTGGGTTGATAAATACACCTAAAACATTCATGAATTTTAGGAATAGTGTGTTCAGATATTACCTAGATAATTTTTTTGGTCTTTTTAGATGATATTCTTATTTATTCTAAGGATGAAGAAAGGCATCTTCAACATTTGGAGTTGGTTTTACAATGTCTGTGAAAGCACATGTTGTATGTCAAATTATTCAAGTTTGCATTTCTCCAAAAGAAATTGCAATATCTGGGACATATTATCTCAATAGATGGCATTTCTATTGATTTGGATAATATAAGAGCCTTATGGAGTGGATGAAACCAAGGAATGTCTATGAGGTAAGGATTTTATTGGGGTTAATAGTCTATTATAGGAAATTCATCTCAATTTTTTTCAAGATAGCTAATCCAATTACCACTTTGAAGAATTATAAGAAAAGTGTTATTTGGTTAAATAATTATGAAGTAGCTTTTCAATAATTGAAAAGAAGGCTTACTTCAGCACTGGTGTTAAGAGTTCTTAATCCCAATGACCAATTTTTTAGTGATCACAGATGCATCTAGGGATGGATTAGGAGGATTCCTTATGTATTATGGTGAAGTATTAGCTTATGATTCAAGGTATCTAAAGCCTTACGAGGTGAATTAGACCCCTCATAATCTTGAACTTGAAGCAATCATGCTTTGCAAGTTTTGAGACATTATTTTTTGGGAAAACTATTTGAGCTTAAGACCGATAACTTGGGACTCAAATACATCTTCACCCAACCAAATTTGAATGCTTTTCATAGGTATTGATTAGAGTTTTTATCTTATTATGAATTTCATGTCAATTACATCAAAGACAAAGAGAATAGAGTAGCTGATGCCTTAAGTCATAGAAGGTACATAGTAGTTATGGCTACTACTAAGAGTGATTTTAGGGATCGTGTGATTGATTTCTCACCATGATATGAATTATATGATCAAATAAAGAAATATTTGTTTTAAAATGATCAAAATCCAAGGTATAAAGGATACAACTTATAGAGTGATGGTCTTCTATGATACAATAGAAGAATGTATGTGTCAGATCGAGATAATATAAGAAGCACAGTGCTAAAAAAACTACACAACACAATATATTCAAGACATCTAGGAGTAACCAAGATAATGGTAGAGCTTAAACCACTTTATTTTTGGAAGGGAATCAATAAAGATGTAGTAGATTTGGTGTCACGTTATCTAGAATGTCAACAAGTGAAATTTGAACATGTGCACCAGCTAGATTATTATATCCACATGATATACCAAAGTGGAAGTGGTAGGTGATCTATATGGAATTTTTCCAAAGATTATAATTATCATGGAATAATCATAATATGATCTTGGTTTTAGTTGATAAACTAACCATGGTATCACATTTTATACCAAGTAATTTGATAGACAATGCACCAACTCTTGTGAAGAGATTTATAAAGGAAGTGTATCAATTACATGGTTTTTTAGAGAAGATTACATAAGATCATGATATGAGGTTAACTTATAAATTTTTTTGAACTTTGAATTCAACTTTGGGCACACAACTAAATTTCAGCACTTTATATCACCCATAGACTAATGGTCAAACTAAGTGAGTTAATCAAGTGTTAGAGGATCTTATTCATATGTATTACATGGATTAAAAATATAAATGGTAAGAATACCTTACATTGGTTGAGTTTACATACAATAAATCATACCAATCTACTTTAAATATAACATTATTTCAAGCACTTTATGGGAGAAGGTGTAAGACACCAATCAATTGGGATAGGTTGGAAGATAGGGTAGTTTTTGGACTTGAGATGCTTTCAAAAATGGAAGAGAAAGTTAAAATGATCAAGAAAATATTATCTAAAGCCAATGATAGGCAAAAGAGATATGTTGATCTGAAGAGAAAAACTAAGCAATTTTTAATAGGTGATAAAGTATTTTTATAGGTTAAGCCACAAAAGAGCTTAATTAAATTTGGGAAGTCAACAAAACTTTCACTAAGATATGTGGGACCCTTCAAGGTTTTATAAGTGGTCAATCCTATAGCATATAAACTTACATTTACACTAGCCCTAGCTCTATTGCATAATGTCTTCCATGTATTTTATCTTAGAAAGTATATATCTGATCCCTTTCATGTGTTGGATTGGAATGCTTTATAGGTTCTGGATCTTAGGTAGTCATGGTAGAACCAATCAGAGTAATTGACACTTGTAAAATTTATTTGTGTAATAGAGAAGAGTCACATTTCAAGGTCTTCTAGGATCAATACTCTAAGGTTAGTTCTACTTGGGAGGACTATGATGAGTTCTATAGGCCATTTACACATTTATTTGCTTGATTTGATGCTAGATACTATGTTATTTTTCTTATAAACTCTATTTGTTATTTAGAAATAGTGTTTGAAAAAGTGTTATCTTGACGATGATTAACTTTAGGGGGGTACGAATGTCACATCCTGATTTTATCACTAAGCTAATTTACCTAATTATCCATGGATTATTATGGTTGTTAAATTGATTTATTACTTTTTAACTCAATTTTAATTCTATGATGAGTTCTATAGGCTATTTCCATATTTGTTTTCTTGATTTGATGCTAGATACTATGCTATTTTTCTTCTAAACTCTATTTTATATTTAGAACCAGTGTTTGAAAAAGTGTCATCTTGATGATGATCAGCTTTATGGGTTATAGATGTTACATCCTTATTTTCTCACTAAGCTAATTTATCTAATTATCCATGGATTATTATGGTTGTTAAATTGATTTGTTACTTTTTAACTAAATTTTAAGTCATATGTTATTATGGGACAAATGTATGTTACTTAGATTTCATTATTTCATTACTATGAGATGGTTAATTATGAATTATGTACATAATAATTATGTTACATTGTTGTTATAAAATTATTTTATGATATATACATCATGAGTTAGATACAAGAGAGTTCATCCCTTATAGCATGATGGAGGGAGGGAATCATTAGAGAGGGTGACATAGATGGAGATGGTGAAGGATGATAGAGGAACTACTAAACCTATGCACACACCATATTAGATTTAATATGTTATATGCATTGTGTGTTTGGATTGTTAGAGTTAGTATGTTGTGAAAATTAATTGAAGTTAAAAATTAGAGTTGGCATGTATTAAATGTTAGTACATAAACAAGGAATAAATATTGTGTGTTATTTAATTTGTATATTATATGTAGACTTTATTCTTAATATTGCAGTATGATTATATAAGGTTACTTCACTTGTATTTGTTTATGATTACATGAACACAAATTTAATAGATGATATATAATTACTATTATATATAGACTATAAAAATGTCTTAGTAACATTTTAGAACATTAAGCTTGCTATTATCAATATTTGATAACATCAATATAGAATAATCCATTAAAAAAATGAAAGACATATATAGCTTATATGCACTAGTAATGACACAAATGATTATCTTGTTATAATTGAAATTAATAATTGATTGGTCTATAATTTTGATATATACAAGATAATTGACGTTGTTAAATGAGATAATTACCTTTATTTGATATTTAAGGAGGTTGAATTATCCTAAAATACTAACCCAAGAGCTAATCCTAATCTTGTTGTCTTGCATGGACTACGTTAAAATTTGAAAGTATAGTTATCATTCTATAAATGATTAAAAATGGACATTGGAGTGGAATACTTGGTCATGAAATGCAGGTTAACATGCATAATTTTGAAATTAATATTTCAGTGATTAAATAATTAAGAAAAGTTTAAATTAGGGATTTCATAAGCATGGTTAATGGAAGTTAACTAGTTTCAAGTCCATGTTATACTGAAAAAGCATAGAGTTTGCATGTTAATTGTGAGTTTGGAAATTTTCATGCAATGATAAATGGGAGAATTAGATTAGAATAAAGAAAAATTTGATAGGAGAAGGGGGTACAATGAGGAAGAGTAGGAAAATATAAAGCAAAGAGGAAAAAGGATAGAATTTCATCCTATCTCAGATTTGAAATCTACTTATCAGGTTAGTGAATTAATTAATTTAAATTGATTGTATAATTACTATATATGGTTTGAATTCGTAGGGTTTATAAATAAATGTAAATTTAACTAGGCCACATGCTTAGCCCTATAGATGGCTCAACCATCCACATAACTATGCCAAAATACATTCATAAACCCTAATAATTCAAATTGGCTTATTTTTGGGTGTTGTGTTGTTAGGATATAATAGATTTAAAATTCATGGGAATACAATGCCCTAGTTTAAATTAAAACCCTAGGCAAATGAAATTATAGTATATATACACATAATTGATTTTAAACCCTTAAATATATAGACATGGGTGTAACACACACACACACACACACACACACACACACACACACACACACACACACACACACACACCTATCAATTTGTTTATTTACTTCTAAGTTCATTATGTGTGTGTGGTTTTCAAATGATTTAAATTGAGTAATCTTCATACTATTCATTTCAATTTTATAAATACATGATGAAATGAATGTGTGGACTGTCAACTTGATTACGAACTATGTAAATCATGAACACAATTTTTATATTTTTGCATATACATGATTTGGGTATTTAGGAATAATATGAGCATAGGGTACATATATATTCATATATGACCTATGTACATATGTGAACAAGGCATATATATATATATATATATATATATATATTTGGTTTGAAACATGAAACATAAATAATTTTATCAAAGCCATAATTGTAATTTTGTTTTAACTTTGAAAATAAACATAGAATCAGACTGTGTATTATATGGCGTAATGAGTATACAATTTTACTTATGTCGATTAAATTTTAGGGTTATACATAAACAACAAATACACATATACATATGTGTATATATATCAATTATGTGTGGGTTTACTTTAACTATGAACCACACACACACACACACACACACACTATGTATATGTATATATGTTATCTATGTATCCATTATGTATTATCTTTTGAAAACAAATGTATGATATGAAAACTACGTGGGTATATATAAATACACAAGATTGTGATTTAAACAAGAACAAGTTAAATAGTGAGATGGAATTTGAAAAGAGTGTATGCATTTAAACCAATGACTATGCATTTTTACTTATAGCATATATATATATATATATATATATATATATATATATATATATATATATATATATATAGTTGGTATATAAAAAATACAAATATTTATAGAGTTTTATGAGTATAATTCGTTAGTTATTTGACTAGAAATATTACAAATGTATACTTAAAAGACTATAAAAATTATATACTTAAGAGTATGAAATAGAAATGTATGGATTTGCATATTTTGGTTAACAAAGTAAAAGATGTGGAACAATTTTGGGGTCAAAAAGCACCACATCTAATAGAGAGTTTTTTACAAATTTAGTTGGGGGGATTAAAGAATTAAAGAGTCTCTTTTTAAATTTATATGCTTATTCATAAAAAGGTTATTGAATAAAATAATCTTGAGATAAATGAAATTTCCATGGTATGGTAAAACTTTGTGTGTGTGTGTGTGTGTGTAGTTCTACCATACGTGGGTATATATAAATACACAAGATTATGATTTAAATGTGAACAAGTCAAATATTGAGATGGCATTTGAATAGAGTGTATACATTTAAACAAATGACTATGCAATTTTACTTAAACCAGATTGATTTATATATATATATATATATATATATATATATATATATATATATATATATATATATATATATATATATATATATATATATATATATATATATATATATACAATTGGTATATAAAAAATACAAGAATTTATAGAGTTTTACAAGTATAATTCATTAGTTATTTGACTAGAAACATTACAAATGTATACTTAAAATATTGTGAAAAAATTGTGTACCTAAGAGTATGAAACATAGATGTATGGATTTACATATTTTGGTAACACAGAGTAAAGGATGTGGAACAATTTTGGGGTCAAAAAAGTACCACATCTAATATAGAGTCTCTTTTTAAATTTATATGCTTGTTCATAAAAAGGTTATTGAATAAAATAATCTTGAGATAAATGAAATTTCCATGGTATATTAGAACATAAAATGCATAGTCATTGGTTTAAATCTATACACTCTATTCAAATGTCATCTCAGTCTTTAACTCATTCACATTTAAATCATAATCTTGTGTATTTATATATACCCATGTATGGAAAAATTAATACATATACATGTGTGTGTGTGTGTGTGTGTGTGTGTGTGTGTGTGTATTAATTTTGCCATACATGGGTATATATAAATACACAAGATTATGATCTAAATGTGAATGAGTTAAAGACTGAGATGACATTTGAATAGAGTGTATAGATTTAAACCAATGACTATGCATTTTTACTTAACTAGATATATATATATATATATATATATATATATATATATATATATATATATATATATATATATATATATATATATATAATCATCCAATATATTCTTACCTATTATTAGCAGGTAAGAATATATTGGATGATTACATATTTTTATAATATGGATTAAATAGTGAAGTCAAAAACATAAAGGTTAGGGTGATTTAATTTTATGCAATAAAGCCTCTGAATAGGCATAATGAAAATAAAGGTTATACTTTGGAATTATAAGTTGATTTCTTATTTTTACTACTATAATAAAGTAATATGTGACATATATTTTGAGACATTGATTTTATTACATTGTATTTACTTATGAAAAGTAGATTCTTTAGAATGAGTTGTATTCTACCCATTTGGTAAATAAACTTATTTGTCATGATTATTGTTTATGTGATGAGTAATAAAAATGAGGTTCATTCATATGTTTAATAGACTAAATGTATGTATAGTAATTATTTTAAAAATTATCAAGTGATTGTACTTGCTAGTATAAATAATTGCATGAACCTATTGGTTATAATAATGTTAGCCAAATATTGCATTGATGGTATTAACTAAGCAGTGAGATGGACTTCACTATCTTACTTAACACCAACAATGCTAGATGAAGATAGTCTGAACAAGTGGTGTGTATGGATTTGATTGATCCTAGAGATCAATAACTATTTGAAAACTTTGACCAAAGTAATGTTTAGATAGACATTTTCATTTCATATGTATAATTTACATGTTTGTGTGATATCATTTTAGAACTCATTTATTTATGATACACATCATGTCGTATAAATATTATAACACACAGGTACTAGCATGTCTCTTTGGATTCCCACACCATCACTATCTACTTGTCCATGAATGGAGTGCCATTCTCTATTTGGCATATTATTCAAGGGATCTATGGTCTATGATTGGTGTGGAAAAGCACTTGGATGGTGCTCTCCATCCCCACTGTAGTACTTACTTGGTTGGAGACTACACTTGAGATTGTAAGAGATATAGGAGTTAGAGTGACTAGAGCTCCATGGAGAATTATATCTATTATTGTATTTATTTTAAGGTATTATGCCTATTAGAAATATAATTGATTTATTATTGTATATTGGTATTAGTGTATGTATTATGATACCAATCATGGCTGGATTTTAGTATAATTACTTTCCTTATGAAGTTATATTATGTTACATAAGATGCTAGTGATTAGTAGTTGTTATTTCTGTATGTTCACTTATTTTTAATATACTTAGTATGTTAAGGTCACTAATTAGATTCTAGTGGTGAAATCTAATGAGATTATTCATGTAAATATTTTGTAAAAAATTACTATATTATTCTATTATATTTATATCATCCAGGTTATACCTAAATACAAGTTTCAGTAATAAATTTAAACAAGACTTGAGTTATAACTTCCAAAATTTATCATAAATTTTTATTCATTATAAACTTTTTACACACATCCATTCCATTTTAGGGTTTAAAATTTTAACCTAGGTAAAATTTAAGTTTGAGCCAATATGATATATAGATAAAAGTATCTCATTATATTAACTATAAGAACTACATTTAACTCAATAAGCCCAACCATGACCTATGTTTCAATATAATATTCAATTGATTGAGCATAAACCAAAATAGGGTCCATTTATATAACTCAAATAATAGTTAAATTCTAACCTCATATTTAACCTAGGGTTTGTTTTTCCCAACCAAAACCCAAAAAATTATACACTAAAATCTCATAATTATTTAGGAAACATGGCCACTGATATATTAGGGTTTGAGGGTTATATTATTGGTTCTATGGATGGTTGAGCCATCCATATGGCCAAGCATTTATCCTTGGTTATTTTTTATAAATCTCATAATAATGAAACAAAAAAAAAACCTTTGAAATAATCCATACTATTTATATGAATTTAAACAACATAACCAACCTTTTAAAAATTCTCAAGAGATGGAAAATAGTAAAACCTTCTCCTAATTCCCAATTCAAATCTCCTTTTTCCTCTTTCTACATCTATGTTTTATCCCTCCCCTAACATATACTCTTTTCCCTTTATTCTCTTTCATAATATTTTATTACAACTGGAACTACCTCATTCTCTACCAAACTCCAAGTGATAATCATGACTCCATGACTAAGTCAATGCATGGAAAAACTAACTAATAGAACTAGTAGTCACAACATATTTCCTCATGTAAAAATCCCTAAAACTAAGTGATTATTTTGCATAATATCCTATTATCATAAGTCAACACCAAAACCAAACCCTAATTTTGAACATTCCATTTTTAAATAATGATAATCTTTTCAAAATTTATGCTTATTAATATTGACTTCACAAATAAATTAAACATTATAATTCCAATTAATTCCTAATAACCATTGACTTCCAATAGTCATTCAAACATAATAATGTTGACTTAGCATAAATTTATTAACAAGACCATCAACTTATAACTAAACATTATAACATTTACTCAATATCATAACTTCTCAATAATCATTAAACAATGTAACTATTGTCATTGACTTACCATTATATAGATAATCAACTAAATCACATGAAGCATACAAGGTAATAAAGTCCACCCTACCAATATAGCAATGTATTAAGACATGACAATCTCAAAGATATTCAATTATATCATAGACAACAACAATTCCTAATAAAGACACATATAGATTCCAATCACTCAATATAGCAACATCATCATATAAGATAAGATAAGTACAAAAACATAAATGTAACACACAATCATATTCAATCACAAAAAGTATGATTATAACTAAAATCAAATATTAGATATCAAATCAAGTAATGAATATAAAATCATATTATCTATTTTTGGTGTGTACATGTTCTTAGTTTTAGTCTGTCATCCCCAATGCCTTTATTTACACCACCCTCTCTAATGATGTCCTCCCTCTATCATAATCTGAGGGATGGATCTATGCTACATCCACTTTAATAAAATAAAGATAGTTAACCTAAAATTATATAAAATTGATAATATATTATTGTAATAATTTAAAAAAACATGATCATCATGTACATACTATGTAGTTACATATAAATCCATAATTAATAATAATGTAAATTAAGAAATATATAACTATCCATACATCAGCATATGAAATCCACCTTAACCAAAATAGTAATTAGTCAAACAATAACCATAAAAACTCATAAATAAATATGCTATTAGGTATATAAAGGAATTGGGATGTGAAAAATAATGCTTGAGATAGATTATATTCATGGGCTCATCAAGTTAATATTTTTTGGGTGTGGCCAACTTGTAATATCTAGAGCCATAATTAGAAATAATGACATAAGGGCATATACAATTAGGCTTGAACTTACCTTTCTTATTTTTCTTGATTGTGGTGTTCTTCTGGTTTTATTTGAGGACAAGATCACCAAGCTCAAACTCTTTGTGCTTGACATGCTCACTATAATACCACATAACTAGTTCTAATATGCTTAAAGGTTGTTTAAAGTGGTCATACATTTTTTGTCTAGTAACTCCAGCTCTTTAGATGAGTGAATCTATAAATTCATCAATATGGATGTGATTCAATGAGATACACATATAAGGTAAATCAACCTCGATGGGAAGAATGGCCTTAGTGCCATAGATAATAAAATATGATGTGGAACTTATTGGAGTATGGCAATTAGTATGGTAATCCCAGAGGACATGGAAGATCTACAAGTGCCAATTTTAGCCATCATAATTGATAATCTTATTAAAAATATTAATAATGGTACTATTAGATGCCTCTACTTATCCATTACCTTGTGTGTAATATGTAGTGGAAAAGTTTTGGGTGATGTTAAACTCAATATAGAGTGTTTTGACATTCTTATTTCTAAACATTCCACCATTATCAATTATAATATTAGATGGGATACTGTAGTGTAAAATGAGATGGTTAAAGATGAATTTGGAATTTTTTTTCCAATCACATAAGTGAGAGGTATATATTCAACCCACTTAGTTAAAAACTTGATGGTAATAAGGATGTGTTAATGGACATTTGAGGAGGTAGGGTTAATCTTACTAACAAGATCGAGTCCCCATGTTGAAAACAATCATGGTGTATTCATTGGCTTGAGTGTTTTGGTCAAAAAACGAATCAAATTTTCATGCCTCTAACATTTTTTACATATTTTCACATAAGTAATTGCATCCTCTTCCATGATTGGCTAATAGTAACTAGTATGTAGGAGAGTTTTGGCAAGGATAACATTACTAGTGTGGGTTACATAAACTCCTTTGTGAAATTCCCTCAATGTTAATGTAGCTTATACCAAATTCAAATAACTAAGTTAAATTCAATAAAATATTTTATAATAAAGGGTTGGGCTAAGTAGGGTATATCGAGAATCTTGGTGGGTAAAGTCTTTTTATTATTTGCGTGAAATTTTTGGTGGAAGGACTTGGTCATGGAGGTAGTTATATAAGTCTAAATACCAAATATAACTAAGACCAATAATATCATATATCATTTCAATGGTCTAAGGTTCATGATTGGTGATAAAATATGTTTAATGAGGAAATGATAATATTTTGCCATGTTTGTGCTGTGGATCAAAGAACCAATGGTAACCATGGCATTTACAGTCTTGTTATTGGCTTGAGGTATGTGTTCAAACTGAATGTTGGCAATTTATTACTTGAGAATGTCTACTATGGCTTTGTATAATACCAAATTATCATATTTGGTCTAGAATTGGTCTATAACATGATTGATGAGTAGCTAAGAATCACCATGAACTAAGAATGTTCCATTATACTACTTGACAAAGCCCTAAAATGAGTGTTTTGTATTCAACTATGTTATTAATACAAGGAAAGTTGATATGAAATGATTTGGGAATAAGATCCCCCTGTGGTCTAATAAATAATAGGCCTAATCTTGATTTATGAGATGTTAATGATCTATCAAAATACATATTACAATGTTGTTCCTTATGAGGCATTTCTATGATGGTCATGATGGACTCCTCTAGAAAAGCAAAAGTGAGTGGTTTAGTGTCTGAAAGGTGAGCTTTGACAAGCTGCTATGTAAGTAATTATCCATTGATGGAATTATAATTGACATATTCAATATTAAACTCACTTAGAATCATGATCCATTTGGCCATACAACTTTGTAAATCTATTTTAGATAGTAGATACTTGAGTGAGTCTACTTTGGCAATGATTATGGTCTTATTATTAAGCATATAATGATTGAGCTTCTGGGTTATAAAGACCATAGCTAGACAAATTTTTTCTATTAGTGTATAGTTATGTTCATATGTTACCAATATATGGATTATATAGTAAATATCATGCTTTTTCCCATTTTCATCATGTTGAGCTAAATGTTCCTCCAAGGCATTATTAGTGGTAGATAGGTATAGTAGGAATGACCTCTATGGCATTGGTGGTAACATAATAGGTGGATTGGAAAGGTATTCCTTTAGGCACTCAAAATATTTTTGACATTATTCATCCCAAATAAACATATTATATTTATTCAATAAATGAGTGAAAGGATGGAATTGATTAGACAACTAAAAAATGAAGCATATGATAGACTAGATTTTGACTTACAAACTATAGAGTTGCTTCAAAGTGGAAGGTGGTGATATCTCAGTAATGGCTTAAACCTTGGAAGGATCAAATTCAATGCCTCACCAAGAGATAATAAAGCCTATAAATTTTCTTAAAGTGACATTGAAGATGCACTTACTAGGATTAATTTTCATTGTGTATTCATGAATCCTTTCAAATATCCTCTATAGTACAGTTGAATGATCTACACAGGTCTTACATTTACTCAGTATGTCATTGGCATAGTCTTCGATAATATAATGCATCATGTCATGAAATATAAAGATCATATCTCTCTAATATGTTACCCTAGCATTGTTGAAGCTAAATGACATAACCTGATAGCAAAACATTCCCCAAGGAGTGGTGAACACTATTTTGTGTTGGTATTTTGGCATGATCCTGATATGATTATATCCTGAAAAGCCATCCATGAGGGAAGCATTTTATAAATGACTATGGAGTCAACTATCATGTTGATATTTGGTAGAGGAAAGTCTTCCTTCAGGCAAGCCTTATTGATGTCTTTAAAATTATAGTAAAATTTGATCCCTTCTATCTTTTTACTAACACAATATTTGAGATCCACTATGAATAGCCAATTGGTCTAATGCATCTAGCTTCCAAGAGTTTTTCCAACTATTTATTAACTAACATAACAATAAAAGGATGCATCTCACATAGTTTTTACTTCATGAGTTTGGAATTAGGATGCACAACAAGATAGTGTATAACTAAGGTGGGGTCCAAACCTAGCATGTTCAAATAGGCCCATGCAAAAATGTCAACAAACTCCCTCAAAAGGGCTGTAAAGATTTTACATTCCTCTTCAATGAAGGATGCACCTAGTTTGATCCACTTTAGTTCCTATTGAGTCCTAATATTAACATCGATAGTATCTTTTACTAGGATATTTAAGCTATATTATATAATAGTTGGCAAGGATATAAATTTTCCATCAATCACAAAGTCCTCTAGTCTGACGGGTTCTTTAATCTCTCCTAAACAAGATGAATCTAAATCACCTAATGGTGGCAAAGGCCATGTAACAAATATTTTAGGATATTCCCAAACAATTTGATCAAAGGCATGATGTTCATGTATACTGAGATCAGACCCAAAATCAAGTTCATTATTGGCATTCTCCCAAGATTCATTTGAACAAGGGTGATCATCCTCATCTAGTGGCACCTAAAACATGTTTTCACCAAGAGACTAACTTTTTTATTTACTTTTACCCTAGTCCAAAATCACCTCAAATAGGTTTTTACTTTGGGACATCAACGCTTTATTCTTTTATCTTTGGCTATGGGTGTTCACCCACTCTCCAAAATAGGCTGTAAGATATAGTTTGATAGAGAACCCTTACTTATGGTCTCCCAACTGAACATTTTCTCTTAGGTCCATAAAATCATAAAGGCATTATCATTCTAAAATTAATCTAAATGTATTATGGATTCTTTTTTGTCCTAGTCTATAATTTGAGGATGATAAAGGGGAAGCAAGACTTCTATATTACTAGCATGATGGTGGAAATGGTATATGATTCAAATAAGTTGGTATTGGAAAGGTCTTTGTATATGCTATGAACAGACTTTGCTTCACTATTAGCATCATTGTCACTACTTGTTGGCATTGGATTAAAAATAATACATGTGGGGTCACACCTCAATAGTTTAAATCTAAGGCCATGTGTTCCTTTATATCTAGTCATAGAAATGGGTTGAAGAGTACCCTATTTATTTTCCCTCAAGCCTCTACCTTCATACACTTGGTTATCTATGATCCTATTAGGAATGGGATATTTTTTAATATGGTAGAAATTAGCCAATTTTTCATTATATAACCATAAATAATCATTGGCAAGTGGGTATTTCTCTTGGCTAGTGGTAGGTGTGAAAATAATAGGCATTGGGGTATGAAGATTTCTTTTTCCCTTTCAATTCCATTCCATCCAAATTGTATTAGCTTTAGGTCTTCCATAGGTCTTGGGATTTTGTGTAAGCTTGGATATGTGGAATGTGTCATGGTTAAAATATTATCCTAGACCATTATATAAAAAGATAAAATGATTAGACATTTTAATAAGTGTATGTGAATATGAGGCAAGGCTATCAGGGCCTATAAAATTGGATTTTAGCAGTTCAACAATTATCTCTTTGTCTTTGTCCTTCTTTAGAACTAGGTCTAGATAAAAATTTTAATTGTAAATTTCATATTTGGCCTCTAAATGCTTATAGTGTTCATATAGTTGTAAATATCTATGGATAGTGACCTTCATACCTAAGTGATGAAATTTGATACACTAGTGCAATGTTGAAGGGATTGCATGAATTTCATATATCCATGGTCTACCCAAAAGTAATTTATATGATAAATACAAGTCTATCACATGGAAAAGTGTATCATGGATCAAAGTCCCAACCATGAATAAAAAACTTATGGTTCCTTATGATTCCCACTCTTCATTATTATAGGCCTTGATAGTAATAGTCTTTGGCTGAAGGTTAGATAAAGTATATCCCAAATGTTTGATTAGCTTTAGAGACATAATATCAAGCCCAATCCATTGTCTATGAGGACACATCTAAATTTATGCAATGTGATAACAAATTCAATATATAATGGGTTATTATGGAGATGTCCAAGGGATGACATATAACTTTGGTTGAAGGTTAATTATTGGCCTGGGGCTAGTTATCCAACTAAAGCTTGGAATTTATTTGGTGTAATGTCATTTGGCACTTTCAATTGGCCTAGGAGTTATATAATAATATTATTTTGGATGGTATACTTACACAAAAAATATAAAATGGATATTTGTGTGGGTGTCTTTTAGCGTTGTTCCACAATATCACATTTTTTCCTTAGTAGTGGCAACTGGCTTATTCATGTCCAACATAGTGGGTTAGATTGGCTCATTAGTAGGGGGTTACAAGCCTAGGATGGTGATTTTAGACCATTAAGTTGTGATTTCACATTATGAATTGGGTACAATTTCATCATAACTATAAATGATGAAGATGAGGTAGAGCGGATAATTCTTGATTGCTAGTATGTTTGGCTTTAGTCACGAGGCAATGAAAGGTTATCAAAATAGGGTCTTAAAATGGTAATCCTTGGTTACTATTGTACTTGGATATGGTCAAAGGTTAAATAAGGATTACCAACATTGGTAGGATGATTGGAATTATTAGGTAATGGTCTTGGTCTTTTGGCATTCATTCTAGGATTTATGATAATAGTAGACACATGACCTCCTACAATAGACATAAAATTTTATTGTAGTCATTTGCAATTGCATGATAAGTCTATTGATTATTGGGTTGATTTTTGCGTTGGTTCCTTCCATTCAGTGGTTGGAATTATTATTTATACTGATACTATTTTTTGTTTTTGTTATGGTTGTTGTTGTGGCCTTCATTGTTTTTATTGTTGATTGGTATCTTTATGTTGTAGAAAAGGATTTTGGTAGATACCTAGGTTTTGATTGGAATTAGATGATCTATTATCCAACTATATCTATCCACTTTCTAATATATTCTTGATGAGGTGATTCAACTACACAAAACAATGTATAGAATACCCATGAACATGATGGTAACTCATGCTCTTTATACTAATCTAGATAAGATATTTCCTTAGGAAAGTGTTTGGGAATTAGCCAACTAATCATATTGGCCATTGCTAGTTTATGAAAAAATGCTTCAATAGGCTCACCAAGATTACTAAAAACTCTAAAAATGGGTCATATTATTGGAGGAGGTGTTTGAAAAGATGGTAGTTATGGCATTTGAGGAGCTAGATTTGGTTGAGGCATAGGCTATACTTGTCAAATAGGCTATATTTTTGGAATAAGTTACATATGTGGCATAAATTGAGAAGATAGTGTGTACACCATTTAAACATAACATGACCTAGTTACTCCATCACCAACAACATTTTTATTATGGTTATATGGCTTAGACTTTTCATAGTTACTAGCCTAGGCTAGTGTAGATGTTTATGCTTGGATTGGGCTAGGATTTTGACTTGGACCTAAATTTTGGTTTTGGCTATGATTCTAGTTTGAGGAAGACAATTTTATAATCCCTTTGTTAATAAGGGCCTTTTTCATATGTATGCCTTTATCAATGATATCATTGAATGTGTGATCACACTAAAGCTCCAAGTGATAAGATATTTCATTGTGTAATTTTTTGGTAAACATAGCTACCAATTATTTATCTAGTAGATTATGGGTGAAGCAACTATAAATCATTATCCATATCTATAAGTATCTCATAAATATCTCACCAGTTTTCTATTTAGATTGACTCAAATCTACTATTAAAATTTCATGCTCGATATTTTAGGATAAATGTTATACAAATTTATCCAAAATCTCATAAAATTTAGACACTAAGTTCTTTGAAAACCTAAGAAGCCACTCTACATCCTATCTATCTAGAATTTAAGGAAAAAAAAGAAGTAAGTAGATGTCACTATAGGCCACTGGCTGACAAATGACAAAAAAATCTTTTAAATGCTCTATAGGGTCTCTTTTACCCTTGTAATTATCAAATTATGGTTGATTATAACCTGAAGTAAATGGTATCTAAATATAATCCATGTTAAACATGTATAAACACACATCATCCAATTTGAACTTCTTCATCTACTTTCTTATCTAAATAACTATAATTGCATCCTTCATCTATTACAGTTCTTGGGCCAAGAAACTTGATGGCACATTTGGTTGTGGTGATGGCTAGGAGGTCAAATGTGGATTACATTTATTGGAGTACAATGAAGGTATGGATTATTGTGTAATGTTGGTTTGATAGACTAATCAACTAGGAATATGTATCTATGAATTAGGATGAGGTTTCTAGTATTGCATGTGTTGATGGTAAATATTCTGGTTTGGATTCATAATATGGTCTTGGGTCTTAGGGAATTGAGGTTGTGTGGTAAGTATGTATCTTTATGTAAGGTACTATGTTTTCTAAGTTTAAGTAGAGAATTAATTACAACTAATCAAACCATGATGAATATATGGTACTTATTGTTGATTAAGGCCCTACCTTTGAATATGTGGCACATGTTGGGTAAAAGGCAACCATTGCCTAATAGGTACTTGATGAATGTTGGCACCTCTTTATTGAACAAACACCTATTATGAAATAGATAATTTTTGGGTGTTTGTTATTTATAATTGACCAAGAGTAACACATTGTTAATTAGATAACATCTATGATTATTGATTTACATTGGTTACTACTTATTAAGGTGGAACATTTATTTCCCCTATTGAGGTGGCATAGTGTTCTACCTCTACATATGTGGTAAGTTGGTTTATGTTTATGGTCATATAATATTAGTTATCACCTATTGAGGTGAGGTAGCATTCATCATTTATTGATGCAAAACATTGTCTAGTGTCTGATTACTTATCCCCTATTGTGTGCTTGAAGAAATAACTAGTTGAGGATTGGAAGTAACCTATTGTAGTTGGGAACTATGCAATCCTTATCCCTACTATTATAAACCACTCATGGTATTAGAAAGAGGTACTTATTTTTAAGGGTTATTTGGTGGTGCATTTACCTTACCTTGTCCTAAATTGGAAGACATTTGTGTTTTATCCACTATTTTTGGCACATGGTCCTTAGTAGAGGCCATGATCACTTCCTCAATTAATGGGACATTAAACATGTCACCTAATAAATTAATTTGGTAAAATGGATCCATACTTGGATTATCTTAACCTAAAAAATCAATTGACACTCATTTTGAAGGAGTTAGTTCTACAAGTGGAAAATTTGATATAGACATAACATTGAAATTCCCTACTAGATTAAGATAATTCTAATATGTTTGTTGAATTTTCATGAATTGGTCCCCCATGGGTCCCTTTCCTTTTGCAAATAGATTCAAATCTTGGTGTGAAATTGGCATGAATGCTTGAGGGTAGCTAGTAGAGTATTTCTTGATAGTTTGGGTATAAGGTATGTTTATAGGCACTCTAACTCAACTAGGTAGGTTTTCATGGGGAAAGTATTCCAAAAACTTGGTCCCTACCTCTACATATATAACAAAAACCTTATCATTGTGTCAATAAATTAAAGATTGAACAAGTATGGGTCATAGGTTGATGGCATGGTAACATAATAAGGATGTTTTTGGACTTGTTTGATAATAGATGACACACTAGTAAGGTATTGAGTTGTTTATTCTTATTCCTAATTTGGTTAAGGAGGTGTATTAACTATGTAGTGTGCTAACGAATCTTGGCCTTATTCCACATATTGAGTAATGTAAGGAGGATATGGATCCTTCTCACAAACTACATCATCACCATATGGGCCTTGAATAAAGGCATCATTCATGACTACATTTTCATAATCCATACTATACATGGTTCCACTACATGTGTATAAAGGCACATTTCAACCCATGACTAATGTCTTATAAATAAAAATTTCAAGTTCACAAAACTCTTGAAATGTGGTCTAAAATAATTAGTTGATGCTTGGTATGTCTTGAAACTTGGTCTAGATATAAAAACTTAGTCTATTATTAAAAATGGTTTAAACTTGGCCTTGGAATGAACCTCTTCTCCAAAATCATCAATGGTAAGATTAGTATCAAATATATCCAATGTATAATTTATTTCACAAAAAATGGTCAAATGAAAGGCAAATTTAAATCCTAGTCTTGGCAAAGTGTTTGGAATAAATCTAATCTAGGTCTAAAAACAAAAAATGGTGTTAGGTATTTGGAAAAAGGGCACAAATATAGAATAAAAAGGTAAAAATGAAATATAAAAACTAATGGAAATGTTATGTCTTTGGAAATAAGGCACAAAGCTAGACTTTAAAAAAACTAGGTCTAAAAACTAAAAGGTAAATGCTAGGTCTTTATTAAGAAGTCACAAAGCTAGACTTTTAAAAAAAATTAGGTCACATTAATTTTTTTTAATTAATCTAATATCTAAGGAAAATAGTTCAAAATAATATATTATAAAACAAACTTGACTTTGGGTATAAAACATTCACTCTATTCACATGCTTGAACTAATTTGAAAATTCATTCTTAAGTAATCGAAGTAAGAGCGATGAATAAAACATTCAAGCCCAAGTTATAATTAAGGATTCAATGTAAACTAACTATGCTTAAGGTTATACTTAAAAAGGTATTTTGGACTTTATTTAAAGGCAAAAAATTAGCTCGAGGCACATATAAAATAGACCACTTACTAGATTTAGGTAAAAGGGTCATTAGAGCAAGCAAGGGATTAGTCCATGTTGCACAATTCAAAGGTGAGAGGTAAACACCCAAACCAATATTAAGCAAGAAATAGGTTTAGACCAATAAAATTTTGAATCTAAATTTTTTAAGACAAATTCCAAACTTCGATTAAAATAATTTTATTGCTCAAATGGATAACATCTTAGACCCAAATGGATGGAATAACAACACCAATTATAGACCAAAGGCATACATGGTTTTGACTTGGTTTGAATCAAGGAAATGTTTTTAAAATAACATGAGTAGCATGGTGACACTAATTTAATCAAAAGGTATTATGAACAAGGAATCCAAGAGGGGATTTTAGTATTATGTTAGTACGAAAAAATTAAATCCAAATAAACACACTAAAAACTATCACCTCTAGCCTAGACAAGTTAGGGAGAGAATAGATAACAAACATGCATATGAAAAATAATTAAAACGTAAAATAAAACCTTCTTCGAACTTCCTTAGAGCTCTAAATGGCCTATATAAATGGCTTGTTTGGATTGTGCATCAATAAATCTTCATCAATGAATATTTGTTGGCTTCACCTTTTCTTAGCACCTTGAGTTGGTTGCTTGGCTCATGAATTTGGCATGGTAACATTACATGCAAGGATTATTTTCATATATTTGTGAATTATAAAATTACACCAATATTTCTTAAATGTCAATAGGTATGGCCTTGTATTTATAGCCTCAAGAATTAACTCTCACCCAAGGTGAGTTAAGGTTGAGTTGAGACTAACTCTAATTGAGTTAAAAGTTGTCATGAAATTATGACTTTTAGTTACTAGTCATAGTTCTCAAATTAGATATTTTGGTATATTTTTAGATATTTTGATAACTCATAAGGTTAATGATGAGAGGCTTGATATTTTTATTTTTAGAATTTCCATTTTTATATATTCATTAATTACAAATGGATAATTCACCTAAGCATTTAATCTTGTTTAATTAATTAATTTATTTTGATTAGACTTTTTATTATTTTAAGATTTGATTAAGTGCCCACTCAATAGGTCCATAGGCCAAATTAACATTTGTTATGTCACAAGGTGATTAGGGTGAATCCATGAGAGTTTATTATTACATACAAGCTAGTATCCCAAATAAGGATGCCTCAACATGACTTTGAGAATTGATGAATGATGCATGGCCAAAATTAAGACATTTAGTGATTCCTAGGCTTAATTTTTAATGGTTGGTAAGAATTAGTCTAAAGTTTGGTTGAAAGCTAGTTGTGGCCAAAATTGGATGTCTAAATTTTTCCCTTATTTGGGAAGGCATTGCAAGCTATAGGCATAATAACATCTTCTTAAAGAATAAAAAGGTTGTTAAGAAGGAAAGAAGATAATTATTTGAAGAAGAAGCTATAAATGATGTTTGGGAAGCCTATAATGATTCCTCCTTAATGGAGTGGTTGACACATAATATTGATGGGTGGTCCATAAAAAATAAGCAAGAAGAATAAAATTAACCCATGGGTGAGATTAATCCAATAAAGATAATGCTTGCATGCATTAATTTAAAAAGTACTAATATAACCAAAAGTAGTTATAATTAGTAACAAAGTTTGAAACACTAATTTGCCTAAGTGGTTATAATTAGTGGCACATGCATATGCCCTAGTAGGGTGGATGAGTCAAAATAATGATTTTCCCATAGGTAGTTATAATCATTAAAATGACCTAGATTGAACAATGATTTTTGGTTGTGCCCTAGTAGGGTATATTATCAAGGATAACTCAAGGATATAACCTATTATATAGATTAAAGATGTGTGGGCACAAATGTAGATGTGATGGAATAATGACTAAAGAAGCCACAAATAACCAAACACATGAGGATGAATAAAGTGATGAAAGAGATGATTGAAATAATAAATGTGGTCGAGATGACCCAAGATAAATCATGTATCTACGCATTACCTACATAGTCTAAATAGACCTTAGTCCAATGTAGTTCATCCAAAAGTGGGATAAAATAGAATGAGGAATAGAATAGAAGAATTGATCAATGTGAATGATTTAGTTTTACCTACTAATGTAGAGATGATCATACTTATTAGAATTGATACACCTAAAATGATTAATGTGGTTTATTTTATCAAGGAGTGTGATAAGATTTATCAAGCTTACCAAGGAGAAGTTTCTACACCTCCATTGCTTGTAAGATTTCATGAGGTGATTTTTGCTCTAGCACATGATAATATGGACCATAATATAAAACACTATGATAAATTAACCTAAATATGCATAAATATTAACACTTGATCCAATAAACAATTGAAAACAATTCACCAATGATAAAAACCATGGTGACAATGTTGACATATGAATATAGATGGACTCAAGAATAATGCGCAAGGAATCACATAATGAATGCATATAGATTGAGTCAAGACATAACAATGAAAGTAAACAAATAAGAAAATAAATAAACAACAAATAAGCACATAGAAGGCTTGAAATTAAAAGTAACATAAAGCATCTTATCATCAACTAAGTCAATATCCATACATGAAGGTTTAATGGAATGATAATCAGATGGTTCCCCCAAGTAATCACACATGAAAATAGAAGGTCATACCCTTAATTGTATTGGAATGGATTGGAACTAACAAAGGATTTTACCTAGTAGGGTGGATCAAGGATAACTAACTAGGTTTAAATAGGACAAATGTTTGTGGATGTTGAGGCTTTATATTTCTCAAGGAGATTGTAAGTCAATTTAATAATTTTTAATATTTTGAAATGTTTTTAAACTTGATTAAGAATTATGAGACACATAAAATTCCAAATCACAAAATGGTGAGAGCATGTCTTAGGTTGCTTGTAAAATGGTGAGAGAATTAGAATAGGGTGACTGAGCTTACCTTAATGTAAATTAAGCATTGGATACATAGTCCCATTAGGACCTCAAGTCACAGTAGTTCTACGTACATAAAAAGTAGTGAGATCTGACTAGGTAGTATCAAGTTTGTGAATTTAGGAAAATGCTAAGGCAGATGCTAATAGTAAGGGTAAGGTGATGCAATAATGCATGGTAAAGGTGTTGTTCCTAATTTTACCATAGGTGGTAATAATTAGGAAATAATTACATAGGTTAGTGATACTAATTTTCCCATAGGTGTTTGTAATTAGTAACACAAGGTGAAATATTGATTTGCCTAAAGGTGGTTATAATCAATAACACCATTAAAGCATAAATGAAATATTTAATTTATAGATCCATTGTCATACTACTTTCATATACTGCCATTTGAACACATAATTCTAAAATTTATGATACTAGATCGGAATCCTCTCATGGAAGGTGTTCAAAGAACCAATGGAACCAAGGTCAAAATGGATAGGTAGGGTGATTAAAAATAAGTTTGGTAAATAATAAAGGTATGGTATAATGGTATAGGGTATGGCATAAAGAATATGACAAAAGGAAAATTGGCTATAAAGGTAATGGGGTTGCCCTCAAGTGATAAGGTCAGGTGAATGGTAAGGTATGAAACAACAACAATATTAATGGAAAACAAAAATGGCAAGGTAAATGACAAGGAAAAGATATGGTTCTATTGTTCTTGATAATGTAGAGATGCACATCCTAATCATCATATGATACAACTAGAATAATCAATCATGAAAATTGCTATCCCACACCTCATCTGAATAAATTCTTTGTCAATAATTTGCTATAGATTTGGACTCTAATAATGTTTTTGTGATCTTCATTAGTCTTTGAATATATTTCCTCCAAACTTTGAGACAAGATATATTCATAGACTTTATAAAGTAAAGTGAGGCCAGGGATGTTAAACATGGATAAATATTAGATGATAGGTCTGATTTGGTGATGGAGAGATGGAATGTAATAGAATGTATATGATAGGGCAAAAAATGAAGATCAATATTTTCATGTGCATACAACATTATTGATTATAAATTTGACATAAATTTGGTTATGGTGGGGTCGAAGACTTCTAAATATTCTATCGATAGGACTATCATATTTTTTTGTTATTTGGGCCTGAGAGTAGCTACCATCTAATTATGTTGTAGATTGGAAGGTGCATTGATGTTATCTTTAATAATGTCTTCATCAAGTAGTGAATAATTATTATGCTTAGTTATTGTTGCCTCAAAGAGGTTTTCACCAATGAAGTTTTCTTGATTATCCCATACTTCCTCTGAGAAGGTTTCATTAAGGAAAATTTACTTTTAACTTTGATTGTCTTCTAACACCTCTAAAAATGTCTCACTATAAGATTTTGAGTTTGGACTTTGATTGTCTCCTAGCACCTCTAGAAAGGTTTCACTAGGATAATGTTCTTCTTTTGCATGAATTTGGTCTTGGTGCCCCTAACATTCTTCAACTGATATGTTGCCATTGATGTAGTTCAATAAGGTGTGATTTTTTTAGCCCCAATTAACACTTATGTGAGGTGGAAGGTCGATATAATGTCTAAGCTGGTTAGTGTTAATGGGATGTGGAATGGTAATGGAATGGAAAGAGGTATCACAATCCTCATAGAAGATACTAGGAGAACTTATGTTGATGCTGAAGTAATCATCCTCAAAAAATGTGAAAGGATCACAAATATATTCAAATTAATTTACAAGGCATGTGTAACCGATATTATAACAACCATGAATGTATTTTGATTTTGAATGTTATGTCATGGAGTCCATTTATAAATTACAATGTATTTTAAATAATGTATATTTAAAAAATTTATGGATCCCCCTGAATAAGAAATCATTTTGGGTTGATTTTACCCATGGTTTTGGTACCCATTATTTTGTAAAATTGTTATGTTGATGTATTATGTATAGATGGATATTTAGTACGTAATACATTAGGAGAACAAGGGTTTTAGAAGGAAGAATAGATTGTGTGAATTCAGGTATGAATTCAAGAGGGTTTATTGAGGACATCTCCAAATAATATATTATGCATTATAATTTAGAGAAGACTAATCTAAGAGTGGATTTTACTCTTGTGGTTTGTAATAAAATATGAGCAAATGTTTCTTGGTGAATGTAGCCCATATTGGATTAACCATGTTAAATCTAGTCTTCTTTTTGTGCATTTTTATTTTTGTTCTTTTGAATCTCTATTTATATATCTTATTATTATGATTTTGTGAAATTATTTATGTATTAATTTTTGATTTATTCCTAACACTGAAGATGAGTTTAACTCAAGGCAATCTAAATCTGATGTTGAGACTGATGTTGAGTCTACTTCTAATGCTAAATTTGATGTCGGTTCAAGAGTAGAACCTAACTTTATTTTTTATTCTTCTTTAATTTTGGATGTTGTTATAATGATGTCTTGTTGAATGTTTGGTATTGGATAAGTAATGACCTATGATGGCATAATGGGATCTTTGAAAATAGGCTTAACTAAGAAGGATTTCACAAATATTGGCCTGTCAAAGTGAGACTCCTCAATGATGGGAAAAAATTTAAGATATAAATCCAAAGAGACTAGCTTGTAAAATGGAGGATCTTTAAAAATATGACAATGGTCTAGATAATAATTTACCTAAAGGTGGTTATAATCATTAAGAAGTGACTCAACAAAGACTAGCTTGTTCGAGTGAGACTCCTCGACAATGGATAAAGGATCAAAAGTTGATTCATCATAGGTTGATTTGTCACAAATAGGTGTTTCAACAAAAACATGATAAATTGGTTGGTTCTCTTGGCCTCAATTTACAAGTAGTTATAAAATACCAGTTTTGAACACATCTTGGTCTTTGAATGATTGGCTCTTTTTGAGAGGTATTGATTAGATCTGTTGTGGCTTGAAGATTGGCTTTGGTTTTCTAAAGTGGAAGATGGCTGAAAATGAATGAAGAATGTTTGGTGGTTAGATAATGACCTATTTTTAAATAGGCTCATCTAATATGGGCTTAACAAATATTGGTTGTCTGTCTAGGATGGTAATTATGACCCGTCTAATTGTAGTTTCAAAACCTTGTTGGGATGATGAGTTACCATAATTGAAAGGGCCTATAATGGTAATGGTAGGGTATTTTGAATCTTTATTTTTCATACAATCTAAAGGAGAAGGGCCTATAATGGTAATGGTATATCATTGTAATGCTTGGTTGCTTACACAAGCCAAAGGACAAGGTCCTAGGATAGTAATGGTAGGGCATTATGGAGTTTAGTTGGTCACATAAACCAAAGGATGAGGTCTTGGGATAGTAATGGTAAGGCATTTCAAATCTTGGTTGCTATTTTTAGCTAAAGAATGAGGTCTTAGAATGGTAATGGTAGGGTGTTACGAATCTTGGGTGCTATCATGAGCCAAAGGAGGGTTAGTGGTATAGGTAGGGGATGGGTACCATTAAAATTGAAATGATGAATGTGTTATGTTATTCAACTTAAAAAAGGTATCACCAAATACTACACTTGAGGGTCTTGTATTTTTTCTCTAGATTGAGTATTGTAAGGGGGATAAGGATCTATCTCACAAATAACATCATCACCATATGGGTCTTGAACAAATTCATGTTATGCAACCATGTTATTATAACCTAGATTGTACATGGCTCCACTATGAGTGTAATGAGACATATACAAATCAATGATGAATATTTCACAAAAAGGCCTAGAGTTATACAAACTCTGAAAATAATGTTTGAAGGGAAAATGGTCTAAACTTGGTCTAACCTAGTCAAAGGAATGGAGCTATATCTCTAAAAAGGTTAGTGCTAAAACTTGGTATAAAATAATCTAATGTAAAATGTCTAAAATAAATGGTCAAGTGGATGAAATAAAACCTAAATGCCAAATTTAGGTATAAAATGTTTTAAACAAGTCTAACCTAGGTCTAAAAAAATAAAAAAATTATGCCTTTTGAAAAATAAGACATAAAAACTAGGCTCAAAACATGTATTTCTAGGTATTTTGAAAAAGGCACAAAATATAGACTTTAAACAAAAAGAGGACTAAAAGGCAAGAGATTTAATCTAACAAATTTGAAACACTTTGATATAAATTAGGCATTCAAATTTAGACATGCACTTGATCATTTTGAAAAAGACATGGAACATCAAGCATATGAAAGATAGTCTACTTCCCCAAATCTAGGCATAAAAATAGTCTTTAAATGGATCAAGAAATTAACCTAAGTTACACAATCCAAAAGTGAAAGATCGATATCTAGGTCAAAATTACATGAGACATAGGCATAAATTAATTAATGTTTAGATTTGAACTTGCCAAGGCTAATTTTAAACTTAATTTAGAAGATTAGGTTTTTCAAAATAGATAATAAGATAGACAAGAATGAATAACATGATATTACTAGGCATAGATATAAAAGAAACACATGGTTTGGAATTGTAATTTTAGACACAAGGCAACAAGTCTTTGAAATAGTTTGATTAGCATAACAACATTATCATGATCTAAAGGTATGGAAAAAAGTTTTGTTTCAAGACTCAAAGGCACATGAACATGGAATGAATTGGGTAGCATAATGACACCTTTTTCAATTAGGTGACATACACAAATTAAATCTTGACAAAATGGTTAAGGCAAAGGTGTGATGTCAAAATAGATGACATAACACCTCTTCAAATAAATTATTAATATGTAAACAAGACTCATTTTTGGATGTGGTATAATAAACAAATAGTTTTGACTCAGGACCATGTAAGTAGAAGAACAAAATGACAAAAACACCTAAGTGTAATGTTCTAAATCCTAAAACTAACAAGGTTGCATTATATTGTCAAATTCCATCTATATACTTGCTCTTGAGAGGATTTTAAATTTTTAATTCAAAAATTAAAAGTACATAAAAGTAGGGTTTTTAGGCCCCCTCTTCTCTCAAGAGTTTTTATAATGACATGGAACTTTAGGCCACTCTCCCTACATCAATAATATGTCCATGATAAGTGGGGTTGCTTAAAACTATAGGTTTTTCATGTTTAAATGGTCCCAAGTGTGGTTAACATTAAATATTCAATCACATCATTTAGACCTACATTAATTAGCTTGTTTTGAAAAGGTCTTATCCTTTACACAACCACTAAATCTATAAATTACTCATTGTAGTGTGATGTTCAAGTTATCCCTATAATATGAGGTCGAGTACCACTAACAAAACTTGTTTAACTACTCAAACAAGCATCCCACTAGATCAACCTAATTTTATATCCCACCATGGATTTGGGTTGGTATGATGCTGGGAGATGAAGCCCCAGATCAATGTTCCCATGAATAAATTGTGAGGGAGAAGCGAGATCCCACCCACAAGCCAAAATTCATGAAAATAAATAAAGTGAAAGGACTTTAGGGTCATTTTGGGGTCACCCAAATCACCTAAATTTTGGGGAGGGCCTTAATGACTTTCCTTCCATACTTTTGGACAAAAGTGACAAATACAAAGAGTGAACATATTTTATCACCCAAATTATTTAAAGGGGACTAGGAGAAAGCATACACACAATACTTATTTTACCAAACAAACAATCAATCAACAAATATAGAAATGAAAACTCTTATGAGTATTTAACTAAAGTGAGAGTTCATTTTTATATCACCAAATAAAATATGTCATGAAGTTTAGCCCCTTGACATTGTGAGAAAATATTGAAAGATGAAAATGACTTAAGCAAAATATTTTTAACACACTAATTTCAAATGTTAATTTTGCAAATTTAGATTGTTTAAAATCCTTTTTTCTTGGTTTTTGGGCCCTACAAAAAGTTTTATGGGTTTATATATATATATATATATATATATATATATATATATATATATATATATATATATATATATATATATATATATATATATATATATATATGGCCATATTGAAAAACCAAAATATTATAAAGCTTATAAATACAAAATACCTACAAGTTAGAATATATACAAAAAAAACTTTCAAACTTAAAACAAAATTAAAAAACAACTAAACCAAAAATTAGCAAATAAAAGGGATAGTAAAATATTGATATCTAAAAAACTATAAGTTAGATTTTGATGAAATTTATAAAGAATGTAGATAACACAAATGTGCACAACCTATAAAAAATTTACTAATAAAATATTTAAAAATATGATTATTTTAATGATCATTTATTAAAAAAAATAGACAATTACTAAAAGAGTCAACTTCTAAACTACAAATCAGATTTCAATGAAATTTTGAGAGAATTAAGATAAAAATAGTAATAACAACCTATCAAAAAATTAAAAAAAATATTAAATGGATTAAAAATTAAAACTATTTTAACATAATTTTTGTTTTGTTTTTTTAATGAAAGAAAAGGGAAAAAAAAAAGATGAAGATGAGGGGTGTGCAATCAAGCCCCATTGGGAGTGCCATTAAGCTCTCTCTAGGGAATTACACTAGAGAGAGCATAAGTAATAATAATTCATATGTAACATAACTAAAATATAAAATGAAACCTTCTTCTACCTTCTTTGGAGCTCCAAATGGCCTATATGAATGGATTTCTTCAATTGTGCATCAATAAATATTCATCAATGGAGTTTTGTTGGCTTCACGTTTCCTTGGCACCTTAATTTGGTTTCTTGGCTTAGGGATTTGGCATGGTATCATAACATGCAAGGCTACTTTGCATCTATTTTTAAATTATAACATCACACTAAGATTTCTTAAACATAAATGGGTATGTCATTGTATTTATAGCCTAAAGAATTAACTCTCACCTAAAGTGAGTTAAGGTTGGATTAAGAATAATCTCTGTTGAGTTAAAAGTTATCATGAAATTATGAATTTCAGTTACTAGTCATAGTTCTCAAATTAGATATTTTGGAATATTTTGACAACTCATAAGGTTAATGATGAGAGGCTTGATATTTTAATTTTTAGAATTTCTATTTTTAGACATTCATTAATTGCAAATGGATAACTCAACTAAGAATTTAATATTATTTATTTAATTAATTGATTTTTATTAATCTTTTTATACTTTCAATATTTGATTAAGTTCCCCACTTAATGGGTCCATAGGTTAAATTGACATTTGTTATGTCTCAAGGTGATTGGGAGTGAATTCATGAGAGGTTATTGTTGCATATGGGTTAGTATTCCAAATAGGGATTCCTCAACATGATTCTAAGCATTGATGAATTTTTCATGGACAAAATTGGAATGTTCAATTATTTCTAGGCTTAATTTTCAATAGTTGGTAAAAATCAGTCTAAAGTCTGATCAAAAGCTAGTTGTGACCAAAATTGGATGTTTACAAGTATGAAAATATTTTTTGGATTTCAAAACTCAAAGGTAAATACTTGGGATGAAATAGGTATCATAATAATACCCCATTTAAATAATTACCACACACAAATGTTATAGAATGAAAAGTCTAAGGCAAAAGTGTGGCACTAAATAGACATAATAACACCTCTTAGGATAAAAGTGGTGTAAAAACATGTGATTAGTTTACAACTCATTTTTGAATAAATAAATAGTTTCTAGTCTCAAAACACACATGTAAATCAAAGAAAATATAAGTATCACAAATGGATCATCCTTTTCAAATAATTGAACGGGTGTGCATAGCTTCATCCAAAGTTTCCACCGATATAACAATGTTTGTAATGAATCAAGTATTAATCTAAAAATTAAATTATAGGTGTAGGTAGAGTTTTATGGCCCCCTTTGTCTCTCAAGAATTAGTAAATATAATAAACTAAGAGTGAGGAGCACTCGACATTTGGAATGAAATTACATGGAAACTTGGGTTTGACTAAAAATATATAATTTTCGTGCATACTAAATGGTCCCAAATGTGGCTAACACAAGCGTAAAATCACTTCAATTAAATCCAAAACACCTAGCTTACTATGCAAGGGTCTATTCATTTACATAGAAACTCCATCCATGTAATGCTTAGTGGATTCCAATGTTTGTTGTCACATGGCCTAGGTACCCATTGGGATAGTCAGGTTAGCTGCTCACCACTATCCCATCCAATGGTCTACCTAGTTTGTATGCCCCATCTTAGAATGGGGTTGGTAGATTGTTGGGAAATGAAACCCTAGATCAACGTACCTCTAAAGAACTCGTGGGGAGGTGATGGACTCATACCCAAAAGACAAGTACTTAAAATGAAATAAATAAAAATGGAAATATTTTAGAGGTCACTTTTGAATCGCCCAAGTTGTTTGGAACTTGGAGATAACATATATGACATTATTTCTGACACACTTTACAAATAAAGGCAATAAACTAAGCATGTTTGGTCACCTAATTTCACTAAAGGAGATGGGGGGAGAGCATACATGCTAAATTTTCTTCTTTAAAAAATCAAAATAATTTAATATAAGTAATTTGAAAATAATCTAAAGAATAAACAATAATCGAAAAAGCTTGTAGGAACTATAACTAAAGATGTAAATTCTTTTTACTAACACCAAATTGAAATGTGTTTGAAATTTTTGGACCCTTGGCCATGTTTACACTTATCAAAAATTATAAAATACTAAAATAAAAATTGTTAAGTGAATTTTAAACACCTTAACCAAATGTGAATGAGTTTTAACCTTTGTAAAGTTTGGACTTTGTAAAATAAAAATTTTGATTAAAAAGGCACCCAAACTTATTCTTTTTTAGCTTAATTCCATAAAAATAAGTTAGTGGATTAATTTGTGTTTAATAAAAAGTTATATTCCTAAAATTTGGCTCAATAAAGACACAAATTTTAACTCTCAAGTTTCTTAAAAAAACACATAAAAATTGGTGACGATCATTACAGGAATTGTGGTAGATTTTTACGATCAATGTCAATTTTATTGTGATTGTTATCGATTATTGAAACCACACCAAAAATACACATGTTTTGACAACAAAATTCTTGAATTTTTTTTAAAACTCAAAAGTTATCACTACCCTGCAAGAAGGAAGTTAGACAAGCAATAAATAGATTGTTAGGCCCCCTAAAAAGTAAGAAAATTTTATTTTTTATGTCATTTTTGATTCAAATATGTTTTTGATGTAGAGATCATTTTTGATTCCTCCAATTGATTTCAATTCCAACAGTTGACCCTAATTTGTTATGATCATCACTAATCCTTATGGCTTGGCTAAGAGTTTAAGCTTAAATTTTTTGGTGATTAAATCAAAAAGTTGTCATAAAAATGGTTAGTAAAACATCTTATGTATCTAGAAGAGTTTCTAGGGTGCATGTCCCACTGATCATGTCAATATGTGATTAATAGGAATCTAAAAGGGAAGATTAGTATTATGTTAGGATGATTAAAACTAAATTAAATTACTAATAAAAATAACACCTCAATCCTAGACAATCAAGGAGCAAGAGAACTATACAAGTAAGTATCAATAGAAAAAAAATAACCATTATTTACATTCCTTAAGAGCAAGACTTATATTTTGGCCATGGAAGAATGTTCTCAATGGTGTGATTAAACATTCTTTATCAATGGTGATCCTTGCATCATCTCTCCTTGTCAACTTGGCAATGTTGGGCTTGGATTTGGCTTGGTTTAGCTCTCTCAACAAATGAGCATTATAACACTACAAAGAGGGTATTTGAAGGTATTTTTACATCATAACATTACACCAAAAGAGCTTGTTGAACAATGATTGAATCCTTTTATTTATATCCTTCCAAACTAAATCTAATCCAAGTGTAATTAGGTTAGAGTTAAACATGCTTAGGTTTAAGAGCGGATAAGCCATTAATATTTTCAATTAATAAGCATGGCTCACAAATCCAAATATTTGTATGATATTTTATGAGTGCTTGACAACTCACAAAACATGATGCCATGATGATGACATCATTTTAGATATTTTATGATGTCATGATGATGTCATAAATTTGGATAATGAATTTATAAAAATAGAAATTTAACAATTAATTAGTCATGATATTTTCACCTATGCATTTGATTGGGTTTAATAAATTAAGCAATTATAATAAATTAATTTTTATTTCTAAATTTTTGACAAGTTATCCCTCACACATGGTTGAAAAGTTTAATTTGCTAGGTCGCTAGTTGACTAGAGGTGAATCCATGAGAGGCTACTATTACATGTATAATAATACCCCAAATAGGGATGTCTCAACATGATTTTGAGAACTAATGTCTAATGTGTGGATGAAATTGAGACATTCAGTGATTCCTAGGCTTAATTTGCACTATTTGGTAGTAATCAATCTAAAGTCTAGTTGGAACATAATTATGACTAAAATGGTATGTCTACATGGCACACTTAGAACCTAGGCTAAGGGTTGATTGGGTTCAATTGAAATTATATTTTATACCTAAAAATATTTAGAGGTAGAACAATAGGTGACAAATCCTTATATGTTTGTTGATCTTTGTGTACTTGATTTTTAGTTATGGCATGATTGTTAGTTGAATTGTTTCAAATTTAGTGATGGATCTTATCTCTTATTGTTCACACTCTTATCCCAAATACCTAAAAATTAGAATCTACCTCCCAGTTGATAGTTGGGGGTGGTAAGGGCCATTGATTGGGGGGTTCATAAAAATGGATCATGTAAAGAAGTTATATTACTCAGTTGAATATTGGTGAAATTAGATAGTTTATTGTATTATTTACTTATTTTACTAGATATTGTTGTATTATAGCATATTTATAAATGAATAATAATCTCTTGGATTGATGTACAAGATAAGAGCATGCTAATTTTATACTATTGTTAATTTATTTATTTCAACACTACTTATATTATTGATTAAGTTATTCAATTGATTAAGTTGATTGGATGGGTGTTTATGTCCAAGTAGAAAGGTTAATTGTTTATAAGTTGAGTTGTTATTTACATTCCAATGAATGCATTTTATATAGTTTTAATAGTTAAATAGTGATTATTAGTTAACATTTAATTTTATATTTCATGAACTAATTATCAAACTCTGTGTTATTGCTTACCTACAAGCATAAAAGTTAAATGAATTCACTTGTATACTAATTTAAAGTTATTTTATATGAGTATTTTAGAATTATATATTGTCAAACCATCACTCTTACAATGTAAATTTATGAGTTCATTGTGATTTCTAAAAAGGCAAAATGCATGAGAATAATTTCCATCCATTAAAATAACTTTAATGCATGCTAAGGAATTATTGTTTGAGATGATGTTCTTGATTATTTTGGGCACATTACATCCATACAATAATTTTGTAAATTAATCTTTTTCACAACCAATTCAGGAAATTTGATTAAATAAGTTGTCTAATCTAAAACATATCACTGCAAGGTTTAAAATCCTTATGAGGAACAAAATTGTATTTTCATTTGATAATTATTTTTTAAGAATTATTGTTGGATTAAATTAGTCTTTGAAGTTAGATGATTTAATTAATTTTATACTTTCCAAAATAAGGATGTAAGAATTCTTGGAAATATTTTTAGTTGCATAATATTTTTTATATGCTAGAATTATTTTCTAAACTTCTAATGAGGAAAGAGAATCAGTGTAGATAGTGTAAGTCACTTATTGTCAACTTCTATTCTAATTATCAATCTCAATAAAATAATACAATATCCTTAAAATGACATTAAAGTGTTAATATACACTCAAGCTACTTTCATATTGTATTAAGAAATTGTTAATACTTCATAGAATTAAATTATTCAATTTGTATAATTATGATCCTTCAAATAAATTAGATTAATATGATAAAATAATTGATCATCTCATGGAAACTTACAAATAATGCTTGGGTCTAAAAGCATGTTAGTGTCTTAATGGCACTTGATAATAGTTTTTGAACTTATAAATTATTATTATAAATAACTTGATGTTCCTAAAGGAATAAATCATGGAATATAAGGTGAAACAAAAAATCAATAAATCATACAAACTATGATTAAGTGGCATACTTTTCTTATGTCAAAACCAGTTGAAAAGTAATTAACATTTGAGAGATTTAAATCTCTAAGTAGTTAATTATAAGATGGTCTAGTAAGAATAAGTAGATAATATAATCAAAAGCATAATAGTCATTTATGACCTTGAGGAATTATTATAACAATTAAATTTTATTTTAGTAAATTATGGTTACATGATGAATGAAGGAAAATAGTATGATGATCCATATAATTTTAGATCATGGTATAATGATCTAATATGGATAGTACTACAATGGCCTCTTTGTTTGTATGGAACCTATTAAATATAGACACCTATTGTAATTTCATGGATTTATAAGTTTAATTCTAGACTTATTAATTTGTTTATAATATGGTTTAATTAATTTAGCTAAAACAAAATCATTTTCTTCATTATGAACCTTAGCTTACAAAAGATGTCATGTGAATCAGAATGACTCCCTGTTAGGATGATATTTCCATAGCATTCCAAGTTAAATTAAGGGGAGAATAATCTACCCTGACCTATACCCAGATTTATATAGATTTGAGTCTCTTAGATAGGATAAGGACACCTAGATGGTCCTATTTGGAATGTGTTTTCCACCATACAATTTTGAGCTTATCACTATAGATTGCTTATCGATACACCCTAAACTACATGAACATTTCCCTAGGGAAATAATCTTCCCCATAGAATATTATAGGGTTAATTACCTTGGATAAGGGTTGAATGTGTGTAAATGTGGTTATGGGGATTGTGGTAGGTCACACAAAACCAAGTTACATGTAATAAATAAACCATTTCAATTTATTCATTCTAAGCTCTGAAAGAAGGGATGCTAAAATTTATTTTTTTAGGTCATTTCAATGGATTTAACATAATATCAATTTGAAATAAAATATCTAAAAGAAATGGGATACAAATGGAAAGGATTGGGAAATAAATAACAAGGCATTATTAACATTATATCTCCATATACCCATATATGTAGACATAACCTCAAATATATGGATGATTCAAAGGTTACTAATAAAAATGAGATAAGGAATGTGACTATTTATACACACTTTATTAAAGATATACCTAATCTAACATAATAATCTCACCATGTATTAACACTACAATTTGTGTGCCCCTACCTCATTGATGATATTTTATTGACCAATTTTGACCATTGGTCAAATTTAAGTCAACCTATACATTTTTAAACTTTTTAGAAGTTTATTAATGTCCTATAAGGGGTTTTCATATTGATATAAATGTTTACTTATCCCTATCCTACCCTTGGTCCAAAGTCTAGCCCCTTGTACTAGTCAAGTCAATAAAAATCAACCCTAGTCAAATAGGGTCAAATCTAGTCAAAGGAATAAATTATGTTTATTTAGTCCTATTATCATTTGAATATGATTTAGGATCTTTATAGGTCATTTAATTGCGCTTACCACATTTAATATGTCAAAATTCCTTGTGGGGCCACCTTTTAGCTAAAAAAGAGGACTTGTATGGATGGATAAAGATACCAATTTGTCATCAAGATGTGGTTAACATGGGAGAGGTAAAATAATGTTAGAATCACACATATTAAAATCCAAGAATTAGTTGTACTTAGATAAGGGAAGTTTCCTCTTATTTTTAGGCCCTTTTGGGCACTTGTAAGGAATGGATCATCTCACTTGCAGGTGGAAACATTTGTTATGGTCCTATTCACCTCCCAACAACCATCTACATGTATATTTTGTATATAATGCATATAAAAACTCATTTCTTTCTCCTTTTTATACCTTCTTGGCTTGGCAAACAAATAAAGGACAATTTCAAGCACTTGGTATGGACCATACAGGTGAAATTGGGAGGAGTGATTCTACATGTGGATGAAACTTTGAGTGAATTTTTTTAATAACAAGAAATTGAAATTTGGTACCTCTTCCTTTATGAATAGTGATTAACACTCCAAGAAACTTTTTATGGAATTACAACCATGAGGGGGTCTCTTTTTGAGCCTATTTCAGATTTTCTTGTTTTGGATTGATGAATTTATGTGTTCTAGGTGTTTCTACATGTTTTTAAAGACATACCCATGGTTCTTCTTATTTTGAAAATATCAAGTACTTGAGAGAGCCCTTCTAGGCTTGTACATGCTTACAAAATGCCTAGTTTGCATCAACAATCATCTTAGTTACCTTGAAAATGATTTATCCACATTGGAAAGAGTGTTTTGATGTTTTTTAATGGATAATACTAATGTTTTTTATGTATGGAATAATTTAAATTTGTCTTGTGGTGTTTGAAAGGCCTTTCCTTGCATTTTCTTGCTTCCTCATGTTCTCCCTGCATAGTACAGTCACAAAACTTCACCTACAAGAGCATGTTGATGTCATTAATAAAATTTGGAGGTTTTGATGTGGTACTTAAATCTTTTGGGACTTATTAAATGCATTAGAATGTTGTGGAAAGGCATATATGTGTCATAAATTAGCATACTTGGAATGTGGTCTCAGTCTTGCTTGTGTTTAGAGAGTAATCATCTACAATTATTGTTACAAGATGTCAAAAATGCCTTGAAGGGGTGTTTAACAATTTATCATCTCCTTTGTGGTTTTCCTTGTTATTTTGTAGGTCTAAATGGACCCCTTTATCCTGCTATCTTGAAAAGAGAGTGTCAAATCAATGAATAGAGAAGTTAGACTGTATTCAAGCCCTTTTGCTCCAAAATCACCAAAATAGAGGCCTTAGTGGTTTTGACAACCCTCTTAGATTATATTTACAAAAGGTTTTGAACCCTAAAATTGAATTATCATGTATCCCCTATAGAAATAAAATTCTCTACCAAGTTTGGAGGAGAAAGAGTGAAGGGAAACCTAGGTTCAAGAAGATCAAAATCATCTAAAAACACATTAAAGTTAGTAAATCTACAAGATTTTGAAGGAGATTTCACCTTGTAGCACCTACAAAGAGTCCTAAGCTATGAAAAATGAGGGGAAATATTTATAAATGGTCTAAAAAGTACCCTTGATCAAATTGGTCATGAAGGAAGATATATCTAGGTGTAATGATATACTAGGTCTGTACCTTATCCGTACAATAGGGTAAAGTTGCACCTACAACTGGGTCATTAGGTAGTGTTCATATTTTCAAGTTTGACACTATTTTAGAGATTTCAAGATGAGTAAAATGGAATGGTTATAAAACTTTTTTATTTTAATAAGAGATTAAATCCTCTAGGGAGTTTCATGAAATCCATGGAGACCTGCAACCCCTATACGAACTAAGATAGAGGTCATAGGAAAATCAAAGACTGAGCTAGGAATATGATGGTTTTAACCATATATGGTGAATTAAAGATGATAATCATGTTTATATCTTCAAAAAAAATGTTATGAAGGTTCCATATACCCTATGTCCTTAATTAAGCCTATAAAGATGCATCTACAACCAAGTAAAGGAGTTAGGGCAGGCAGTGAGTGGTGATAAGCATTGGAAGTGATAGTAGGGTCTAAGATCCAAATTAAATGACTAAAAAATAATAATTGAAATTGATTATATAAGATAAATATAGTCCTTATCACCATGATAAGACCTCTAAAGGAAGACATCTACAAAATAATAACACTGTTCACTATAACCTATAAGTAGGGTCCTAATTTGGAAAAAGCAAGGTTTAAGTTTGACCTCCTAGGAAGGAAAGGAGGATTAAAAAAAAATTAAAATGACTCCCTAGCATCAAATAAATGTAATTTATTTCTTAAGATACTCCCAAGATACCTAATGACCTTTCTCTCTTGACAAAATGGACTCAATCCATACAAGCAGGTTAAGAGAACCCTTGGCTCAAGGGGTAAACATAGGATTTCACTAACAAGAAAGGTTTTAGTTGATTTAAATGGTTAAATAAGATTTTATATAATGTATAAACAGATTATAATCTTTAAGGAGGTTTTATAGAAGCATCTACAAGGAGGTTTGGTCAAAAGTATGCAAATAACATGGTTTTCCTCCCTTTTTTGAGGAAATTGAGATGGTTAGACCACAACCATGGAATTTGACAAAATAATTTGGTAAAATTTTTAATTATGACCTTTTTAATCCTAAAAAATATTCATTTTTCATATTAAAATATGGATAATAATCTCTATTTTGTCTTAGAGCTAAGGTGCTCCCTGCATGCACAAGAATGGAAGTTTTGGGGAAAGTGAGGAATGGTGGACCAGAAGGCAATATGCACATTAAAGAAGATTTGAATAGATGGGGGAAAAATGGAGGAATATAAAAAATTATCCTAGAAATTTGGGATGCAAACAAGGTGGTCTGGATAAGAAGGTATATAAGCAGACCTAATGAGGAGATATGCAAATCTAGCTCCTAATGCAAAGCCATTGCAAGTTATAACCCTTGAAAAGAATTATAATCAAGATTGTTGCTGGTCTTGGCATAATTACAACTACAAGAGCATCTATATTTAGTACCTAGTGACTCCATTGAAGATTTCAAGTCTTTGTTTGATGATCAATTCCTAATTTTCATGCCAAAGGTAACCACTAGGTCTGTTATTAAAGGTGTACCTTTTGAGTTTGTGAAACTACCTTCATATTCGACTAAAAGGTTCATGTTTATGAATATCCATCCATATTATAGATAATCAGTGTTTAAAAATTCTAATTTTTGGTTGCATTCAACTCCCAACATCTATAAATCTCATTCCAACATGTGTAGGAATCAACCTTTTATAGATTTCACTAGATCATCCCCTTTGAATCTTGCCCAATATGACCAAATTTCAAGAGAAACCCTTAATAATGTTCCATATTTTAGTGGGGATGGCACTATTAATTCCATTAAACATATTAGAAATATAGACAACTTCTAAAACATTCATAATATCACCCAAGAAAATGTGGCTATTAGGTTATTGGCTTTGTCTTTCAAGGAAAAAGTCTTGGATTGGTATGGGACCCTACCTCAAAATTCCATTAGTTCATGGGATGAATTATGAGATCTATTGACTAAGAGGTTTGGAGAGAAAAGTGACTATTTATATTTAGCTAAGAAAGTGACAAATTTTAAGAGGGAACCTCATGAATTAATGCATGATTTTAACAATAGATTTCAGAAGACATGGGATAGAATCCTAGCTCTTGTGAGGTCTACTCCAAACTATGCCTTCTTGTATTACTTAAAGGCATTGAATAGTGAAATTGACATGATGATTCAATATATGGGTGTAAATAAATTACACAATGCATATGATATAGCTATAAGTGCTAAGGATTATCTTGTTCAAGTAGGGAAGATTTTTCCTAGACCTCTCATGCCATTGTTCCTTGATTTGCAGCTCCCTAGTCAATTTGCATCACCTCCTTATATCCTTTACCTAGTAATGATAAATATACTATTATTCCTTCCAATGAGATTCATGAAGTCAAAATATTGCTATAATGTGTTAATAATGACTTGGTGTCCCTCAATAGACAATAATCCTAAGGCTATAGACCATACCAATCCTACAATCAATTTGGACAAACCAATAAACCTCTTTTCCAAGGTAATTTGCAAGGACAAGGTCAAATCAACCAAGGTAGGCCTTATCAAAGATATAATCCTAATTATCCCTAATATTCTAAATCCCTTGTTCCAACTCAAAATAACCTTGTCTAATAATAGCCATGTTATCCATCTTTTGAGCAAAACCAAGAGTAAATTGCTTATGTAAATGAGATGCAAAACCAAACTATGGAAATGCAAGGAAACCAAGTACCACAAGTTCAAAACATTGAGATCTCAATGCAACATGTGATGGAAAATGGCCAAGTGCATTTTGATTCTACTCTCATCAATCACTTGGAGGAAGAGTTTTGTGCCATAAACCATTTAGCAAATCCTAGCAACATCAATGCTAGTGTGTTCTCCAACACTAGATCCAAAAGAAGGGCTATTAAAGAAGATCAAGGGGCCAATCAAGGACCTATTTTGATCCCTTCATCATCTCCAATGGTGATTAGGTTTAATAAAACTCTTAAAGTACAAGAAAATTAGAAATTTCCAAACATGAAGCTAGTTCCTACACCTCCACCTCCACAAGCTACATCACAAAGTGTTAATGCTCCCAAAGGGATTCCTAAGGTAAGTAATCCTTCCATCAATGTGGTGGACTAGATGAAGAAGATTCACATGAATATCTCATTATGGGACTCTTTGACAATACTATGGTAGAAATATACACTCTAAAAAGAATTACATGGATTGGGTAAGCAAGCTACTCCACCTAGAAGTGACAATGTGGTTCTAGTTAATGGAGCTCAATCTATTGATGGTCAAGTAAAAAAGAATGAGAAAGATCCTAATTTATATATATATCTTATCATTGGTGATTTTATTGGTTAAAAATTGTATCATAGATAGTGGGGATAGTACTTTAGTCATGCCCAAATGTATAGTGGATAAACTAGGCCTCAAATATGAGCCAATGACTAAGGGAGTCTTGCAATTAGATGGATCACCAGCCAAGACTTTGGGGATAGTGAAAGACCTGAATTTAATCATTCATGATTTTCCCACATTTTATATTCCTCATGATGTGGTTGTGGTATATTTACCTCCATACTTTTCTCTTTACTTGTCAAGATATTTTACAGCTAAGATAGGTGGGTATTTGGTAGCTAATTGGTCGTATATGGTGTTTAGGACAAATTATGACACTAAGGTGAAGATTGAGTCATAACATATTCATAAAAATCACTTGGATCCCTAATCACCTAAGGTGGAAAATGTTAAATATTCCATAATTGATAAAGATGAACTTCACATTGACCAATCTCCATTATTTTCCCTTGAAAGTTGGGTTAACTTCTAGAATAAGAGGAAGAGATATGATGTTACATCCAATAGTTGTTGTAAAAATTTAGCTAGAGAAATTGGTATATTGGTAAAGGTACATCAAGGAGGTGCTGATAAAACCACTCACTAGGGGGGATCTGAAGCCACATTAAATGTAAGTTGATTCTTATTTAATATGGTTAAATATAAGAATATATGAAGTACGTAACAAACTAGACGTGTATGAAAGTGATAAGAATCAGTTTTTGATTTATTCCTAGATGAATGGGGAAATGAAAATTATGAGCATGACCCTTATAATTTTAATGAATAATCTAGTCTTGGGGTGTACTATATGCATGAGGACTCTTTCATATGAAATTTAGCAAAGCCAAGTGAATATGTGAATGGTTTATGGTAGCTCTTCTTTGATGGGTCTAGAAGCAAGATTAGAGTAGGTGGTAGAGCAATGTTAGTTTCACCCTCTAAAGAAAGGTAATATTTAACATTTAGATTCAAATTATCATGCAATTAAAATGTGGTAGAATATTAGTCCTTTATTAATGGCCTTAAATGGGCTAGGAAAATAGGAGTTAAGAAAATTCAAGTATATAGAGATAGTGAGCTTGTTGTGAATCAAGTTAGAGGGTAGAATTTGACAAAGAACTCTTTGCTCAAGTCCTAAAAGAATTGAGTTGGGATATTGTGGAATATTTCCAAGCCTTCAACATCACATCCATCCCAAGGGAGGATAACAAGCATGTTGATAGGTTGGCATCTATTGGAGCTTAGTTTGATGTTCCAATAAGTATAAAGGAAGATTAAAAAAAAACAACCTCGTTTAAAGGTGATTGTTAGGCCCTCCATACTAGATAATTTCACCAATTGGAAGGTCTTTGAGAGTGACCATAAAATAACTCTTTTTTTATAATAGGAAGCTGATTTCTCGACAAAAAAATAGTCCAAGCTTCAACAACAATATGGAGGGAAGATTGTCCAATTGAAGTCTAACAAGCTTCCCAAAGGCCTAGTGACTCTTGAAATCATATTCAATGAGGATGCCCACATAAAGAAGTAAAATGTAAGCATGTATACCAATTAAAAAAACTATGAAAGGGTATTAATCTTCAAGGACAAGCTACTTGCACTTGGAAAGGTATGCACTAGTCAACAAAAGCATGATTTCATTGAGCTATGCAAGGAGTTTAGTGATGTTTTTGCATGGAAGTATAGTGACTTAAAGGGTTTTGATCTAGTCCTAGATCAACACACCATAGAGATAGATGAGAATTCCAAGCCTACCAAGCAAAAAAAAAGGCCAATCAATCTTAAGGTTGAACCCCTCATAAAGAAATGAATTACCAAGTTGATTGAGTCTAGAATCATCTTTCCTATCAAGCATTCTTATTGGTTCACCAACTTAGTCCCTATTGGAAAGAAGAATGGGGAGATCAGGTTATGTGTGGAATTTAGGGACATGAATAGAGTCTCTTTAAAGTATCATTATCCCCTCCATTCTATGGAGCATATTCTACAAGTTGTGGTAGGTAGTGAGAGGTTTTCCCTCCTAGATGGGTATTCTGGGTACAATTAGATTTTGGTGAAAGAAAGTAACCAATACAAGAAAGCCTTCACTACCAAATGGGATAAATATTCATATAGGAAGATTCAATTTGGATTATTAAATGTTGGGGATACTTTTCAACATGTAATGGATATGGATTATCAAGGAATAATTAATGGCATTGTTTCGGTATATCTTGATGATGTGATAATTTTTTCCAAGGATGCAAATGATCACTTGAAGCACCTAAGGCAAATTTTTGAGAGTTTTAGAGATTTTGGTATCCATCTAAACCTAAATAAGTCTATGTTTACTTTCCATGAAGGCAAAATATTAGGACATATTATCTCCAAGAAGGGTTCATCCATTGATACCAAAAGGGTGAATGCCATCTTGGCATTGCCTTTTCCTAAACATAAGAAATGTTTGCAAAGTTTATATGGTAAGATCAATTTCATAAAGATATTCATTCCTAACTTTGATAACATAGTCAAACCTCTAACCTCCATGCTAAGGAAGGATGAATTGTTCACTTGGATAAGAAGGAGAAAGGAAAGTTTTGAAGAGATCAAACAAGCCATTACCCAAGCTCCTACTCTTATAAGTCCAAAATTTTCAAAGGATTTCACTTTGTATACTTTTGGGAATGAAGAGGTAATACATACCATGTTCACTCAAGAAAATGATGATAATTTTGAACAACCTATTTCCTTCTTTATCCAAGGTTTAGAAGGTTATGAGACAAGATATACTTATGTTGAAAAATAAGTGCTTTAAGTTGTTAGGAGTATAAAGAAGTTTAGACACATGATATCAAATAAAAAGATTCATATACTTGTGCCTCATCCTAGTTTAAAATAATTTCTATTGAGTAGAGATTTGAATGAGAAAAGGGAAGGTTGGATCACCAAAGTGATGGAGTATGATGTGGAAATCAAGAAAACCAAGCTAGTGAAGGGAAAAGGGTTATGTGAACACCTTGCCTTAGATTTGAAGGACTAAAGAGAAGTTGTCTTGGCACTCCATGATGACCCTATGGTATTTTTACCTTCATCCATAAGGAGTTGGACTCAAGACATGATCCATTTCCTTCAAATTAGTGAGTGTCCACAAGGTCTTGATAGAGATAGAAGAAGGTACTTTAGGTTGAAATCTATTCCATATGTACTTGTTAATGGAGTTATATTTAGGAAGGAATTTTTATGTGTGATATTTAGGTGTCTTGATTTGGATTAGATTGATAAAGTAATATTTGAGTTCCATGATGGACTAGTTGGTGTTGCTCTGAGAACTACAACTGCTAGGATTATGAGGGAGGGATAATTTTAGCCTAGCTTGTTTAAATAACCCATGATTGGGTAAGAAAATTCCAAAAATGTAATTTTTTTATGTCAAAAAAAATCTAGCTGCCTTACCTCTTCATCCAATCCAAGTTGAAAAACCCTTCATGCAATGGGGTTTGGATTTTATAGGTGTAATCAATCAACCTTCTAGTGTTGGTCACAAGTGGGTGTTGACTACCAATAATTAATTTAAAATATGGGTGGAGGCTATATACCTTAAGGAGGTAAATTAAAAATTAGTTCTAGATTTCTATGAAGGTATAGTAACTAGGTTTGGAGATCCTTCAAAAATCATCTCAGATAATGCATTATCTTTTATAGGAGAAAGGACAAGTGAATGGGCTATGAAGCATGGTATCTATATTATAACCTCCTCCAAATATTATACCCAAGGGAATGGAATATCTTAGTCCACAAACAATAATATAATCAAGATCATAAAAAAGATGATAGAGGAGAATCAAAGGACTTGACACTCTAAGTTGAAGACAACCCTTTCGGTTGATAGGATCACCCCAAAGAGAGTAATTGGAAACTCACCATACACACTTTTCTATGAAAGGGAGGCTATATTACCTATTTCACTTGAGTTACCATATTTATACCTCACCTATAAGCTGAAATTGATGGAGAATGAGAGAATGGAGGTTAGGTTATGTGAGTTAATGGAGCGTGAGGAGACAAGAGATCAAGATATGCAAGCTATGACTACTCACCAAGAGCAAAAAAAGAAGTATTTTGACAATAAATCCATGCCAAGGAGTTTTAAGGAAGGAAACATTGTCCTAAAATGGGATGAAGATAGGGCCAAACCTGGAAAACACACAAAGTTTGATGCTTTGTAGAGTGGCCCATATGTGATCACTCAATTCAAGTCACATAATGCTTTCCAAATCTCAAATTTGGATGGAGAGGAGTTTTATATCCTAGTCAATTTGATACACATAAAACATTTCTACTAAGGTTTTCCTCTTCCCTTGTACATAGTTTCTTATTTTGCCTTGTGTTCCCTACGTGCTTATGCACAAGTGTGAGTTATCTTTTATCCTATTTTGTGTTGTCTTTGCTTGGTATTGTTGTGGTTGGTGTGGTGTGTTTGATTGTAATTTTATTTGGCATGTCCTTATTGATCATCTTCAAGAATCCATTGACTCCATTGGCCCTTGGTTGGATAAGGCTACTAGGCTCTAACATAGGCAAGCATGTTACCCCTAAGAGTTGCTAAAAGTATTGACCAAATTTGACCTTTGGTCAAATTTGAGTCAAACCCTACATTTTTTAAATTTTTATAAGTTTATGCATGCCCTATAAGGAGTTTTCATATTGATGTAAATGTTTACTTATCCCTAACCTACCCTTGCTCCAAAGTCTAGCCCCTTGTACTAGTCAAGTCAATAAAACTCAACCCTAGTCAAATAGGGTCAAACTTGGTCAAAGGAATAAATTATATTGATTTATTCCTCTTATGGTTTTGAATATGATTTAGGATCTTTCTAGGTCATTTAATTGCTCTTACCATGTTTAATATGTCAACATGCCTTATGGGGCCACCTTTTAACTAAAAAAGAGGACTTGTATAGATGACTAAAGAGACCAACTTGTCATCAAGATATTGTTAATGTGGGAGAGGTTAGATAATGTTAAAATCAGGCATATGATAATCCAAGACTCAATTATACTCAAAGGGAAGTTTCCCCTTGTTTTTAGACCCTTTTACCTGGCACTTGTATGAAATAGATCATCTCACTTGCAGGTGGAAACATCAATTATGTGGCTCTTCACCTACCAAAAACCATATACATGTTTATTTTGTATATAATTCATATAAAATTTCATTTCTTGATCTTTTTTCTACCTTCTTGGCTTAGCAAGCAAATAAAGGACAACTTCAAGCATTTGGTATGGACCGTAGAGGTGAAATTGGGAGGACTAATTATACATATGGATGACACTCTGAGTGAAATTTTTTTCCATAAAAATAACTTACAATTTTGTGCCTCCTCCTTTATGAATAATTTTTAACACTTTAGGCAACTTTTTATGGACTTCTAACCATGAGGAGGTCTCCTTTTGAGCCTATTTTATATTTTCTTGTTTTGGATTTATGAATTTATGTGTTGTAGATGGTTATAAATGTTTTTAAAAACATACCTATGCTTATTATTATTTTTCAAATCTCAAGTACTTGAGAGAGCCCTTCTAAACTTGTGCATGCTTACAAAATATCTAGTTGGCATCAACAGTCATCTCAGTTGCCTTGTCAATGATTTATCCACATTGGAAAGAGTGTTTTGATGTTTTTTTAGGCATACTTCTAATTTTTTTTATGTATGGAATAATTTAAATTTGTATTTTTGTGCTTAGAATTTCTTTTCTTGAATTTTCTTGCTTCTTCATGTTCTCCCTGCATAGTACAATTAGAAAACTTCACCTACATGAGCATGCTGATGTCAATAATGAAATTTGGAGGTTTTTATATGGTCCTTAAATATTTTGGGACTTATTTAATGCATTAGAGTGTTGGGGAAAGGCATATATGTGTCACAAATTAGCATACTTGGAATGTGGTCTCAGTCTTGCCTGTGTTTAGAGAGAAATCATCTACAGTTAGTGTTACAAGATGCCAAAAATTCCTTGAAGGGGTGTTTGAAAATTTATCATCTCCTTTTTTGTTTTAATTATTATTTTATAGGTCCAAATAGACCCATTGATGGTGATATATTGAAAATAGAGTGTCAAATCAATGAATAGAGAAGTTAGACTGTATTTAGGCCCTTTTTCTCAAAAAAATGATGAAAACAAAGGCCCTAGGGGTTTTGATATCCCTCTTAGATTTATTTTACAAAATGTTTTAAACCCTAAAATTGAATGATAATGTGGCACCTATATAAATAAAATTCTCTACCAAGTTTGGAGGAGAAAGAGTGAAGGGAAACCTAGGTTCAAGAAGATCAAAATCATCCAAAAACACACTGAAGTCAGTTAGTGAAGTCTATAAGATTTTGAAGGAGATTTCACCTTGTAACACCTATGAAGATTCCTAAGCTATGAAAAATGAGGGGAAAATTTTATAAATTTTCTAAAAGGTACCCCTAAGAAAATTGGTCATGAATGTAATGATATACTAGGCATGTACCATATTTGTACAACATGGTAAAGTTGCACCTACAAATGGGTCATTAGGCAGTGGTCATTTTTGAAATTAGGGTCTAAGATATAAATGAAATGAATTCAAAATAACCATGAAAATTTATTATATAAGATATAGATAGTCCTTATCACCTTCATGAGATCTCCAAAGGAAGACATCTACAAAATAATAACCCTATTCACTATCACCTACAGACAAGGTCCTAGTTTGGAAAAAGAAAGGTATAAATTTGACCTCATAAGAAGGAAATGAGGATTCAAAAAAATGTAAACATGAATCCATAACATCAAATAAATTTAATGAATTTTTCAAGAAACTCCAAAGTTATCCAAGGACCTTTCTCTCTTGACAAAATGGACTCAGTCTGTATAGGCAAATTAAGAGAACGCTTGGCTCAAGGGGTAAACGTAAGATTTCACTAAACAGAAAGGTTTTCATTGATTATAAGGGTTAAATAATCATGAAATTATAATTTAAATAATTTATAAATATCTTATAATCTTTAAGGAGGTTTGGGATAAGAATCTACAAGGAAGTTTGGTAAATAGTATGCAAAAAATAGGGGTTTTCTCCCTTTTTTGAGGAAATTGAGATGGTTAGACACCATAAACATGGAATTTGAAAACATTATTTGGTAAATTTGGTAATTATGACCTTATTAATCCTCAAAAATATTCATTATTCATGATAAAATAATTATAATACTATCTATTTTATCTCAGAGGTAAGGTGCTCCCTACATGCACAAGAATGGTAGTTTTGGGGAAAAGTGAGGAATGGTGAACCAAAAGGAAGTATGAAAATTAAATAAGGTTTTAATATATTTTTTAAACATTTAAAAATATAAAAAACTATAATATAAATTGGGATGCAAACAAGATGGTTTGGACAAGAAGGTCTATAGGCAGACCTAATGATGAGATATGCAAATCTAGCTCCTAGTGCAAAGCCATTGCAAGTTATAACCATTGAAAATAATTATATTATTTGGATAGTTAATATGAGATTTAAAATTATGTGTTAAATCTATTATAATTCATACTAGGTTCAAATATCAGTCATGTATATAAAAAATGCAGACAAGCTCATTGGCAGGTTATAAGCCTTGTTCCAAAACATGGGTCATTTCCATTATTAGCTCTTGGTGAGATATAAAATGGATTTTAAAATGTTTATATGTTAGATAAAGAGGTGTAAAAACCTTTTTTTTGGTATGGAAACTCCACAAGAGACCATTTATAGCCTCAGATATACTCAGACCCTCACAGGAAGCATGAAGACAACTCGAAAGTCAACTTTAGTCACTCATATCTCTCATAAAATTTTGTATGGAAAAATGAGATATTAAAGGAAATTTAAGGGGATCCTTAAGAATACATAATTTTAATTTTATCAAAATTTCAATGTCTAAATTTTATGAACAAAGGTTAAGAGTACAAACCACTCAAAACCCTTGCAGACCCTATGTAAGGATCTAATTGATAAGAAGAGGCAAATAAGGAATCCATATGATAGGTAAAGGAAATGAAACCACTTTGATGATGTATAGGACTCTATTTATATTAATCATATGTAACTTAGGTGTATGGATCTATAAAAAATAGGTCAAAATAGGGATTCTTTTGACCTTTTTATGTGTTTTGTAGGCTTGGTAAGGTTTCAAGAGACTAAATAACTTTTGAAGAGAATATTAGGAATTTTTATAAGTCATAATGGTCATTATATTATGCATATCAACTCCTAAGTGTGACTACCAGCTTTCCCATTTTAGCCACTCTAGTGAGCCAACTAGTGAAAACTTAGGGAAAGTGGTGAAAATTAACTAGGGAAGCCTTTTAAAGATTTTTTTTAATTGAAAATGATGATATGGAAAAATTTTACAAGTGTCATCCCTCCTTATGCATGGATAATTTTTCAAAATTTGAAGTTTTTGGTGCCAAGTGTGGGAAATGCATATAAAGGAGCCATTTTGAGACTACCAAGAATGATTGTGCATGGCCAAAAGAATGGGAATGGTCAAGGGCTAATCCAATGAATGTGAGGGATTTTTTTAAACCCATCCTACCTAGGACCATCATAATACCTAACCATATGTATTGATAAGGTAGTTTTGGAAAGAAAATCATTAAGGTAGTTTTCTATGCCAAGTCTGAAGACTTTTTACCACTTTTCACAATTCTTATGACTTGTTTTGGATAAATAGACCTCCTAAAATGGTATGGATCAGCACACCCTTATTCTACATGAAGTTTTAACTAATTTCCTCAAGTTGACATATGTCCAAGTGAATTTTGGACTTCCCTTGCTTGATTCTCCTCTCAAGGCTATAAATATGCATTCTCTTGGCTCTTTTAAGTAACCTCCATCAGTTAATGGGGAAAATCTGACCAAATTTATATTTTAAAGAATATTAAATAAATATAAAAGTTATTTTTCCACTCACATATTGTGATATTGACTATAGATTTGAATCTTGTTGATATTGTCTAGTGAAAGAGTTGCGTTTTTAGCATGTCAATCTTGGTCATCTACCAATGTGAAAAAAATTATGTTGTTTCAGGTCTTTGTTAGTATCCTTTCCTAAGTGTATAGGTGTCTTATAAGTGGGCTATGTTTTTATTCCATTCATGGAATCATCCATCACCCTCTTGTTTGCCTTAAAGTAGTGGATTTTTATTCAATTAAGAAGATAATACATACTTTTACATCACCATATTTAGTTTTCTTAGTTGTTTTCCTAATCCCTTTTCATCTACAAGTTAATAGACAAAGAATAGCTTCAAAGAGTGCATCAAGGGGAGCTAACCCCTCATCTAAAGATTCATTTCTCAATATTGTCACCCATAGCAAGAGAAATGTCTTCATGGTGCCACTTGGATGAGGAGAATTAGGCATCTCCTAAGGGGTGAAAATACAATTGTCAACAATTATTTGGTCTGATATTTAGGCATTGGATGAGTTCCCTAGTGATGAGTCTCTATTAGAATGTTTGGGGGCACATGAGGATATCCATTCCTTATATCATAAGAAAAAAATTTCTTCTAAAATAAATTTCCATTCATATTTTTTAGATAATAAATACTCACACAATTATGTTTGGTTTGATGGACCTACTACAATTACTACTTCATATGTGGAAGATCACACAACATTGTTGAATAAAAGAATCATGGAATTCAATTATGGAAAAGATAGAGATCTCAGACCGGTCCTTCTTGAAACCATGTTCAAGGATGATTAAGCAAAATATTTTAGACAAATACTACATGAATTACATAAGTCATTCACTTGGGATTGTTTAGGCATGCCAAAAATAGATCCTATAGTTGCAATGCATAATATGTTTCTCTACCCTGATGCAAATCTAGTTAAGCAAAAAATAATAAAGATGCATCCAAAAGTATATTTAATATTTAAATATATAATTCAAAGGCTAATTGATTATGGGGTCATTATATCAATTATGTGGCCCCAATGGATTTAAAATATTTTACTAGTTACCAAACCTAGTGAACAAATTAAATGTTGTATATATTGTTATGATATGAATAAGGATTTACCCATGGATAATTTTACATTACCAAAATTTGATATGATTTTAGACTATACCTATAATTATGAGATGTTTATGGACCATTTTATCTAATACAATTAAATCAATATTAATCTTTAATACCAACCCAAAACTATGTTTAATACACCATGGGGAAAAACATTTATGTGGTTATGCCCTTTGGATTGAAGAATGTGGGAGCCAATTATGGAATGGATATGCCACACATATTTATGAGTTTATATATAGTTTTTTTAAGTTATGTCGATGACCTACTTGAAAAATATAAACACCACTAAGATTGTGTCATAGACATTCAATAAATATTTGAACAATTATACAAATATAATGTATGCTTAAACCTTAAAAAATGTGTATTTGTTGTATATTTATAAACATTTTTAGGCTATATCATAAATTATAGGCACAAATAATTTGATCCAAATAAATTAACATCTATTTTGGACATGCATCAACCTAAGGTTTTATAAAAATTACAGTGTTTATAGGGAGGAATTTAGGAAATTAGATGTTTTGGGTTTCAATTAGTTGATAAGACATAGCTATTTACATGGATTATAAATAAATATAATTTTTTTGAATGGGTTTAAATTTTTCAATATATTTTTGATGCATCAAAATAATATCTACTTAATCCACTAATCTTGATGCCTCCAATTCTAGATAAATCTTTGTTATTATGCATTTCTATTACATATCACACATTATGAGCTTTGTTGGAACAATAAAATGATGATCATAAGGAATGCGAAACATATTACATCATCCATATAGCTATGACTTATGGAAAAAAATATAATGCAATGATAAATTTATTTTTGGGCATTATTTTTTATAGCAAATTTTTTTTGACACATGTTTAATAATGAAATGCATGTTAACATAAAGGTGAATCCACTAAAATATATCATCATGAAACCACATTTTTTAGGATGCATATCCAAATGGGTGATGTTACTTATAAAAATTAACTTAAAATATACATTTCAAAAATATGTAAATGGACAGGTAGTTTGACATCAATTAGATGTAGCTATGTTATTTGACACACCACAAATCAATGATACCTTCTAAGATGATGTTACTGCATATCATACTAATGATGATACTTAAACTATGTATTTTTATGGATATAAATTAACCTCAAGTGCTATATAAATAATATTTATAATTAGGCCATAGGTATATCCTATGCCATTAGTATACTAATTATGCTTCTAATGCAAAAATAACATTGTGGAATATGAGGCATTGATTCTAAGACTATATATTTCACATACATAACAGATAAAATTTATTTGAATATATATTTATTCTCAACTTATATTCATTTATATTCCATATGTTTATAAAATAAAAAAATTAAAATTGGATCCCATATAAACATATGGTACATCTCTTAATGGCATACTTTGATAACATTACAATTAAGGGCATACCATAAAGAACTAACTATAATAGAGATGATATGGCTAGTGCAAGTTCTGTCACTCCTATATACATAACTGATAATCATGATAGTTTGAATATGTGACATGTATAACAACCATAAATTATGATAGTAGACTTATAAACCTTAGTAGTATTTTATATCACATGCAGTGCAAGCAATTTATAATGTTATAGTGGAATCTATAATTTTTTGTATAAAATTATTATCCTAGATAAATTATAAATGAAAGAAAAATACAAACTACAATGAGATACAATTTTTTTGTGTTATAATCATAAGGGATATGTTAAAATTATAATTTTATGGACATTTTTTTAATGTATTACATGTGAATAGGCTAAGCTGCCCTACAAACATACAAAATATTGAATATGGTGGACATTTTAGAAAAAAATAAATGTATTATAAATTATTAAATATGGTTTAGTATTGGCATACGATGGAACATGTATTTTAGGATCATAAAAATATATGCATACAATGTTAGTGACATGACAATTTAAATGATGTTCCTTCACAGAAGTTACAAACTATTGTATTACCATAACCATTTTCTCTATGGGGATTTGAGTTGATAGGTATGATAAATATAAAATAATAATAAGGTCATAAGTTTATGATTAAAACTACAAAATACTTTATAAGTGACTAAAATGGAATAAAAAAGGTTATATTTATTATTAAAAAATATCATTTTGTGATTTAGTCTCCAATCAACTACTATAATAGTTAATTGATCAACATTCAAGAATAATACTATAAATAATTTTTGTGTCAAATATAAGATGATCCATACATTTTCCACTCCTTTTTGTACATAATGAAATGGGAAAACATAAGAAATAAATAATATGAATACTAAAATATTAATTAAAATAGATGTAAAACATGTGAAGGATTAGCATAATCAGATTATTAATGATTTATGGGAATATCATGAGTGTTTGCACACGCATAGGGGATACTCATTATTCTATTGTCAATGTAACATAATTTTTATTAACTTTATAATTAGATATACCATACGTGTTTATCTAAAATATATCATCAAGGAAAATGAGTGTGGGGAAAAATAATTGCATGAGTTATAAATTTTGGATGAAATAGGGATATAAACAATTGAACTTCTCAAATTATATCAGAATTACATTAATAAATCATATAATAAGAATATTTGTAAAAAAAAAATGTGACTTGATGATTTTATTTTCTAAAATAAAATCAAAATAATATTTGAGATTGGTTAAGTTTGAATTTCAATAGTGTTTCAAAAGGAAATCTAAGTCTAGCAAGTGGTGGAGGGGTAATCAGAAATTCATTTGGGAATATGGTTACTACATATGCCATCCCCATTATGACCCAAATCAATCATGTTATAGAATCTATAGCCTTAGTCTTATGTAATTCTCCCCTATGTGTTGGTATGTATGTTAAAAATAGTTTATAATGTTATATGCGAGTGTTTATCTAGCTTGTAACTTGAAAAATATATAGTCAAAAAATGTATAAAATGTGAATGGTTTTTGTTTCAACTAGTGAAGTTGCTTGTTTGTCATTCTCATGATTCCTATCTAAATTGGTGATCTCACTGATTTGGTGAATCCCACCCATTTTGGTGAGGTCACCAATTTTTATATGACCTCAAAAATTTGGCTACAACCTCACCTATTAGGCAATGATCATGTTGATAGAATCATGGTCAAAATTGGGACCAAGAATAAAATCCATAGACAAGTTGCCTACAAGTCTCATGAGAATTAACCCAACTAGTGTGAAACCAATAAAATTTATTGGGATCATACCAAGATTTCATGGGATGAGTGGGATCATGTTCTTGGTGATTTGGGGTATTCAAATAGTTAAAAATCTCAAAGTGGAAAGATTTTTTATAGAAGGTGATTCCCTAAACATATTTGACACTCTGTCTGGTAAGACCATCCCCTCTCACACTATTAAATCTCTCATACATGATGCCAAAGGAATAATCAGAAATATAAGGAACCCTCCCATTATTCATACTTATCAAGAAGCAAATGGTGTGGTAGATTTACTAGCCAATACTGGAGTCATTTTACCCCTTTTATCTATCTAGCATGAAAGTAACCACATCCCACCGCATGTCACCAAGGCCATTCAAAATGAATCCATCATATCTTAGGGTACAACAATGTTGGTTATATGTATGAAACTTACATGCCATTTGATGTGTTTTAAATATAATGTCAAACCATTATAGTTTTGTATGAGATTTGAATGATTTTAGATGGGAGAAAAAACATTAATTAATCCTCAATCTTTCTATTAACAAAAAACTTAACTAGGAAAAGGTAGACATTTTTCACCATTCAAACAATCTATTCTCAAGCCATCACAGAATGGGGGAGATAGACATAGGATCGAGCTGTTATCATGCATAGATGTTCATGTTAATAAGGTCTAATGAAAGTTTCACAAGGTAAGTCTAATGAAATACATATAGTATATCATAGGTCATGATGCTGACCTTGCTAAATATTATGTTGTGGCTTGGAATAAAAGAACTATGGAGATGAAATGTCTTAGAAATAGTGTCATTGAGGTAATTATAGGAGAGGTAAAAAGGATGCCATGTGAGGGTTAAAAGTCATTAAAGGACCAATATAATAAGATGGAGTTGATGCAAATATTTTTAAGATAAATGAGGCACTAAAAATAGATAAAAAGGGATTTTTGAGAATGGACCTATCAAGGTATTGGATAACAGTTTACCTTTAGACCATGAAATACCTAACCCTAGAAGGTAAATTCACTCTTATTTTCTTGAACCATTTATTTCTACTAAATCATTTCTAAGTATTTAGAATCAGTCTACCATATTAATTATTGAAGTCCTTTGAGATTACAACCCTTATTTTTTAAATTAATGAAGTAAACACCATCATTCACCACGGGCTTATCTTTCTTATTATTAAACATGGTGACAATTATGCAGGAAAGAAGTTTTACTAGGAGGTTATTCTATAGAGGAGGACTCCCCCAAATAATACACAACCATGGAATTTCCCCAATTTCCTCCTAGCCCTCCCCTTATAAGCCCTAATTCTAAAATCCTCACAAGGGACCTTCCTTTCCAACTAATTGTAAACAAACCTAAAACTATTATTTTTGAAGAAGAGGATATGGAAAAATATTCAAGGTAAGGAATTCATGTCTGATTGAGTTAGTAAAAATAAGAGACAAATGGAGGAGTTCAATGGTAAGCTCCACAAAGTGGGTTTGGGCCTATCTAGTCTAGTAAAGGAATGGAATTCAATTAATATGGAAGCAGGAAAAGTGTTCAAGATTTCACATAGATTAGTAAGGTAGAGGTTCCCCCTATAGATAGAATTAATAAAATTTAGAGGTTTAACTCACTCCTAAACCCTCTCAAACCCTTCACTATGACTAACCACCCTAAGAATATCTTGAAGAAGGAGCCTCGAAAGAAGCCAAGGATGATCCCCCTAAAGGACATCACTAAAGGCTCAAGTAATAATACCTAATAAAAGATCAAGGCTACAGGACATGGTGGAGGACAAGGAACCAAACAAGGAACTCATGGAGATATTTTTCCCCTTGATTAATTTCAATTTTTTGTTAAGTATTATTTTGTCTTCTGCACTAGACTTTTGCTAGTTGTTTTTGTTTCAATTATACTATGTTTTTCATCCCTCAAGTATTTATATATCTTGTTTTGCTAGTGGTTTAACTTTTAGGTTGAAGTATCCTTATAAAACTTACTTATTTACTTGATAAAATTATATATATATATATATATATATATATATATATATATATATATAAAGCAAAGGAAAGTTATAACCAAATTGGTTACAACCATTTATGATTACAGAGAATTTCGGCATAAGGGGTTTATCATTTGTCCCTAGTTGAAATAAAATATTTGAATAACCATATGAGCATCATTTATTTATGTTATTTTTACACACAAGCATATCAAATTTAAAAAATATAAAAAATTCAAAACATATAAAAAATATTTAAAAAATGACCTATGCATGACATGATTTACTAGTTATGTTTTTTATATGTTATTAATCATATATATACACGGTAGATTACATATTAATTTTATATACACATTATTTTCATGGTATACATGATTAGGATGCAGTAAAAATAGATTATATATGATATGGACATTCAGATGCAAGACATTCCTACACCCAGAGGCTACCTTCATACATTGGGGGCATTTTGGTACACTTTGAAAGTTCTATCATTATGTGATCATTCCATTGATCATATTGAGCTAATTATAATTATTATACATTATTTTATCATTAATATGTTATTTATAACTCCATATCTTATGGATAGTGTAATTTACTATGTGAGATGATTACACAGATTATGTATATAGATTAGCTTTGCATGTTCTATGTGTTTTAATGCTAATGGACATTATATTTTGTGACCATTATTTATTACATTGTGTGCTTCCATGATTTAAAATTGATGTATTTTACATTTTTTGACCATTTTTGTGTGTTATATTGAGTGTTATCTTACATGTTTCTGTGAGTGCATTGGTCATGTGTTGTCATATCATGCATTAGTTCTATCAAAGATCCTCTATTATGTGCCATGGTCATGTTGCGTTTATATTAGGTTATATTTGAGTCATGTCTTGAGTGATTGTGTGCCTCATGATCATCATTGACATTTTTTGCATATCTAATTGATTTATTATTTTATGGTGTCATGATTGGTATCACACATCATTTTACCTACATGTGAAATCATTATTTTTATCATGTATATTTTGTATGGATTATTACTGAGTGATTCTATATACATTTATTATCACTAGGATGATTACTATTATATTCCTATTTCTATATCTACTTGACATGAAACTTGTATGCCCTATGATACATGTTTTGTATGTGTGTGAATGATCAAATATTTATATGATGACATAATATAATCATGTTAGCACACATGCTTTAAATTATTACACACACACACAACATGTTGCATGCAAATATTTTATTTGGAAGTGATTGATTCATAGATTTCATCCCTCACCTTAGAATAGGGGCATACTATTATAATTGTCGTATAAATTTAGGCCTTGACAAACAATTTATAGTTTGGGTTAGATTGCAAGATACATATGACTCAATTTGGGAAAACTTATTATTTTGATTAAGATGATTTATATTGGAAAATATTGACATATTCAAATATATATAAGGCATATTATAGGACTATGAGGAAAAAATGACATATTATATGACATGATGTGACATATTATGTGAATCAAATTAAACACAATTATCAGACTACATAGTTCAAATTAACATATTGGGTGAGACTATTATATTATAAATATTGACATGAATATTTATATCACTCTATATCACATTGAGGTACAAATGGAGTAGATTTGGGGCATGAATGTTGTTCATTCATGTACTTTCCTATTTTATATGACAATAACAAAGGTAACTATTAAATAAATTTAAATTTAAAATCTATTTTTAGTGGCTAATTTAGAGTTTTCATATTTACATACAATCATAGTACTAGGATCCACCTTTTTACTTACAATGCTAGTATAATATGTATATATAAGGTTGGTACTAGGAACCTAGTATGGGGTTCCAAAAAATTTATGATTATATTTTGAGTATATTAGTTGAGTTATATGACGATAAACTTCTAGCACCTCACATATTATAATGAAGTTTAAGGCATTTATATTTTAAACCCATGGTTTTAGTTAATGGCATCTCCTTATGGCACAATCACCCATTCTCTAATGACTTCAAAGGGAAGTTTGGTTCACATACCTGAAAATATATTCATTCATTGATTTTTAAATGTAAAAAACTTAAATTATATATATGGTTTCATATTTTATATCATGAATGGGCATTGCTTTTTACATCTTTCATTGTAGGTTTTGCATGGAGAAAGCTGGATATTTTGGATGTACATATAGACACAAAATGTGATTATGCTTTGGTACAAAATTTATTAATTTATCCTTTTATTATATAATTTAATAATATTAAAAGGGGGGCATTTATAGACACATAAATTTGTATTATGATATTAATAATATTATTTTTGACCTATCCTTAACATACATGAATTGTGTGTACAGATTTGACCCTTATTCACATTATTTCCTAACCATTTTCCTTTCTATGGACATGGCCTTTCTAATTTTTTGTCATTCATATATAGGATCTAAAAAATATATGATATAACATTAATTTATATTATTCACATTATTTTCATGTTTCATATTACTCTTCACTCAACCCTAGCTAGTGTTTGCAATAGTCAGATGTTTTTTATTACCAACAGTGTTTTCATTTGGTAAAAGTGTCTATGTTTCCTCAAAAATATATTTTTAAAAATAAAATACATCCATTTTATTGGTCCACATTTTATTATTATTATTATTATTATTATTATTATTATTATTATTATTATTATTATTATTATTATTATTATTATTATTATTATTATTATTATTTATGGTGGGTCATTACCCAAATATTCATCTAAATATACATGAAAAACCTAGGGCTATTCCTATATAGCTCTCACTTGACCACTACATGGAAAACTACTTGCACATTGAGATATTTATTTTCAAATCCTTGAGGAACTATAAAAAATCATATAAATATGAAAATACCTCAATTTAATATCCAATAATCAAAGTATAAACACCTATATCAAGGTCAAAGTTGCATATTTTCAAGTTTAAACTCCAAAGAGTTACATTGCATTCTATTGGATCACTATTAAGCACACACACACATTAGTGGGAGAATTATGTGTGGTTCAAACCATATTAAAAGTATTAGAAGATAGGAAATGATCAAAAACATTAGGGTATGGTTGGGGATTTATAACTGATATTTAGTACCCATTTTATGGGCCAAACAAGTGTCAAAAGTGGAGCTAGGGTTTTAAGGAAAAGGAAGATAAAAGATGAGTTTGTGCACATGGTCAAATAAAATAAATTATATGTGAAATATATTTATAGATAGTGATAATTAAATATGGTAGAATATAATAAAAAAACTTTTAGATATATTTCAAGTAGATAAATGACACATCTAGTCACCATAGATGTATAAGTATTACCATTAAAATCTAGGTAGGTTTTGATAGTTGGCCTTCTAAGCTGAGCGATCACACATCCATTATAGTTTATTTTTTACGATTGTGCATATAAATAAAGCATAACACAATATAAAAAATATAATTACCCTATCTTATTTTCATTTTTATAAATAGTAAACTCAATATTCATATACTTATTACATTGATATATACATAGTTTATGATATATCTTAAGCAATTTATATATTCAATAGTTTGGCTTATTTAGATAAGTAAGTCCAGAATAATTTAAAATACTAATGAAAATTTGTAAAAAATAATAATAAATAATGTCTAATTAAAAAAATTATCATTATTATGTGCTCATGGATAAAATTTATAAAAAAATTACAAACCAACACCGTAAATAAGATCAATAAGAGGATGTGGAGGATGATTTATGATTATGCCTAAAAAAATCACCATGCACATTAAATTTTTATTTTTCCATGCATTTATATGTTTTTATTGATTATTTAACAAAATTAATCATGATATTATAACTCATACAACCACATCTATCTAGTTTCAGTCACATAAAATTGGTCTTAATTCATCATTATTAGACATAACTATGTATCATTAATGAAAAAATTGTTTTATTTGAAGCTCATCACACCATATAAGAACCCAAATAATAAGGCATGATACATTGAAATAAAATGAATAAATATATACTGAATTCATAAAATTATGAATTGATCCCCTATTTATAGATATGTTGAGTATTTTTCACACTTAATGCAAATAACATAAGGTTACCTGATTGTAATTATAAATTATTGGCCATAATTAGCTCTTATTAATGTAAAACTTTATATATTTGGTGCTAATAATACCATTAAATTTTTTTAACTTAATTGGTTGTTATTAGTGCAAGATTTAGTTGATTTTAGGATAGTGAAGTAGGAGCATCAAGCTAGAAGACAACATTTTTGTGTTTTTGCCAACAGGAGGTCAAAGTTGGTAAAATTTTGATAAAAATGTAAGTTTGGGACCTTTTAAGGGAAATTTATTGTCTTAGAGTCCATTTGGAATCCTCAAGGTATGTCAAATATATTTTAGGAGTTTCCCCTCCAAAATAAGGATTTGAAATTTCAAATATTGAAACTAAGGCTAAGAAGCCCAAATGCATGTATGAATGGTTTAGGTGAGAACATTTGGTTTAAGGGGTCCACTCAATCCATGATAATTAGGTTTGAATATATTTCATGCTTAGTAATTAATTGTAATCATATGAACTAATGTAAACCACACTTGTACGTTGAGTTGGATATGACATGTAAGTTAGAGTAACCACCCAAAAACCAATATTGAAGTTGGATAAGAAAGTGTTTGGTAAGGGTTGGATGGATTATGAGGATATAATATGGAGAGATAGATATCCAATAAGATAGAGGATAATTATAAGAATAAAATAATGTACAAGACTCCTCAAGAGATGGCAAGCCTAGGTATTTGGCTCCAAATGTAATGTTGGTTGAATAAATGAATAAAGAAGCTGATTTTTATTATGAGTCATGCTATATAAATAAATACATTGATTACACTAGTTATATGTTTCATTTTAAAGGCCCATGATATCATATCTTTGTTGTTATGTAAAATTGTAGGGTTTGGCCAAGGATTGTAGTCACAATCTTGAGAAAGAAGGGTATTTGGTTGTTTTTATACAAGACAGTGGAATAAAAGTTTATAATAATATATATGATTGTATATGTTGTAATTGTGTATACCCTAAGATGATTGGATAACATATATAAAATTATAACCTTAGAGTGAATGGCCATAAGAACCTTAAAACCCTATAAACTATTATCACAGTCAAGGAATGAAAGAAAACATTTGGTTCTTAAGCTATAAACCATCAACATGATAAGATAAAGGTTGTTAACTGAAAAACATTGGTTATTGAATTATTTGTTTTAAATATCAGTATATAGTGAAACCTCAATATATATTCATTATTGATGATACTTTGTTGACTCAAGCTAAGAACCTATGCATATAGATTTATAACCCTATTTTAGAGGGTATTTGAATGGTTCAAATGTTTGAATAAAATAATGGTCATGGTGTCAATAAATTATTAGTTTAAAAAGGTAAAATGGAATATTGGATAATGGTTTATAATTAGGGACAAAACCTTTTGAATATAAATAGATGCCAATCCTATATATAGTATGTGTTTTGTTATGATATAATCAGTCCTTAAGGACAAGTATTTAGTTTTGACAATGGGAAAACATATAGACTTGGTAAAAGTTTTGATCATGTTTTTAAATTGAATAATTATGAAACAAACTATATTTAAATATTGTAACTTCTTAGAAAGTAAACTAAGATTTTAAACCCTTACACAACTATTGACTAGGGAGTAGAATTCTATGTTTGAACTCATTCCAAGAAAATGAACATTGAAAAATGTTTATAGAATAATTGGTTAGATAGAGGAGGTGGAAAAAGACCTTTAAAATTTCATTTGGAATTTTTAAATGTTTCTAAACTCAATTTATGGAATTTATTAGGCTCTTGGGCCTATGTAGGAGAGGGAAAACCCTAGACCAAGGTTTTGAGGTTTGAGAGAGTTTTAAGCCCTACAAAATTATGAAAATTTTTAATCCTACCTAATTTTATGTGATGAGAGTTAATAAAGAAGTTTTAGGTTTATTTAAGGCTTTATAGTAAGTATTTTAAACCTATGTGTGTACTTAAGGGCTATTAGGCCTAATGGAGAGTTGGGTTACAAAAAGAAGTGTGCTCCAAGTTTGGAATTAGGGAATGAAACTTTACACACACCTAAAATATGATAGAGGATGGCTACAAGTTTTATTAATTATTTAAAATAGTGACTAATTTGGTCAAACCAAGGAGAAATGAAAAAAAGGCTAAAAGCCTAAAGGAGTCATGGTGAGTATATTGTGTGGAAAGAGGTGTTTATGGGTGATTGATAATTTGGAAGAGGATAAGACAAATATGATAATAAAATTTGATACCATCCATTCAAATATATTGAGTACTTATATCCTATGTCAATATTGGCACTTGAAACCTAAGGATGAATAACCTAGTTGAGAAGCTAGTGAAAAGAGAAAGGAAGCTAGTGAAGGCATGATTACCTTGAGTCAGAGTATGAGTGAGAATATAATGAGAATATAATAATTTAATATATAAGTTTCTCCAAGTGCACAAGGAACATGTATAGAAGAAGAAGGTTTTTAATCCTAGTTACCAAGTGAAAGGTTAGGTTAGTGATGAGAACACCATGACAAAGCATAACATGGGAATGTGACTAGTTAAAGTTTTAGAATAGATAATGATATTTTTTATACTTCTCCCCATTACATCTACATCATTTGGTATTAGATAAAGGTAAGATCTTGGTTGCATTTATTTTGAGTTATTCAAGTTTGTTGATTGGAGATAAATGAGATATGTTATGAGGTATGCATGAGATGATATTTTTAGGGTATTGTGAGAGAAGAGTGTTGTAGGTATCATCTTTTGGGGTTAGTTGAAACAAATTTTAGATTGATAAAGAGATGAAAAATAGCCCAAAGTCCTAAGAGAAATGACTAGAACCTAGTCAAGAAAGGACTAGAGAAATTAGAAAGAAAAGAGAGCCTTGGAGCTCCAAGAGAGAAGAGAGAAGAAAGAAGACTCCACAAAAGTATTAAGAAGGATAATAAGAGGTAATAAATAGAGGACTAAAAACAATAGAAAAGGCCCAATAGAAGTATAAGAGGCAAGATTGACAAGATTGCTAAGAGGAAGGTCTAGATAGGCCTAGAAAAAAAGAAAGTGAACGAAGATGGATGTAGGAAGAGAAGTGGAAGATATGAGAAAGAGTTGGGGAAAAGTATAGAAAAAATAGAGCTCATGGTGAAGCTCTTAAAAAGGATAAGGAATATAATGAACTAGTTGGAATATGAGGAAAAGGGTGAAGTGGACACTAGAGTCACTTGTGAAAGAGAGAAGGCATAAGATGAGTATCTTGAGAGATGAGAATAAGAAAGAGAAGACAACCCAAAAAGGCATGAGGAGAGAGTTGTTTCCAAGTGAGAACAAAAATGAATATATAGAGAAGAGGTTTATCATTAATGAGAACAATAATAAGATGTAAGTGCTAAAATGAGCACATGATAATGAAGACAAGAAGATAAGATGGAGAGTGTCTATGCAAAGGACATATAGAGAGACTATACGATCTCTTGTTTTATATGCTAACATTTATTTCAAGTTTGTGTATGCAGGTATGAAGATAATTTTAGTGAATACCAAACATAAGGCCTTAAATTTGGTGAAGGATGGGCCAAGAACATCACATATCAAGTGGAAATAGGATGACAGAAAAGACAATCTCTTATAAAATACAAAATGATGGAAGTTGAAGACATTCTACATGATGAAGATGAAGTTGAAGAGGAATAATATGATGCATTTCCAAGTCTATCACCTAAAACAAGAGAATAAACATGCAAAGAAGACATGAAAGTCACCCATGAAGACATGAATTAATAAATAAGATTTTATCAGTCACCTTTAGAGGTACATGAGTGTTTGAAAATTGATTTTGGTTGTATATATGAAAAATAAAAGGCTAATGTGCATACTGGGAGGAAGAAGGAAAAATTATATCATTTAAGGAAAGAACGAGGGAATGAATATATTTGGCCTAAATGGATTAAATAAGTAGGTGGTTAGAAGGAAGAGTTAAACCTCAAGAAAAAGGTCAATCAAAATAAGAGCATAGGTGGAAATCAAGCACAAGTGTGCAAGCAAATCACAAAAGGCAAAGTATATTCAGTTGGCATGGTAGATAACCAAAACATGAAGCAAAAAGGAGATGAAATGATAATCAAGTGGCAAAATAAGAAGGTAAAAGGCAAAAATTGGGTTTCAAATAACATGAAAATAGCACAACGGTATCATAATGTAGGTGAATCCCAAGAAATCATGAAGATTAAGGAAGATAGCAAGCCTATGAAGCAACCAAGAGAGATTATGAAAGACAAACAAGCTAGGGATGTGAGGGTACAACCATGTAAGCAAGAAAATGAGTGCATAGAAGATAATTATTATCAAGATTTGTTTTCAAGTGTTGTGTTTGATGATATGCATGAATTTGATTAAAGTAATGAAGACTTATTATACATGGAAACAATTGCATTGAAGAATGAGTGTGTAGAAAGAAAAGATGAGGATAAATCACTTTAAAGAGTGATAGCATGAGGATTTTTATGTGACTCTCATAAATGATAAAGTATAAGGACAAGACAAAGAACAAGTTTCCCAAAAGGATGAAGATAAATGTGGACCAAGATTTTATGAGAATTTTGAAGAGGTGTATGATTTAAAGTTGCAAGAAGAAATGGAGATGTTGGAAGATATGTTCAGTACATATAAGAGGTTTAAAGAAGGTGATCTAAAACAATAAAATATCAAGGAAAAGATAGATAAGGAGCAACAAAGGGAAACACAAAGAGTTGTGTAAATAAAGCCACAAGAAAGAAAGTAAAGGGAGTATGATTAAGCAAAAAAAGTGATTTATTAAATTGGTCAAGATAAATATGAGTTTACATTTGATAATAATGGATATGGAAAGTAAAAAAAAGGTGTCAAATAACCTTGTACTATGCTGAAGATGAATGGAACAAGAAGTTGCTTTTGCACAATTAACAACATCAGAGGATAAGTCATAAAATCAAGGGAAAATGTGAAGAAGAGGTACAAAAAGAAATTATATATAATCAAAGGATAGATATTAACATGCATGAGATTCCATTAGATCTTAAGGAAGAATATGAAAATTATGAACAAGGAGCAAAAATCACTAAACAAGCAAGAATCAAGTGAGATTCATGAGAAAGCAAGCCATAACACAAGCATGAGAAAGAATAATATGAACTATATGGTTGAATATGAGTATGATTAATCTTAAAGTTAATTATAATATATTAAATGTGCAGCAAAAAAATATGTATAATAGTTAGAACACCTCATAGAGGTGGAAGATGCATGGACACAAAGACTAGACAAAGCCACAATGAAGAAATGTAAGAGTTTAGAAAAAAGAAAAGAGAAAGAAAGGAAGGGTAGTAGTCAAGTGAAAATTAAGGACCCTAAAATAAAAAAATGGAAGGTACTAAATAAAGTTGGTGACACAAATTTTATCCCTCCTGGGGAGTATGATGCAGGAACATCAAACTAGAAGACAACATTTTTGTTTTTTTTGCCAATAGGAGGTCAAAGTTGGTCAAAGTTTTATGTCAATGTAATTTTGGGAAACTTTAAGGTCAATTTTATGTCGTAGATTACATTTTTATTCCTCAAGGTGTTTCAAATATATTTTATGAGTTTTCCCTCCAAAATAGGGATTTGAAAATTCAAATATTGTAACTAAGGCTAAGAGGCCCAAATGCATGTCTAGATGGGTTAGGTGAGAAAAATTGGTTTAAGGGGTCCAATAAAGTAATTATAATGAGGTTTTAATATATTTCATGATTAACCATTAATTTTATTCATATTAACTAATGTAAATAACACTTGTACATTGAGTTGGTTATGACAAGCAAGTTAGAGTAACCACCCAAAAATCAATGTTGAAGTTGGATGGGAAATTATTTGGTAAGGTTTGGATGGTGTAGGAGGAGATAATATGGAGAGATATATCTCCAATAGGATAGAGGATAATTTTTAGAGGGAAATAATGTACAAGACTCCTCAATAGATGACAAGCCCAAGTGTTGCGCTCCAAATGCAATGTTGGTTGATCAAATGAATAAATAATTTGATTTTGATTATAAGTCATGATATTTAAATATGTATATTTATTTCAATAGTTACATGTTTCCTTTTAAAGGCCAATTATATTATATATATTTTTATTTTATGTAAAATTACAGGGTTTGGCCAAGGATTGTGGTCACAGTCTTGAGAAGAAGGGTATTTGGTTGCTTTTCTACAAGACAATAGAATGCAAGTTTATCATAATATATATGCTTGTATATGTTTTAATTTTGAAAACCCTAATATTATTGGATAATATATATAAAAGGATATCCTTGGAGTGAAATTCCATAAGAACCTTGAAACCATGCAGAATGTTATCATAGTTAAGGAATGAAAACAAATGTTCGATTCTTAAGCTACAGACCATCAACATGATAAGATAATGGTTGGTAATTGAAAATAATTTGTTGTTTAATTATTTGTTTTAAATATAAGTATATAATAAAACATCAATACATATTCATTCTTTATGATACTCTGTTGACTCAAGACAAGAACCTGTGCATACAGATTTACATCCCTATTTTAGAGGGTATTTGAATGGTTCAAATTTTTGGAGAAAATAATGGTCATGGTGTCAATAAATTATTCATGTAAAAATTTGAAATGTATGTTTCGATAATGGTTTATAAGGAGAGACAAAACCTTTTGAATATAAACAGATGTTTGTCCTATATATAGTCTATGTTTTGTTGTGATACAATCAGTCCTTAAGGACAAGTGTTTGGTTTTGAGAATGGGAAAACATATATAATTGGTATAAGGTGTGATAATGTTTTTTAAGTTAATAAGGTATAAAAAAAACCATATTTAACTCTTTTAACTTCTTAGAAAGTAAACTGAGCTTTGAAACCCTTATACAACCATTGACTAGGGAGAAGAATTCTATGTTTGAACTCTTTCAAGCAAATGAAGATCGAAAAATGTTTATAACATAATTTGTCTGATAGAAGAGGTTTAAAATACCTATTTAAGGTAACTTTGACTTTTTAAATGTTGGGAAACTCAAGTTATGGAATTTATTAGGATCTCAGGCCTATGTAGGAGAGGAAAAACCCTAGACTAGGGTTTTGAGGTTTGAGAGAGTTTTAATCCTTACAAAATTATGAAAATTTGTAATAATACCTAATTTTATGTGAGGAGAGTGAATAAATAATTTTTAGGTTTATTTTATGTTTTATAGTATGGATTCTAAACCTATGGGTGTGCTTAAGGGTTATTGGGCCTAAAGGAGAGTTGGGTTACAAAAGGAAGTATGCTCTAAGTGTGGAGTTCGGGAATGAAACTTGAAAAATAATTTAAATATGATATAGGGTGGATATATGTGTGATTAATTATTTAAAAGAGTGCCTATTTTGGTCAAACCAAGGAAAAATGGTAAAAAAAAGGCTACAAGCCTAGAGGAGTCATGGTGAGTATATTGTGTGGAAAGAGGGGTTCAAGGGTGAATGATTAGTTGGAAGAGGATAATAAAAGTATGATAAGATAATTTTAAACCATCCATGGAAATGTTTTGAGTACTTAGAGCCTATGTCAAGATTGGCAATTGAAACCTAAGGATGGATAACCTAGTTGAGAAGCTAGTGAAAAGAGAGAGGAATATAGTGAAGGAATGAATGCCCTAAGTCAAAATATGAATGATAATGTCATGAGAAAAGACTAATTAACTATATAATTTTCTATAAGTTCACAAGGAATAGATAGAGAAGAAGAAGGTTGTTAAGCCTAGTTGCCAAGTGAAAGGTTGGGTTAGTGATGAAAACACCATGACAAAGCATAGCATGGGAATGTGATCAATTAAAGTTTTAGACCAGATAATGATATTTTTAATACTTCTCCCCCTTACCTATACATCATATATTCACACATAATGTCCCATAATTATCATTATTTTTATAAATTTAGACATACATTTAATAATTAAGTGCTTGACAATGTTTGTTCTTGACATCTTTACCCTACTTGGTTTAATCACCATTTAGATAAATCAAAATGTATTAGAGATCCTTAATTATCTTGTAAATAGTGAAAAATATCATAAAAACACCCCTATTTTATCCAAATTCATTCCTATTCAACCTACAAGTTCCTGCTAGACCTTTTCTTACAATCTCTATCTTTCTTGGATTGGACTACACTAAATTAGGCAAGGCTACACTTTAACATTATCCTCTATACTCCAATGCTATATTTTTCAAATCAAGAAATTTCATAATGTATTTTATATGGATTTTATAGATTTGGCTAGAAAAAATATTCTAAATATTCCCCTATAATATCACATCAAACCATTAACTTGATCACACCTAGCAAGTAAAAATCTTCACATAAATGGTGGAGAGCTCAGAGAATGATGATGACAAGGAAAAGGAATCAAAAAAATCTAGGGAAAATATTTTTATAGGAATTTAGAGCTTAGATATTATTGTTGACAAGGAAAAGGAATTAAAAAATTCTTGAGCAGTTGTTATTGCAAGAATCAAGAAAGCTTCATGACATATTCTCAAACCAATTGTAGAGGAAAATGAGGTCATTCTAAACATCTCAAATTCCAGTATGGAGAATAATAGAGCCTATTTTGAGAATTATCTACTAATGTGATTTTATGGATTTAGGCCTCAAATCAATGAGTTTTAAATAAATGGTAAGACATGGGATATGTGGAGGTGGTTGCTAGGGCAAAAAATTACTTCCTGATCTCCTTTTCTTCTCTTGAACACTGTGAAAATTCCATGTAGGAAGGACCATGGTATGCTGGAAAATATTTTTTGTCACATAGGGAATGGAATATAGGTTTGAACTTATAATGTGACACATTAATGGATCTCCTTATGTGGATTTATCTCCCTTAACTACCCTTAGAGTTCTGGTAGGAGGAGGTGATTCTCAGAATTAGATGGACCATTGGGAAACCAATTTTAATTAATCCTACCACATGATATAAAATAATATTATTTAAATCAAGGATTAATGTTTATGTATAAATAAATAAACCTATCCTTAAAAGCATCTTAATGAAGTTCAAATTTGAAAATTGGTCCCAAAAGATTATTTGTGAAAGAGACAATCTCATTTATAAAGAGTGAAATGTTTTGGGGCATAAAGGAATTTGTTGCTTGAAAAATATGAACAATTTTATGACACCAGTCAAGCAACACAAAGCTACATAAGAAAGAGAAGGAATAATCCTACATGATTCCTTGCCTATTTCAAAGGCATAAATAGAAAAGGTAGAAATGGGCAATAGAAAAGATCAAACATGTTCCCCTATGATTAAAAGGGACATTTTATAGGCTATGAAGAAAGACCACAATTATGAACCTTTGGGTCTCAATATAAAAACCCAAGGTTCCACTACCCCAGTAGGGATTTTGAGACAAGCCTCTCCCTTTGAGAAGGGATCCACCAAAAAGTGGTTGGACACCATAGCTTCCGCTCTTTTAGAAAAGAGGAATCTAAAAAAATCCTATAGGACTTCCCTTATGGAGATAATGGATGAGGAATAGCAAGGTCACTATTAACACTCCAAACTTCACCCTAGGAGGAGGTTGTTCAGGCCTACCTCCAAGTCTAGGGTAACATTAAATTCACCCAAGGTTATGGGTGACATATGGTTAGGCTAAACTTTTAGTTTATGGGGCTAGCTACCCTAGTGAATCCATTATGCTCAAAATCACTAAACTTACTAATTTGTTGGGATGAAAAGGGATAGATAATTGCATGAGAGGAAACCTAATGTAAATGGACGTGATACACCAATATAGTTTGTCCACTCTATTTGACCTTAAATAAAATTAATGGATAATAAATGAAGATAAATCACTTATCTCTAAGAGCTTCTATGCATCATTAATTCACATGAAGGTGGTGGTAGATGGATATAACATGGAGGTGATGGATGAGAGGCCTATCTTGAGAAACCTCCAACTAGATTACACTTCAAATACAGTCACCAACCTTTGACACATTATATGACCTACATAAAAAAACATAATATCATATAGGTGAGGGAAAACCTTAAAAGGGAGAGAATATACCACTTATGTAAATAAAAAAAGTTTGTAACACACTAGAGACTAACATAGATAAGCTAAAATAGTCCATATATTAGTTCAAAAGGTTTACAAGATACAAATCTAGGCAAAATTTCCTCATACACAACTGAGGGATATATACAATGGATTTCAAGCCTAATTTTATAGGACATGAGCAAGAAAGAGAAGAATAATATTGGCATAAAATTGACATGAAGAGGTCATAATGGTCACCATTCATTTACCAACAGTTACAAGCATCCCTCCATTCCTTCTCCATGCATTCCCTAGGTTGATTGGTGTCTTCAATGAACATCTTTAGGTGTTGAAGTCTATTCTTGACCAAGGTTTACCTAATTAAGAGTATGTGAATGCCAATCTTGGTTAATTTTATCTCATGAAAATTAAAAATCATTGAAGTGGTTTGATTTGGCCTCCTCCATGAAGTATTTAATAGCCACCTACTTGCAAGTCAGCATGCTATGGAAAACTACCATAACCTTTATAGTGGCTAGGAAATGGGTATTCTTGCCTCATGAGGACTTTAAATAAGTTTCATGAACATGCATTTAATCCATAGTAACCCTCTATTCCCATGAACATCCCCCTTTGTTGATTAAGTAAGCCTATTAGACAAGTAGCCTTGGCTCTTAACTATTTGTTGCTTGGATAGTTATAAGGATTAAATGAAACCTTAAAGATGATTGAGTGAGATTATTTCACATCTAAACCAAATAATAAACCAAAACTTAGGCTTCATAAGCAACTCACACCTACAACTCTACCTTAGGTGACTAGGTCACCTCCTTTTAACACATCTAAACTGCCTATTTGGCACAAACCTCTATGAGTATTTACAGGAATGTTTTTGAGTGTTAAATGGTTTATAAAGGTGAAACATAATTCAAAATTCCCTCTTAAATTATTTTAAACCTTTTAATAAGCTCAACACCTTGGAAATATCATTAAACCATGTAAAAAGAGTGTTTTAGATGGGTTTTTATAAGTGTCTGTATAAACCAGTACCATGGAAGGGATCTCCTATGAGTGTACCATGATATCCAAGTGTTTATGAGGCCATCCAAATTCATTTGGATGTAAATTCTCTAAGATCTTATTCATCAGGTCACTATTAGGGTTTTAGGGAGGTTTATGTTAAGTTGTGGAGCTAAAAGCTTCACTGATGCAAATGGTGGAGGTTACTGAGTCTTAACATAAGTGACATCAGTCTAATCAACCGACATCGGTCATATTCAGTTACACAATAATCAATATCAGTTAGGGGTTGGCTGGCATTAGTCAGACAGGAACTGACGTTGGCAACTTGTGTGTGTGTGTGTGCATTTTCATGCGTTTCCAGAACTAGTCTAATTTTAGACAGACAATTAGTTTGCATGTAAAGATTAATTTTAGTCTTGAGTTTAAATTTATAATTATTGTTTGTTTTGGGATCTATTTAATAGACCCATGGGGTTGTACTGTAATTAGAGGATAGAAGGACTTGTAAGGCAAGGACAAGGTCCTTCCAAGTGTAAGATCAGCTGATCTGTAGGTAGCAAGATCAAGGAGATCTACATGGTAAGATCAGTTAGATCTATAGGTGTGTGTGTGTGCAAGGTCAATTAGATTTGTGGGGTAGCAAGATCAAGGAGATCTACAACACAACAAAGAGCAAGATCAGGGAGATTTACTTAGAGTACTTTGAGTACTTGGTGGACTGGCAGTAGGCACAACAACCATTGGGTTGATTGTCACTAACTGGTGGAAATAACAACTCGATTATTGAGTTGATTGTGTTTGTAATTAAGAGAGAGAGAACTCTTGAGGGAGAATTACTATACATCTAAGAGGTGTGGGAAGAGTGTGATGTCTTCATTGTATTTCCTTCTGGAAGAGTGTTAATACAAGATTGTATTATCTCTCATATTTTGTGTTGTTTTTAAATTTTAGTTACTTATTACTTCTGGTTGAATTCTATGTTTAGTTTATTATACAAAAGGTAATCAAGTGTACTCTTAAGGAGTGGATCCTAACAAGTGGTATCAAAGCTTTTGTGTGTTCTAGATTCTTGATAGCTGGTATCAGAGTTGTGTGTTGTAGATCCTGACAAGTGGTATCAGAGGTAGGTTCGGAGCAGGTTAGTGTTTGTTGATTATAGGTCACTCTCAGGGGTTTCTAATCGAGTGGGAGTAAAGCAATGGTAGAAGAAAGTAAACTAAAAATGGAGAAATTAAATGGCAAGAATTATCAATTATAGAATTGTGGAAAGAAAGGGCATGTAAAGAAAGATTGTTGGTTGGTAGAAGATCAGCATGAAAGAAATAAAGAAGCAAATTATGCAAGTATTATTGCACAAGATGTTCTTATATGTTCCTTGGATAAAGTAGAATCTTGGGTTTTAGATTCTGTTGCCTCTTTCCATGCAACCCCAAATAGAGTATTTTTCCATTATTATGTCCATGGAGACTTTGGAAAGATTTATTTAGGGGTTGGTGAACCTTGTCAAATTGTTGGCAAAGGGGAAGTGCAGCTAAAATTGTAGATAGGCAACACATGGGTGTTGAAGGATGTCATGCATGTCCCAATCCTGAAGAGGAGTCTAATTTATATAGGAAAGTTGGGTGATGAGGGTTGCATAATAACTCTCACGGTGAAATCTTGGAACGTTTCTAAGGGTGCACTTGAATTAGCATGTGGTAAGAAAGTAGGTACTCTTTATCTATCTACTTGTATTACTGATTCTCTTTCTATTTTATCTACTTTAGATTTAGATGCAAAGATGTGGCTCTATAGGCTTGGTCACATGAGTGAGAAGGGAATGCATGTTCTTAAGTCAACTGGTAAGTTTTTAGATTTGATAGATCGAGATTTTTGTCAGCAGTGTGATGCTATAAGAAAGGATTGGGTTTATTGCAAGAAGAGGAAATTTGATGTTTTTGACAAAGTTAAGAACTAGAAAGCCTTGGTTTTCATGGAGAAGATGATGGATAGAGATCAGATCAAGAGGCTAAATAATTCTAAGTAGGGTAGTGTTGATTTGGACAAGATTATGATCCAAAATGAGCTCGCAGGTAAAAATCATCACTCACAAGAAAACACAGTTACCAACGTTAGTCAGGTGAAAATTGACATCGAGCAGGTAGGAACCGATGTTGGTCATGTGTAGACCAAAGTTGGTGATGTTAGGTAGGTGGACACCAACATTGGTCAGGGAACTGACATCGGCAATTAGGAAGAATCAACATTGGTCGGGTGCAGACCGAGGTCGGCCAAAGGTGACTGAGATCGGTCACTGTCAGAATGAATTTTGGGTGGATAGCTAGTTGTCAAGGAGTCTCAAATGCCCATGTGGAGGATTAAAAAGGTAAGTAAGCCTCAAATTCATTATTCCATTTCTTTACACTACTTATTGCTCACTAATGGTCAAGAACCAAGAAGTTTTAAAGAGGTAATGCAGGTAGAATCTAGGAAACGGTGGGAGCATGTCATGAATGAGGAAATTGATTCCTTGAAAGAGAACCAAATGGGAGATTTGGTAGAGTTGCTAGCCAAGATGAAAGCACTGAAAGATAAATGGATTTACAGGTTAAAGAAAGGAGAGAATGGATAGGTGAGACAGAAGGCCAGGTTATATGGTCTTGAGCAAGTTGCAGGACAATGGTGTTTAAGGTTTGATAGGTGTATGACAAAGCATGGCTTTAGTCAATGTCAATGTGACCATTGTGTTTATTTTACCAGGTTGGATAATATTAGCTACATTATCATGTTACTGTATGTAGTGTATATGCCTATTTTAGGGTCACACATGCAAGAGATTGCTAAGTTAAAGGCAAAATTAGTTCAGAGGTTTGCCATGAAAGATTTGGAAGTAGCAAAGAAAATCCTTGGCATGAGTATTTTTATAAATAGGGAAAGTCACAGGTTAATTTTGTCTCTAGAGGATTATGTGAATAAGGTAGTGGAGAGGTTCAATATGTAGGATGTAGAATCGGTTATCACACCTATGGTTAGACAGTTCACAAAATAGTATCCTAAATCAAATGATGAGGTTGAGTACATGAGTACTAGACCTGATATTACCCAAGCTATGGGAGTTGTCAGCAAGTTAATGGCCAATCCAAGAAAGGAGCACTGGAAAGTAGTTCAGTGAATTCTCAGATATTTGAGAGGGACCAACAACAGGTATTTATGCTATGCAGGATCAAGCACTTCTCTACATGGGTATGTAGATTCAGATATAGCAGGTGACTTGGATGATAAGAGAAGCACCACAGGATATGTGTTCACTATTGGTGGTATGGTGGTTAGCAAGATTTTAGATATGCAGAAGGTTGTTGCAGTCATAGTGGCTAGCAAGGATAAGAACCCTACAAAAATGTTAACAAAGCTGGGAACAAAGGAGAAGTTGAATCTTCATTCAACTTATGTTGGTCTTCAAGATTAAACTTAAAGAGGGATACAAGCCAGGAAACAAAATAAAAAGATGTATAGGTATAGGTACAGGTACAACTATTTATCTCCAAGTTGGAGATTGTTAAGTTGTGGACTAAAAGCTTCAGTGATGCAAATGGTGGAAGTTGTTGAGTGTTAAAGTAACTAGTGTCAGTCTGATCAACTGATGTCAGTCATATTTAGTTACATAGTAACTAACATCAGTTAGGGGTCGGTCAGCATCGGTTAGATAGGAATCGACGTCGGCAACTTGTGTGTGTGTGTTTGCATGCATTTCCAAAACTAGTCTAATTTTAGACAGATAGTTAGTTTGCATGTAAAGACTAATTTTAGTCTTGAGTCTATGTTTCTAATTATTGTTTGTTTTGGGATATATTTAATAGACCCATGGGGATGTATTGTAATTAGAGGATATAAGGACTTGCAAGGCAAGGACAAGATCCTTCCAAGTGTAAGATCAGTTGATCTACAGGTAGCAAGATCAGGGAGATCTACATGGTAAGTAAGATCAGTTAGATCTATAGGTGTGTGTGTGCAAGGTCAATTAGATCTGCGGGGTAGCAAGATCAAGGAGATCTACTTGGAGTACTTTGAGTACTTAGTGGACTAGTAGTAGGCACAACAACCATTGGGTTGATTGTCACTGACTGGTGGAAATAACAACTCGGTTATTGAGTTGATTGTGTTTGTAATTGAGAGAGAGAGAACTCTTGAGGGAGAATTACTGTACATCTAAGAGGTATGAGAAGAGTGTGATTTCTTCATTGTATTTCCTTCTGGAAGAGTGTTAATACAAGATTGTATTGTCTGTCATATTCTATGTTATTTCTGAATTCTAGTTACTTATTACTTCTAGTTTAATTATGTGTTTAGTTGCTTATAAAAAAGGTAATCAAGTGTACTCGTAAGGAGTGGATCCTAACAAGTGGTATCAGAGCTTTTATGTGTTCTAATTCCTAACAGCTGGTATTAGAGCTGTGTATTGTAGATCCTGACAAGTGGTATCAGAGCCAGGTTCAGAGCAGGTTAGTGTTTGTTGATTACAAGTCACTCTCAGGGGTTTTTGATTGAGTGGGAGTAAAGCAATGGCATAAGAAAGTAAACTAAGAATGGAGAAATTCAATGGCAATAATTATCAATTATGGAATTGTGAAAAGAAAGGGCATGTAAAGAAAGATTGTTGGTTGGTAGAAGATCAACATGAAGGAAATAAAGAAGCAAATGATGCAGGTATTATTGCACGAGATGCTCTTATATGTTCCTTGGATAAAGTAGAATCTTGGGTTTTAGATTTTATTGCCTCTTTCCATGCAACCCCAAATATAGTCTTTTTCCATGATTATGTCCATGGACACTTTGGACAGATTTATTTAGGGGTTGGTGAGCCTTGTCAAATTGTTGGCAAAGGGGCAGTGCAGCTGAAATTGTAGACGGGCAACACATGGGTGTTGAAGGATGTCATGCATGTCCCAATCCTGAAGAGGAGTCTAATTTCTATAAGAAAGTTGGGTGATGAGGTTTGCACAATAACTCTCATAGTGGAATCTTGGAAAGTTTCCAAGGGTGCACTTGAATTAGCATGTGGTAAGAAAGTAGATACTCTTTATTTATCTACTTGTATTACTGATTCTCCTTCTATTTTATCTACTTCAGATGTAGATGCAAAGATGTGGCTCTATAGGCTTGGTCACATGAGTGAGAAGGGAATGCATATTCTTAAGTCAAATGGCAAGCTTTCAGATTTGATAGACCAAGATTTTTGTGAACAGTGTGATGCTACAAGAAAGGATTGGGTTTATTGCAGGAAGAGGAAATCTGATGTTTTTGACAGAGTTAATAACTGGAAAGCCTTGGTTTTCATGGAGAAGATGATGGATAGAGATCAGCTTAAGAGGTTGAATAATTTTGAGCAGGGTAGTGTTGATTTGGACAAGGTTATGATCCAAAATGAGCTCATGGGTAAAAATCATCACTCACAAGAAAACATAGTTACCAACATCAAACAGGTGAAAATTGACATTGAACAGGCAAGAACTGATATCGATTATGTGCAAACTGAAGTCAGTGATGTTAGGCAGGTGGACACCAACGTTGGTTAGGGAATTGATGTCGGTGATCAAAAGGAATCGACATCGGTCGGGTGCAGACTGAGGTCGGCCAGAGGTGATCGAGATCGGTCACTGTCAGAATGAATTTTGGGTGGACAGTTAGTTGTCAAGGAGTCTCAAACACCCATGTGGAGGACTGAAAGGGTAAGTAAGCCTCAAATTCATTATTCCCCTTCTTTACACTACTTGTTGCTCACTGATGGTCAAGAACTTGGAAGTTTTGAAGAGGCAATGTAGGTAGAATCTAGGAAATAGTGGGAGCATGGCATGAATGAGGAAATTGATTCCTTAGAAGACAACCAAACAAGAGATTTGGTAGAGTTGCTAGCCGAGATGAAAGCACTGAAAGACAAATGGATTTATAGGTTAAAGAAAGGAGAGAATGGACAGGTAAGATAGAAGGCCAGGTTATATGGTCTTGAGCAAGCTGCATGGCAATGGTGTTTAAGGTTTGATAGGTGTATGACAAAGCATGGCTTTAGTCAATGTCAATGTGACCATTGTGTTTATTTTACTAGGTTGGATAATATTAACTACATTATCTTGTTATTGTATGTAGTGTATATGCTTGTTGTAGGGTCACACATGCAGGAGATTGCTGAGCTAAAGGTAAAATTAGTTTAGAGGTTTGCCATAAAGGATTTGGAAGTAGCAAAGAAAATCCTTGGCATGAGTATTTCTAGAGACAGGGAAAGTCACAGGTTGATTTTGTCTCCAGAGGATTATGTGAATAAGGTAGTGGAGAGGTTCAATATGCAGGATGCAGAACCGGTTAACACACCTATGGTTGGACAGTTCATAGAACAGTGTCCTAAATCACATGATGAGGTTGAGTACATGAGTGCTAGACCTAATATTACCCAAGCAGTGGGAGTTGTCAACAAGTTAATGGCCAATCTAGGAAAGGAGCATTGAAAAGTAGTTTAGTGGATTCTCAAATATCTGAGAGGGACCAGCAGTAGGTATTTATGTTATGCAAGGTCAAGCACTTCTCTACATGGGTATGTAGATTCGGATATGGCAGGTGACTTGGATGATAGGAGAAGTACCATAGGATATGTGTTCACTATTGGTGGTATGGTGGTTAGCTAGATTTTAGAGATGCAGAAGGTTGTTGCAGTCACAGTGGCTAGCAAGGATAAGAACCCTGCAAAAATGTTAACAAAGTCGAGAACAAAGGAGAAGTTGAATCTTCATTCAACTTCTATTGGTCTTTAAGATTAAACTTGAAGAGGGATTCAAGCTAGGAAACAAAATTAGAATATGTATAGGTACAAGTATATGTGTAGCTATTTATCTCCAAGTGGGAGATTGTTAAGTTGTGGAGCTAAAAGCTTCACTGATGCAAATGGTGGAGGTTGCTGAGTGTTAAAGTAACTAACATCAGTCTGATCAACTGATGTTGGTCATATTCAGTTACATAGTAATCGACATCAGTTAGGGGTTGGTTGGCATCGGTCAGACAGGAATTGACATCGGTAACCTATGTGTGTGTGTGTTTGCATGCATTTCCAAAACTAGTCTAATTTTAGATGGACAGCTAGTTTACATGTAAAGACTAATTTTAGTCTTGAGTCTGCATTTCTAATTATTGTTTATTTTGGGATCTATTTAATAGACCCATGGGGCTATATTATAATTAGAGGATAGAAGGACTTTCAAGGCAAGGACAAGATCCTTCCAAGTGTAAGATCAGTTGATCTGTAGGTAGCAAGATTAGGGAGATCTACATGGTAAGTAAGATCAGTTAGATCTGTAGGTGTGTGTGTGCAAGGTCAGTTAGATCTACGAGGTAACAAGATCAAGGAGATCTGGAACACAACAAGGAGTAAGATCAGGGAGATCTACTTGGAGTACTTTGAGTACTTGGTGGACTGGCAGTAGGCACAATAACCATTGCGTTGATTGTCATTGACTAGTAGAAACAATAACTCAGTTATTGAGTTGATTGTGTTTGTAATTGAGAGAGAGAGAACTCTTGAGGGAGAATTACTGTACATTTGAGAGGTGTGGGAAGAGTGTGATTTATTCATTGTATTTCCTTCTGGAAGAGTGTTAATACAAGATTGTATTGTCTCTCATATTCTGTGTTGTTTCTGAATTCTAGTTACTTATTACTTCTAGTTTAATTCCATGTTTAGTTGCTTATACAAAAGGTAATCAAGTGTACTCTTAAGGAGTGGATCCTAACAAGTGGTTTCAGAGCTTTTGTGTGTTCTAGATTCCTGATAGCTGGTATCAGAGCCATGTGTTGTACATCCTGACAGTTTTAAGGAGGTTTGGGTTCTTCTTAAGAAAATTTCATAAAGGTTAGGACCCTAACCTATGAACCAATACCACTGATCTCTTATAGACAAGGCCCCTAAGCTATAATAAAGTTCTCACCTCCCCATGAAAACATTTCATATAGTTATTGTATACATCCAATTCCTAACACCATTGTGTTGAAATTGTCAATCTTACTCAAAATTTGTAAAAATGCATAATTTGGGCCAAAATCACTTAAATATGCTAAATGGTTCAATCTTGTCATATACAAGTGCTGATTTAGGTTAATGTATCCCTAAATAAGGCAATGTATTTTATGTGATTATTAACTTTTCTCTAATTATTTTGAGTCAAAATGATGAAAATGGATTTTGGTGTTATAGATCACTCTTTTCCTCTAATTCAGAAGCACACAACACATGCATTGTTATTTTGTGTTGACAATGTCCTAAATGGGATGATGGTTCATACCTAATTAACATCACCTTATAATTCATCTCTAGTCAAATTACAACCTAGTAATATGACTTTCTGACCAGTTTGATTAATGAAGTGCACTAATTTCCAATAAATTGCACTAAAATTGATTAATCTTAGGTGAGTTAAACCAAATTATGAGCTTAAGTAAGAATTCCATGGAAGTTATTGAATATTTTTTATGGGAAATTTATTCCTATTAATTTCATCATCAAGTGAGGTAATTTTTGGGGTGGCATCCATAATCTATAAATACAACAAATATCAAGATTATGGCTTCTCATGCCTCTTTAATTCCCCTTCCTTCCAAATCATTATGAGGATATTTATGGATTTTATTAACATAATTGGATTAATTCATGGCCACACATATTGATCTTGATATGGATGATCATGGTTGATCTTGATCAATTTGAAAAATCTATAAATAGGAGGCCTCTTACTCATATTTTTAAGCTTAATTTGTGTAAACTTATAATGTATTATTCTCTCTACAACCCTTATATTTGTGTTGATTGTTATGATTTATTTGAAATAGGATAGCTTCATTGATAAGCATATATTTGATTTGATATCATGAACATAGATTATATTTGGTGTTCTTGAGATGGTGGAGGAGCTTGCCTTGCACCACTATTGAAGACTTGGGCACCAAATCAAGGGGAATAACATGTTTTGAGATGCATATGGATGGTGGGATGCTCTTGGGAAGGTAATGTATTTTTTCTTTCTTTCATTGAGTTCTTAATTGTTATTTTCACACCCCATTGAATAGGTTGGCCTAGATTGTCAGTTATTTATGCATTTTTATTGGTTTCTTGAGTAATGATTGATCTAACCATCTTTGTAATCCATCTTTACATCTTGGCATGCTCGGTGGGACCAAAAATCTTTCTCAATAAAGGAAAACACTTTAATAATATTATATTCCCTTAAAAATCTTTAAAAATCCTTAACAAGTAATTTATATGATCTTTATCCCATGTTTTTAATGTTTTTGGTTGATACACAGGTGACATAGTGATCGATGTTAGTTCTATGTAATCAGTATTGGTCAAGGCTAACTAGCATCAATTAGATTTTAGGGAAAAATATAGCTAAAAATTTTCATTTTAGATATTTTCTCAAGTTTGTAGTTGTCAAATTGAGTTTTTAAGTCTCTAGTTTAAACATATTTACCTGATCCATACGTTTATTTTGGATATTTTATTCTAACATTATGATAACAATAATTTTTTATCAAAATATTTTTTGACTAAGGGTTCATAGGTGATCATTATCAATCATTTTCAATTGATAATGGTTCTTTTATGATTGGTATCATTCTTAAAGAAAATGGCATCGATCATTATTGATTGACATCAGTCTCTATGTGTAAAAAATAGAGAACCCAAGATCAAGAAATCCAAATTTTCTTATTTCATCATTGATTATGCTTCAAAGCTAAAAAAAAATTCTCTAAATTTTCTTGTAGGACCCAGATGGAAAAGTGGTTAATTTGAGCATAACTAAGTCTATAACCTTATATTTGGTGTTTAAAAGGAGCGTAGATGAGCATGTTTAAGTCTTGAACATTCCCTTTGGTGTTTAAAAGGAACTTAGATGGTTTATTTTATTGTTTTGTGAATTTTTTTCAATTTTTTTGAAAACTAAGGCCAAGGGGACAAGAAATTTACTTAAAATTTCAATTTGGTGTATAAAATGAATAATCACTTAAATTTTCAATTTCTTGAAGTGTTATTTTATGCAAATCATCTATTGATTGTTAGATTGTTTGAGCAAAAATAATAATGTGTGTATGCTTCCCCCCCATCCCCTATAGGGAACTTGGGTGACCAAAATCAACTTTTCATTATGATTGTGCCTTTTTCCAAGGCATAATAAGAATTTGTCTAGGCTCTCCCCAAAACCTATATGGTTTGGGTGATCTAAAAAAAACCCTAAAGCCTTTTAACTCAGATCATTTTATTTTATGCAATTGGCTTACAGAGGGGAGGTCATTACCTCTTCATGAGTTCTTTAGGGAAGCTTTGACCTAGGGGCTCATCTACCAACATTAAATTAAACCCATATCTATGGGGGTACATAAATTGGGATCACCCCACTAGATTTTTTGCTTGAATGGTTAAGCAATATCCGTTAGTGTCAAGTCAACCTAAAACATATGATAAATTAGGACATCGCACTAAACTAAGCAATTAATGGATGTAGTAGTTATGAAAAGGATAAGAAATTTTCACAATAAGGTGATTAACATAGATCTAATTTATGTGTTATATCTCTTGTGTTGACCACACTTGGGACCATCTAGACAGTCATAAATTATAAGTTTTAGATAACCCCACTTACCACAAAGTATTATTGATGCAAGGTGAGTAACCTAAAGGTCCTTATCACTATATAATCTCTTGGTAGAAGGGGGGTGTCAAATACCATACCAACTCATGCTCTTTTATTTGTGGATTAATAATTTAATTCCTTATAAGAGCATGTATAAATATTGATTTCAAAAAATACAAAGCAACCTTGTCAGTTTAGGGCTTAGGATGATTTACTTAGTTGTATTTATCTTTTTAGTATTTACTTTCTTGGTCATTAATTTGAGTCAAAATTTGACTGTAAACACATACCATAACCAAACATATTGTCCATAATTTATTGAACAAGGAGGCATTACACTAGTGAAATCTAAATTATCTTTGCCTTGTTTATATTCTCATTTTAAAAATTTGTGTTTATATTGTCTAAATAACATAGTTATACTACCCATTTGAGTCTAAACCACTTTCAAGAATCTAAGTCCACTGATAATTCAAATTTGGAATTACACCTTTCTAAGTTCTTATTCAACATGTTAATTAGATTTTACATTTGACTTGACTTGAGTAAACTTGGGTTCAATTTCCCATTTGGATTGAAGGTCATTTATAGACTCATTATCTTTTGATCATTGTGAACTTAGATCATAAAGTGTATTTCTCACACTCTAAGTTCTATAACACATTTTATTCTACTTCTTATTACCATGTTATAATGTTGTGTTGCCCATTTGGTTCTAGTTTTATACTTAAGAATTCTTACATGTTTTTGTATCTTGAGTTTCTTGGTTTGCATTGTCACCTTCCTAATCCAAAGGGATTTATTTTAGTTTTATAGTAGTAACTCATCTAATTTGAACTATATTTTATAGTATTGATGTATCTCTTAACCTAAATTTGGTGTAATAGTTTACACTTAGGTCTTTGAGTTATCACACCCTCTTCTTATTCATATGATTTCAACCCTACCCAAGGTTTACTAATTTTGTGAACACATTATTCTAATTGTGTGGTACTATGCCACCTCCTTTTTATTATAGTCTCTTTGTTACCTATTCACTTGTTTAGGAGAAATATCAAAACATGTACCTTATTTAAACATTTGAAAAACATTTTCAAAATCTTTCCAAATGTAGATAATAAACTCTTTAGACATGACTCAAAGGTATACTCGTAGTGGGGTCTCTTATGGCCCTGGCTAAGAGGAGGAGCACTTTTATGATGGTCAAGACAATTCTATGATCTTTGAGGACATTACCAAAACTATAGGATCTGAGGAATACTTTTTGGAATATCAACCCCAAGAGGACAAGGATGAAGCCCTACTAAGGTTGATTGAATCTAATACTAGGCTACCCTTGGGCTTTCCTATAGAGTAATTACATACCTTAGTCAGAGAAGGAGAGAAAAAAAATGAGAAAAATCCTTTGAAAACATTGCACAAACAAACATACCTTCTTCTAGAAAAGGTAAAGAAATACTTATAGAGGCAAAACCCAAAAAACAATATCTTTTAAACAAGATTAAGAAGATAATTCAATGATATACAGACTAACATATCACATATTTGATAGACTATTTAGTTATTAATTCAATCGACAATAATGCTTCCAAACAAAAAGGGAATGTGGTTAAACCAAAACAAAATCTAGTTGAGAACATAAAAATGATAGATCAAGATGTCTCAATAAAAAAAACTAAGTCCCAAGAGGTTCTGCAACATGCTTTCCTAGATACAGAGCATACATTTTTCAATCATCAAGAACCTCTTATTCCTTTACAAAACCAAAGACCAAAACATTTAGTATGTATTGAAGAAATTGTACAAAATAATTTTTATAGTTCATCTAAACCAACACATACTTTGACAAATAGACCATAGACTACCCAAAATCAATAGAAAGTGTATAATACAAGGAAACAAATTTTAAGGAATCAATGACTCACTTACTTGACTCAAAGATGAACCAAAACCAAGTCGTAGATTATAGGGTGTATATCTATAACAAATCCATGCAAGGGTAGGGGCACATACCACTCTAATAGTAATAAGGGAACATACCACCCCAACAGAATTATGTTTCACCTACAAATGCACCAAACATGTAAGAGTGGAACTCAATGAAAGATATTATGCCATGATTGGAGAATGGAAATAAAAATCAAGAAGTACAAATTCAATGAGATATGTCCATATCCACTTGATTTGAGTATTCTTCAATTCCCCTTTCTATCTCATTATGAGGCACCCAAATTCAACATATACAAAGGAAAGGGTGACCCTTGTGAATACATTCAGGCATTATTTGAGTGATGCCAAGAGGTGGCCTATAGTAGCATTTATTTACTTTGTTTCTACAAATTTTATCAGGACAAGCTATAGATTGGTTACTTAAGTTACCCAAAGGATCAGTTGTGGATTGGAATGACTTATCAAAAAAGTTCATCAACCACATCTCATACAACATTGAACATGAATTAATCATTATTGACTTGTGAAAAGCCAAACAACATGATGTAGAAAGATTTACAACATATCTAAAGAGGTGGAGAGCATTAGCTAGTCACTTTTAACATAATTTTATAGACAAATAGATGGTAGACATATTTTCATATAATCTACATGCCAAAGTCATGAATAATCTATGGCTTACTTGTACTAACTCATTTGAATAAATTATAGACAAAGGGGTGAATATTGAAAAGGATCTTATTACAAAGGGCCTTATAAATATTTTAGAACAAAGTCAAACATCAAATCAAACCCAATCACTGGTACAAAGGGTTGTACAAGAGAAACTTAAGGGTTTAAACAAGAATAATAAAATTGTAAGGAATGGTGTGACTAAAACAAGACATGTACAAATGGTGTAGGCCCTTCTAAACCCAAATGTACAATTAGCTCCACCTAATCCACTAGCCAATTTGTAAAGACAACCTCCACAGAGGACATTCCATAATCAATTTAGAGTCTACAATAAATTGGGAGAACCTATTGAGATAGTGTTCTAGAATCTCATAAAAGCTAACCTAATTGTATGGCCATTACCAAAGCCATTTACTCAAGATAAACTATAGATAGATTGGTATAAGGAAAATTAATGGTGTAATTTCCATCATGTTGTTGGTCATGATGTGTATTCTTTCATCTAATTATGGAACCTTATTGAAGATCTAATAGAGAGTGGTGAATTTGAGATCAAACTAGCACCACAAAGAACTAATCAGGATATGGGAATCTATGAAGATCCATTTCCTTGACATAATAAAAAACTACCAAAGAACCAAAAAAACCAAGTATAAGATTAGTGGCAAAATTAAGACCAAAATCAAGGTCAAAATTGTAATTAGTATGATCATAATCAGGATCATAATACCCATGCTAACAACTTGGGTTATAACAATATGCCTTATGACTATTAAAACACCATGGGATTCATTTATATAACCCACATCACCACTATTACTATTAAATATTATGAACTATCCCATACTCCTCATAGTACTATACCCATTATTATAGGTTTAATGCCCTCTACCTCTAGTAATTCCACATTGAGTTCACACAATTTTTTATGACTCTATTTACATGGGTTACTATTTCTAGACAATACCCTTCCTCTAATTATAATGGCTCCTCATCAACTCAAAATTATTTTAATACCATTAGACACTCATGAGTTTCCTTCTAAGACCCTTCGCCTTCATCTTTTGATTATAATCGCTCCTTACCACCTCTAGGTTGTGCAATCACAACTAGACGATTATGAGTTACTCTTTAGGGCCTTTTCCATCTTTTTTCACTGAAACCAAAGTGAACATTATGCCTTGAGATCTAAAGTTGAATATTATACCAGCTAAGGCCAAGTTGTCTCATCCTAATGTTGAAAAACCTTATAGTCTATCAGACCAACTAAGTAAAACCCCTGCATAGATTTCCATTTTAAATCTCTTATGTACGTTTGAAGTCCATAGAACTATTTTGAAAAACCTTTTACAAGAATCAACTATTCCCAGAGATATTAGTCTTGAATAGTTCCAAATACTAGTGGGGTATTTGTCTTCATTTTGACAACTGACTTTGATCAAAAAGACATATCCACCCTAGGTCTGAGCCATAACAATCCACTGTATATCGAGGTCATCATTAAAAACCATAAGATCAAGTGGGTTATTATAGATAACTATTCAGGGCTGAACATAGTGCCCCTCAAAATGGTATAGAGAATGTGCTACACTATTAAGGACATTTAGTAGAGATGATGACCATAAAGGCTTATGATAATGTGAAGATGGAGTCTTATAGTACTATTTGGTTGACAATCATTATTAGGTATATTTTCCATCACACTTTATTATATATTGTGGACATTGAGATTCCTTATAACATACTTCTTGGTCATATTTGGATCCATGAAGTATAGGCCAATACATCCACCTTGCATTAGTGCCTTAAGTTTCCCCATGATGGGATCGAGGTTACTATTCATATGGATCACTAGCCTTATTAGTATTGCAAACATCTAGAGGTTGAGTATCATAATTATAACTATTGTGTTGGTTCTGAATTCATTGAAAATAAGAACAAGGAGATAGTTTCACATCCATTTCCATCTAATTATATCAACCCTAGTGAACTTGCATCCACTTCATCAGATTCATTTCTTGTAACTCTTGAAAAATAGGTTATTATTGAAGATGTGAGCATTTTTACATACCATTTTAAGGATGCTTTACATATTGCTAAGTTATCAAAGTTTCCAAAAACATTTTTTAAACCCAAACCTTATAAAATCCCTAACAGACCCAACTTGATCTTGAAATATAAAAAAGAACAATGGAAACCACCTATGGTATTCGTGCTTGCTAATTCACCAAAATAAGATTGAGAGGCTTTCACTAAAGGAGACTGTTTATATTTTGATGTCATTATTGATTGATTTTAGAATCCAAAATATCATATCCCTAATTGGATCATGGACAAATTTGATTATACAAGAAAAGGCCTTGGCCTATGAGCACATGGAATCCTAGAATCTTTATCAGCTAGAGTACCTAATTTAAATCATGGTCTTGGATTTATACCACTTGGGGGTGACCTCTTGACTTTTGATAGTGATTCTTCTGAATCGACTAGTGATAAGACTCTTGGAAATGATGTATCATCCCATTATATCCTTTTTAATGATCTTGTTGACCTAGATTTATTTGATAAAAATGCCATTATGACCATAATACCTCATTGTTCCTTATGTCTCTACCATCTTGAACTCATTGATTGGGACCAAGAAAATTTAGTCATACACCTAGATGAATTCCAGAATGAAGAATCAATTGTAGAATACATGGCCTTAAGAGATGGATTACCCATTGGAAATCACAAACAAGGATTTTATTTTTCATTAGATCCTTAAGCCTACTTTGGAGAGTAGACAAACTTTATTGGTCATAAAAAAGATAAACCATCAAAATATTTAGGTGAAAACCTCTTTGAGGTGCTCGTTGATCAGGTAAAAAGTAAATAAAAAGATAATCCCTTGAGTGAAAACCTATTTTAGGCAATCTTGGATGGGAAATTTTTCTCATCCCCAAAGGACACTCAAGGTCTATCAAGTCCTACATCTATATCTAGTACAAACATCTCTTCAAAATAATAACAAATGTTTGAGCATCTTACTCTTGAGTTCCTAGAGATTTTTATTATTTAGCCAATATTTGAGATGGTGAATTTAGATTCATCACATTATATAGAGCTTTGGGAAGAACAATAAGAAACTATATCATAAAAAGATGATTATGATCACACATTGCCTACTATTATTGAATATGGTTCCACATTTCTTGTAGAGAACATTATTGAAGTGACTTGGGAACATATGATGATCCCAAAATTATTTATCTTGGATCTTCCATTACTAAAGTAGAATATGAACACATCATATCTATTTTGATGGATTTCATTGATATTTTTTCATGGGCATATTCATTCATTCCCAACTTAGACCCACACTTAATTATGCATCATCTTGTTCATCTAGATGCCAAAATAGTTAAACCAAAATTGATAAAGATGCATCAATGCATCACCCTCTTGGTAAAATTTTAATTGGAGAAGTTATTGGGAGAAGGATTCATTAGACCACTAGACTATTCTGAATGGATATCAAACATAAATCTAGTCAGCAAGAAGCCACAAGGTATATGTCTTTGTATAGATTTCAAAGACATCAACAAAGCATGCCTTGAAGATGATTTTACTCTACCTAAAATTGACATGATTTTTTATTCTACTATTGGGTACGAGATGCTTCCCCTCATGGATGGATTTTATGGATACAATCAAATTAAGATAGCCCAAGAAGATCAACACAAGACTGTATTCACCACTCCATGGGGAACATTCTATTACCAAGTCATGTTATTTGGCTAGAATAATGCTAAAGCCACATATCAATGTGAAATGACCATCATCTTCCATGACATGATGTATAATATTATTGACGATTATGTTGATGACATAATATCAAAATCAAGAACATGTGTTGGATGTCTTGACATTCTATGAATAATATTCAAGAGGTTGCATGAATATAAAGTATGTCTGAATCCTATGAAGTGTGTCTTTAGAGTAACTTTAGAGAAATTTATAGGGTTCATTATATGAAAAAATAGGGATTAAGGTTGCCCCTATTAATTTTAAGTCTATTGTTGAAATGCCTTCACCTTCAAATCTTAAACAATTTTGATGCTTGCAAGGAAAGATCCAGTCAATCCGTTGGTTCATTTCTCAAATGGTAGATAACCGCCACCCATTTACACATATCTTGAAGAAAGGGATCATGATTCAATGGGATGAATACTATCAGTTAGCATTTGTGAATCTCAAGACATATTTGGCCAACTTTTTAGTTTTGAGACCGCCAACACCTGGACAACCACTACTTCTTTACATTTTAGCAACTGAGCATGCACTGGGGGCACTTTTAGCCCAACATGATGATCAAGGTAAATAACATTTAGTATATTATTTAAGGCACATGTTAGTGGCTTATTAACATAATTATATTCCTATTGTGAAGGTGTGTTTATTTATGTTATTTGTTTCCCAAAAGTTGTGACATTATATGTTGAATAATAATAAAATTATCATTGCTAAGGTGGATCCTCTCAAATTTTTATTATACAAAGTAACTCTCATAAGATGTATGGCTAAATGGATCATGCTATTAAGTGATTTTTATGTTCAATATTATAATCAGAAAGATATCAAGGGGAGAGATATTGTTGATCAACTTATATAATCCCCCATTATAAACACTCAACCATTTAGATTCAACTTTCCAGACAATTCTACCATGACAATGGAATAAGTGTAGTATGAACATGAATATTGGAAGTTATGTTTTGATGTTTCCTTCACTTCTCATGGATTTGGATCCAACATATTATTGATTACACCATAAGGGGATTTGGTTCACAAAGTATTCCACATTAATTTTAATTATACTAACAATATGGTTGACTATGAGGCACTTATTATAGGACTTTGTCTTATAGTTTAGTGGGACATTCAACACTTTATGGTCTATGGTGATTCCTAATTAATCATTAATAAAAAAATTGATACTAATCAAACTAGAGATGACAAACTTGTACCCTATAAATAAATTATTGATAATATCAAGGTTCATTTTAAATATTTATAGTTTAAACAAGTGTCAAGAGCCAATAATAGATTTTTTGATGCAATGGAAATGATTGGGTCAATGATATATATTGATGGTAGTGTTAAAAAGTATCAACCTATGATTGAAAATCTTCTACAACTTGCACATGTTATGCCAGATTTAGAAAGGGTATGTGTTATTGTTGGTCCTAGTCTCCCACCTGAACTACCTTGGTATCAAGACTATTATAATTATTTCCATGATCATGTTTTTCCACCTGACCTACCTAATAACTGATAAAAACTATTCCTTCACTATCTAGTCCATTATACCATCCTTAGAAACATGCTTTATCATAAAGGCTATGATGGAATGTTATTTTATTATTTATCTTCAAAAGAATCCAAGCTAGTATTGAAGGAGGTTTATGAAGGAATGTGTGGAATCCACACCAATGTTGTAGTCTTAGCTAAGAAGCTCCTTAGAATAGGTTTTTATTGGCCAAAAGTGGAGATATATGATTGAAATTATGTGAGTAAGTGTGTTCCTTATTAGCAACATAAAAATTTGATACACACACCTTCTTTATCACTATAACCGATCACAACACCATGGTTTTTCTCTACTTAGGGCCTCAATTTCATTGAGAAAATAAACCCAACATCTTCAAATGGCCATACAAATATTTTTACTACTACTAAATACTTTACTAAGTGGATTGAGGCCATTCCTCTCACTTACATTACCAAAAAGTAGATAGCCAAATTCATTCATTACCATATCATCTGCCGATATGGCATCCCAACATGCATTATGTCTGATAATGGTAGATCCTTTGTAAATAAATATGTAAAATACCTTTATGAAAATTTAAAATCAAGCATAATAAATCCACACCATATAACCCATAAGGTAATGGACAAGTTGAGGTTTCAAACCAAACCATTGTAGCCATTTCAAAGAAGATTGTCAATGACACTGACCAGAATTGGCACTTGTAAATATTTCCTTCCCTTTGGGCTTATTGAACTAGTCATCAAACCCCCATAGGTGCCACTCCATACTCCTTTGTTTATGGTATAGAACTGATTATCCCAATTGAGATCAAGATGCCTTCACTATGAGTATATTTGGAGCATATTGAAGATGATGAAGAGTACAAAGTCTCAAGGTTGAAATAACTAGAACTTCTTGATGGTAAGCATTTAGATGCCCTAGAAAACTTGTAAGTCTATTATAATAGATTACAAATAAGTTACAATAAGTGAACTCTCCCTCAGGAGTTTGAGATTGGTGATTTGGTTTTGAAAGAGAATCATAAGAACACAAATGTTAAATTCAAGAAAAAAGGTAAGTTTCAACCTAGTTGGTTGGGACCATATGTTATCATAGAAAACTATGGATCGAGGGAATATCAACTAGCTACTCCAAATGGTGAAGATATTTTAGACCCCATGAACATTACACACATTAAGAGGTTATACACTTTACAACTTCAAACCATTATCTACAAAACCCCTTAATTGGGGGAAACCTATGCTAAAGTATTTTATCCTATTATTATATCCTAGATTGTTCTCTCATGGACCATATGTATTTTGACCTACCCTGGACCATTCTTTCAAGAACCATATTATTTTCATGACTTTGTAAAATGAAATCTTTGGATCATTGGCACTCTAAACATATTTTATCCCATCTTGGATTGTATTCTTTTAGACCATATTCATTTTGGGTCATTTTCTTTGAGAACCACATTCTTTTCATGTCTTGGACTATTGTAACCTGAACATCTTTTATCCCTCGACCAATTATGATCCTAATTATGACTCATAGTTATTATGAATGCATTCAATACCACTTTTATTAAGTATATCAACAAGGATGGTATTTTGCAATTTCTTCTACAAACAAGTGAACATGGATATCACAGCATATGGTTTTTACCTATTGCATGGTTCTTTAGAGATCTATCATGCTACATACTATTATATTATTTTGTTGATGTTTCATAGGCATTTTTTCCTTAATAGGATTCTTGATTTTTCTAATTTTTTATCATGTGCCATTGCATCTAACTTAGCTATTATTGGAATGTCTACTCTTGGACAAACATCTCCTTGATTAGTTGATTCCCATTTTTTACATATTTTTATCCCAAAAATAACACAAGCATTAGAAAATGATCCACAAAAGAACAAAAACATTGTCTTGCATTTTTTGTACATTTTGATCCCCATGCTCTTTTAATTTTTCAAGTAATTATTCCATACACTTGCCATTTTGCAAGACCATTCTCATTTGTATGCTCTTTCCATTTTGTGATCCCATCTTCCCATTTCTTATACGACATTAATCATATTTTTTGGTCATCACTTTTTCTTCTATCCCACTTCCTAGGAGAACTACATCTGGCTTGAAGTTTATGTTGGGCCATGCATCCATGGATCTATGTTGGCAACATCCACTTGTCTTCTATATCTAAAGTCATCTCAGCCACCCCCTTCCTTTTCTTCTCTTCCCCATTTTCTTCTATGTTATTTCCCTATCATTTGGAGTCAACCTTGTATCCTTGTTCTCATTACATTATTGTAGAAAGTAAGCCTCTACTACACGTGCCTAAATAATTGTGTTTAAATCACACTAACTTTATTTATATTTGTGTGTGTTTATTTGATTTTTATTGGTGTTTTATTGTGCTTTCTTATCTCTTCATTTATTTATTTCTTTCCTTTGGTTTTTTATTCTTATTTATTTTTGGTCTTTTGTTTTTCTATTTGTTCTTATTCTTTTGTTTTGTTTTTCCAGGTAAATATTGATTATTTATATCTTGATCTCATGTTATTAAGTTTTTCTTTCTTTTTTTTTAAACATTATTGTTCTTACTTAAATCCTAATTGTTTATATCTCAATCTTAAGTTATGTTCACTTATGTTTTGTTTTTATCTTTATCATTTTTTTTGTTTAAATGTAAATAGTTATAACTCTATTCTTGGTCATTTTAAAAATTATCCTTAGTTATAGGTATTCACATTTGAATCAGCTTAATGCAATTGAAATGTTATGTCATTATAAGTTCTTCATACTTATGATGAATAATTTCATTTTTATATATCAAGCACTTTGTGATTTTATTCCAAGTCTCAATATCGATGCATCTTTGATGAACAACTCTCAAGAATGCCAATGAAACTAGGTACCTATTGCTTATCATGGACCTGACTCTATATAAGACATGCATATCTTGGCATATATCATGAGTCTAATCAAACATTGGTATGTTTTATTCATTCCTCATTCTATTCTCTCCTACTCTTGGGTGAACTACATTGGCTTGAGGTCTATTTAGACTATGTAGGTAGTGCTTGGAACATGATGTTTCTCAGGTCAGCTTAGCCACCTTCATTCTTATTTTCATCTCTTTCATCACTTTGTGCATCCTCATGTGTATGGTTATTTGTGTCTTTTTCAAATTCATTAGACCATCACATCTATGCTTATGCCCACTCATATTTAATCTATGCATTAGATTATATCCTTGAGCTATTGCTTACAAATGTTTCCTATACATGACTAACATTTGGACCAACCATTAAATCAAATCAACCCTATAGGGGAAAACCAATCTTTATTAGTGATCAAAATCAGCCCTACTAGGGAAAAATTACTTTATCAAATGATCAATTTCACTCTAAAGGAGCACATTATTATTTATTTTATCTTTGGAGACACATTCTCCTTTTCTTCTAACTATAAGTTCTATGGACTTTTGCCCTTGTTCTGGTAATATTTTAGTGAACAACTTGTCTTGAGATTGATTATTCTATATGTGAGAAACTTACACCCTAGCTTTGGGTGTTTTCAAAGTGTGTCACTTATATTTTTGGATTATATCCTTCCCATTCCCCCATCATTGGGTCCCATTTTATTCTAATTATATTTTGATCATTGATGGAATCAATGCATGTAAAAATTAGCTAATTTGGATTTAATCTGTTCCATAGGTTAATCTCACTTTCCTTCTCTTTTTGAGAGTTCATCCTTCTTTTTCATCCCTGTATGTCCTCTCAGGGGGCATCATGGTTCATTTCCAATTTATTCTTGAAAACTCTTTTATTTGAAAAGATGTTTCTTTTCTTGAATATATCACTATGCCTTCTCAAGTAAGGTAAAAATTTAGACATCTAATTCCTAACACCATTGTGTTGAATTGTCAATCTTACTTGAAATTTGTGAAAATACACAATTTGGGCCAAAATCACTTAAACACACTAAATGGTTTGAGATTTTAGTATAAAAGTGTTAATTTAGGCTAATGTATCCCTAAATGGGGTAATGTAATTTATGTGATTATTAACTTTTATCAAATCACTTTGAGTCAAAATGATGAAAATGCATTTTGGTGCTCCAAATCACTCTTTTCTTCTAATTTGGAAGCACACATGTGTTAATTAGTGTTGATAATGTCCTAAATGGGATGATGGTATGTATATAATTAACGTCACCTTTTAATTACTCTCTAATCAAATTATAACCTAGTAATATGTCTTTTTGACTAGTTTGATTAATGAAGTACACCAATTTCCAAAGAATTACACTAAAATTGTTTAATCTTAGGAAAATTAAACCAAATTATGAGCCTAAGTAATAATTCCATGAAATTTATTGAATATTTATTTGTTGGAAATTGATTCTTATTAACTACATCATCAAGTGAGGTCATTTTTAGGATGGCATCCATAATCCATAAATACAACAAATATCAAGATTATGGCTTCCTATGCCTCTATAATGCCCCTTCCTCCCAAATCATTATGAGGATATTTATGGATTTTATTTACATAATTGGATTAATTCATTTCCACACATATTAATCTTGAGATGGATGGTCATGGTTGATCCTGATCAATTTGAAAATCTACAAATAGGAGGCCTCTCACTCACATTTTTAAGCTTAATTTGTGTAAACTTATAATTCAAGATTGTCTCCACAACCTTTCTTTGTGTTGATTGTTATGATTTATTTGAAATAGGATAGCTTCATTGATAGGAGTATATTTGATTTCATATCATGAGCCCGGATTATACTTGGTGTTCTTGAGATGGTGGAGGATCTTACATTGCATCATTTTTGAAGACTTGAGAACCAAATTAAGGGGAAAATCACGTTTTGAGCCAGATATGATGGTGGTATGCTCTTTGGAAGGTAATGTATGTTTTATTTATTTCATTGAGTTATTAATTTTCATTTACACACCCCTTCAAATAGGTTGGCCTAGATTGTTAGTTCTTTATGCATTTTTCTTGGTTTCTTTACTAATGATTGATCTAACTATCTTTGTAATCCATCTCTATAAATTATGAGCTCTTTAAGTTTCTCCTTAGGTGAGAATTATGTATTTTGTGCACCCATAAGGTAATTCTAAGTCACAGTGACCAATTTTGACTCTTCTTCTACACACCATTATTTCTCACACACCTAAAACTTCTTGAAAAACATCTCCATGATTATCTAAGGTGGGATCTATTCCTCTTTTGTCCTCTATTCTAGTCTTCAAGTAGTCATGATTGAGAGAGGTGTTAGACCAATGGACCTAAAGGCATATATTTATGAGTTTTGATCCCAAAATATAAATATGAATTACTTATCCACCCTTGCTGATATGAAATCCACCCTTTAGGGCCCTTAGATCACTTATGTTGGCTTGAGTGAGCCACTTACCTCTTATTTATGAATGCATAGTCCTCTAACCAAGAACTTAGACATGTTTTCAAGTGAAAATCAGACATGGATGCCCCTTTAAGTGGAAAATATGCAACTTTTCATAAATTTTTATCCCTCTCCATCCTCAAAAACATAGGATGTGCAAATATCTTTCAATTTCTTGCATATAGGCTTAGAGTAGCTCTTTTAGACTTGATTCATATGCTGCACACATTTTAAATGGAAACTAGTAGACCATTTGGGTGCCTAGGTGACCTGGGGAGACCATTAAGACTATTTCATATCCCAACTACCACATTTGGATGCATTTGAAGGTGAAATTTTCTTATCAGGTTTGAATCAAGGTTTAGCGAGGGTTTTAGAGCTCTACCATCTTAACGATGGTTCATAAAGTACAAAAATCTAAACCAAAATAATTTTCCATGAAAATTTATCCCATAAACCCCTTAAAATATCTTGAATATATCATGGTCCCATGCAAACTTTATGGTGAGATATGCATGAAAGCTAGTGGCCTTCAAGCTCTTTGTAAGATTTCTAGGTGGGTTGATAGTCTTAATGATTTTTCATAGATTTGGGATCCTAAATCCCACTCTTTATTACATGTATATTGAGTTCATATGGGTTACCAAATCCCCCTAATATCACTAGGTATGAGTGTTCATGCCATGTGAGATATGAGTGCCTGAGTTGGTAGCTCAACATGGTTACCTAGGACAGTGGAGCTCGAGAGGGTGTTAAGATAAAATCAGACCATTTATTTTTATTCATCTACTCCAATACATCCTTTAGGATCCATATAAGCATAATATACCTTATTATGACTTAAATCTACTTGGGGTGGTTTGTATCTACCACTAAGGTGAGGATGGGGTCTTGAGGGCTCATGGTCACTTTAGGCCTTATAGGCTCAAACTAGGTTTTAGGAAATTAAGCCAATTATAGGTGTGTATGTGGCTCTAACATCATTATAAAAACCTTATCTATTTAATTTCCTCTCTCTGCACTTGACCTTATCTGCTAAGACCATCATCTCAACCCCCTATCTCTTAAGTCTACCTTAACAATCATTTTTCAATACGTATACTTGAAATAATTGGTGATGATGATTTAGTATTCCATTTTATATATTTATAGTGATGGATTTAGGGCCCAGGTAACATATTTTAAAGATTTAACCATATAATTTGAGGTTTTTCCTCCCTAACTCTACTATCATAGCTTACTTATCATTAGGTGCTTATGTTTGTGTGTCTTGGGTATCCAAATTAGAATAGGCAAATCTCTTGCTTAATCAAACCATCATGTGAGATCTTGATGGATACATATGTCATCATCATAGTATTATTCAATTTTACATGTTTCTTGACATTTCCATTCACTCCAATCATGCACTCTAGATTGACTAAGTAGACCTAGCTCGGTGTACATGCTTGAGCCATTTTGCTTGGTTATCTCTTCAAAAAAAACATCCTTGGAAACAAGTTGTATGTTCTAACCACCATATTAGTCTAATTTCTCCCATTATGTGCATATAACATTTCATGTCCAATGTTGGGGATAGATTACCTATAGTCTTATAGGTAATGGTTTAGATATGTTGACTATCAAGGATCTTTAAGCAGGTCCTTGATTGAAAAGAGTGATTCCATGTCATTTTTAAGATCTTGGTGACCTTCCTTGAATCTAAATCACACCCTTTGAGATATCCTTCTCTAAAATATATGGCCCTCATCTACATTTTTAGACTCAGATGTATATGATGGTCTCGAAAACCTTTGAAGGCTAGTTTTGATTTGTTAGGTTGTGGAGCTAAAAGCTTCAACCTTTGCAAACTGAGGAACAGATGGTTGCTGAGTTCTATAGTAACCGGCGTCGGCATCAGGACCGACGTCGACAGGGACCAGAGCAGAAGGCCACCGGCGACGGCAGGAAGTCGGCCGATGTCGGCAGAACCAGACAAGCAGGGACCGACATCGGTCGCCTGTGTGTTCCAGAACTGCTCATTTCACGGACAGTTAGTTAAGTGAACGAAGAGTTTGCATGTTGAGACCAGTTAGAGTCTTGTGCTGCGAGGACTATTGCCTAAATTAAGAGTCTAAGTTATTGTTTGAGTTATGGATCTATTTATAGACCCATTGGCATGTATTGTATAAGGCATGAGATAGAAAGGAAGAGTTCCTTCTAGTTGTAAGATCTGTGAGTTGCAGGTTGTTGCAAGCTCATTGGGGATCTACATGTAAGTTTGGTCTTTGAATTGCAGGTTGCAGGTTCATGAGAGATCAGCTTGAAGTGCTATAGAGTGCTTGATGTACCGGCAGGGTTATTACTGACTGGTTGGTGAGGTGAACACCAATTCTGTGTGTGAGTTGGTTGTTGGGACCGTTTTTTTGTGTAGGAGAGTGTGTGTGAGAAGAATTACTGAACACTTGAGGTGTGGCGAATCTCTGTAAGGTGAAAGAGTGTGGCGGCTCTTTGTTGTATTCTTTTCTATTAGTGTTAATACAAGATAGTGTATTGTCTCTCATACTCTGTGCTATTGGTGAATTCTAGTTACTTGTGTTTCTGGTTATTTCCGCATATTCAATTGCTTATACTTGGTAATCATACTGTGCTTTTTCTGAGAAGCAAGATCCCAACTAGTGGCATCAGAGCATGTTTGTTGTTCTAGATTCCTGACAACTGGTATCAGAGCCTTGGTTGTAATTTCTTAAGCTTGATACCATCAATCGGTATCAGAGCTTTTGGTTGGGATACTAACAGATTGGTGTAGATCTGGGTAGTGTGTTTTGATTACAGGTTACTCACAGGGTTTCTGTTTGAGTGGGAGTTGAGCAATGACAGAAAGTAGTCAACTACGAATGGAGAAGTTCAATGGCAAGAACTACCAATTATGGAGGATGCAGATTGAGGACTATCTGTATCAGAAAGATTTGTACTTACCGTTGGGTGGGGTTGCTAGCAAACCCTTGGATATGAAAGATGAAGAATGGGAGGTTCTTGATCGGAAGGCTCTGGGATCTGTTAGATTGAGTCTTGCATCATCTGTGATTTCCAGCTTATCACAGTGTAAGACAACGGTGGAGTTGATGGAATCTTTGGCAAATTTATATGAAAAACCCTCAGCTTCGAATAAGGTATTTCTTATGAAGCGTTTATTTAATTTGCAAATGTTGGAAGGTGGATCTGTTCATAGCCATCTTAGTGATTTCCATGGTTTAGTAAACCAGTTAAGTTCAGTCAATATTGTATTTGATGATGAAATAAGAGCTCTCTTAATCTTGTGTTCATTACCTGAAAGTTGGGAAGGTATGGTAATGGCAGTTTCTAACACTGTGTCTCCTTCAAAAGTCTTAAAAGTGGATGATATTGTGAGTGTAATCTTGAACGAAGAGATACGCAGGGAAAGCACAGGTGAATCATCTGGAGATGCTTTGAGTGTTGAAGGAAGAGGAAGGCCAAGAGAGAAGATAGAGCGTGGGAGATCAAGGTCGAAGACGGGCAGGAGATCCAAGTCCAGGTATGGCAGAATAACCTGCTGGAAATGTGGAAGCAAGGGCACTTAAAGAGAGATTGCAGATCGGGTATAGATCAGTATGAAGAACATGAAGAAGAAGCAGATGCTGCAGGTTACATTGCACAGGATGCTCTGGTATGTTCTTTGGATAAAGTAGAATCTTGGGTATTAGATTCTGGTGCCTCTTTTCATGCATCCCCACATAGGGAATTTTTTCATGAGTATGTCCAGGGAGATTTTGGAGAAATTTGTGTAGGGGATGGTAAGTCTTGTCAGATTGTTGGCAAAGGCAAAGTGAAGCTGAAACTGCAGACAGGTAACACATGGGTGTTAAAGGAGGTCATGCACGTCCCAGTTCTGAAGCGAAATCTGATTTCTGTTAGAAGTTTGGGTGAAGAGGGTTGCACAGTAACTCTCACAGCGGACTCTTGGAAGGTTACCAAGGGTACACTTGTTATAGCTAGAGGTAAGAAAGTAGGTACGCTTTATCTATCTACTTGTTTTACTGATTCTTCTTCTGGGTTATCTACTTCAGCTGTAGATTCGGAGATGTGGCTTGATAGGCTTGGTCACATAGATATGAAGGAGATGCTGGTTCTTGAGTCAAAGGATATGCTTTCGGATTTGGAAGGCATGGATCGTGGTTTCTGTATGCAGAAGAAGAAGGTGAGATTTCTTGAGGAATCCGATGTTAGTGACAAGAACAGGAAAGCCTTGGTTTTCAAGGAGAAAGTGACGGACAGAGTTCAGCACAAGGTGCAGGGGAATTCTAAGCAGAGCAAGGGTGTTTTGGACAAGGGTTTGATCCAAAAGGAGCTCACGGGAAAAAGTTAGGTCTCACAAGAAAAACACAGAGACCGACGTCGGCAGGAAAACTGGCATTGGTGTCTAGACAGGGACCGATGTCGGCTATGTGCAGCCCGACGTCGGTGACTCGGGGCAGACAGAGACCGGCGTCGGCCAGGGGAAAACGACGTCGGCGGAGAGGCAGTCGCAGGGAACCGACATCGGTCAGCTGTAGACTGAGATGTGACCGGCATCGGTCACTGAGACGAATTTTGGGTGGACAGCAAGCTGTCATGGAGTCTCAAGCGCCCATATGGAGGACTGAAGGTGTAAGTAAGTTCTTAAATTTGTCATTTCCCTTCTTTACACTACTTGTTGCTCACTTATGGCATAGGACCAGGGAGTTATTGAAGAAGCAGAATAGGTAGATCCAGGAAACAGTGGGAGCTAGGCATGAATGAGGATGTGATTCCTTGGAGGAGAACTAAACAGGGGTTTTGGGTAGTGTGGCCAGTTGGAAGTAAGCACTGAAAGATGAATGGATGTTAAGGATGAAGAAGAGCAGAAATAGATACGTGAGATGGAAGATCAGGGTATTTGATCTTGTATTAGCTGCAGGGCAATGGAGGTTTGTTCATTGTGTTTCTCTTTACCAGGTTGGATAGTATTAGCTACACTATCCTATTTTCTGTATGATGTGCTTGTTGCAGGGTTACATATACAGGTATTGCTGAACTAAAGGTAAAGCTAGTTCAGGTGTTTGTCATGGAGGATCTGGGAGCAGCAAGATTCTTTGGCAAGAGTGTGTTCTAGAGACATGGTAGGTCATTTGTGACTTTGTTTCAGGATGATTGTGTGGAACCGGTTAGCACGCCAATGGTTGGACAGTTCTATGAACAGGGGTCTTGATTCACATAATGAGGTTGAGTGCATGGTATGTACTAAACCTGAGTTTTCCCAAGCAGTGGGAGTTGTCACAAGTTAGGAGCCAATCCGGGAGAGAACCATTGGAGGACAGTTCAGTGGATTCTTACAGGGACTAGTAGCAGGTGCACATGCTATGCAAGTTCAGGGTTATTTCTACATGGTTGTAGATGTGGATGTGGCAGGTAATTTGGATGACAGGTTTTGCACCATGGATTTTGTGGTGGTTGGTCTTCAAGGATGATTTTGAAGATGGATACATAGCCAAGGTAACAAACTAGACGGTGTACAGGTACATGTACAGGTTGCAGCTGTTTATCTCCAAGTGGGAGATTGTTAGGTTGTGGAGCTAAAAGCTTCAACCTTTGCAAATTGAGGAACAGATGGTTGCTGAGTTCTACAGTAACCGGCGTCGGCATCAGGACCGACGTCGACAGGGACCAGAGCAGAAGGCCACCGGCGACGGCAGGAAGTCGGCCGACGTCGGCAGAACCAGACAAGCAGGGACCGACGTCGGTCGCCTGTGTGTTCCAGAACTGCTCGTTTCACGGACAGTTAGTTAAGTGAACGAAGAGTTTGCATGTTGAGACCAGTTAGAGTCTTGTGCTGCGAGGACTATTGCCTAAATTAAGAGTCTAAGTTATTGTTTGAGTTAGGGATCTATTTATAGACCCATTGGCATGTATTGTATAAGGCATGAGATAGAAAGGAAGAGTTCCTTCTAGTTGTAAGATCTGTGAGTTGCAGGTTGTTGCAAGCTCATTGGGGATCTACATGTAAGTTTGGTCTTTGAATTGCAGGTTGCAGGTTCATGAGAGATCAGCTTGAAGTGCTATAGAGTGCTTGATGTACCGGCAGGGTTATTACTGACTGGTTGGTGAGGTGAACACCAATTCTGTGTGTGAGTTGGTTGCTGGGACCGTTTTTTTGTGTAGGAGAGTGTGTGTGAGAAGAATTATTGAACACTTGAGGTGTGGCGAATCTCTGTAAGGTGAAAGAGTGTGGCGGCTCTTTGTTGTATTCTTTTCTGTTAGTGTTAATACAAGATAGTGTATTGTCTCTCATACTCTGTGCTATTGGTGAATTCTAGTTACTTGTGTTTCTGGTTATTTCCGCATATTCAATTGCTTATACTTGGTAATCATACTGTGCTTTTTCTGAGAAGCAAGATCCCAACTAGTGGCATCAGAGCATGTTTGTTGTTCTAGATTCCTGACATGATTTATCTTCTTGTAGGTGGATATTGTACTTTCTCAATAGGGCTTACAACTGGATATGCATTTTTATTATAGTGTCAATGAATTTTCATGATTATATACAACATTTTTCCTAGATCTCATTCCTTAATCTTGGGTATAAGGGTTCAACCCTAGAACTTTGACTTGGAACTTAGAGCTTATTATGAAGTTAATTTTCTTGATGAATCCATTAGATAGTAAAGGTTCTATGAGAGGACTATATGGACCATTAGTTCATGATTAAAATTACTTATCAAGACCCTATGCACTCCTACTCATATATTCAATAGGATAGAACATTTGGAGTTCATCAATTAGACATATGGAGTGATAAATATAAACTTAGGATTCTATGAAAACCTTAACTTCTACTAATGAACTTTAAACTATAATAAACAAGTGTATGAAGGTGTTGGAGGTATATTCAAAATTTATTTGGATATGAGGGATAAAATGAAGCTTGGTTTATTGGAAATATTGTCATTAATGTCAAAGGTCTAACATTATTAGTGATAAAGACCCAATTGCATTTAATGGTGTTTAATATTCATATCTTGGCTAATGCGTGTTAATATTTATTTAATATTAATGAATATATTTTTGGTTGCATATAAGTAAAAATAAGGCCCATGGAGAATTCAAAGAGTCATCGGGTAAAAGATGAAAGAGGAATGGGACACATTTTCTCATGAAGAGTCATCTTGAGGAATTCCAAGAGCCACCATGTGAATACAAAAGAGGGTATGGCACATTTTTCCATGAAGAGACACTTTGAAGAATATGAAAAGTCACCAAGATAAAGATAAAAGAGTAAAGGATATTTTTACTTATGAATGGTCACCATATGACTTTTAAAATACAAGGATATGAAGGGTCATGCAAGTTTGGCACCATTTTCCATGAAGATTGAAGGGTCATAAAGGGTGAATGCCAAAGGTCATTTGGAAAGATATAAATAAATTCTTGAGAAGCCATTTGAAATATGCAAGACAGTGCATGGTTTGTATTTGTTTTTGAAGAAAGAAAAGTGAGAGATATTGTAGAGTTCTATCACTTATTGAGTAAGAAACATTGAGAGATAGTTGTGTTTTATACACAAGAGGGGTTGGTGCTCCTATGGGTTGGCACTCATAAATATTTTCAAGGGGTTGGTGCTCCTATCAGTTGGTGATCACAAATAATTATTGTGTTAGTGCTCAGCAAAGGGGTTGGTGCTCCTACAAGTTGGTGCTTGTGAACTTTGTATTTTGATTTGGTGCTCATTCATATACTTGATATTGTTCTCTATAGTTTTCCCCACTTTGGGTTTCCATGTAAAAATCTACTCTCTCTCTCTCTCTCATGTGGTGCATATTATTGTTTTAGTTTTATTGCATATCTTGAATGTGTGATTAAGTGGTTAAATAAAAAAAATTAGATTAAGTAAAAGATATATAATATATTGATTCACCCCCCTCTTAGTATATTTCATACTTAGAAATTGGTATCAGAGTAGTTTCCTTTTGAAAAAAATTTATAGCTTGAAGGTATATTAGGAAAGCATGATGGCTGGATCACATGAAAGATTTTCTATAAATAAGGCACCTTTGTTTGATGGGATGAATTATGTTTTTTAGATCATAAGGATGAAGACTTATTTGATGGCCCTTGGATTTGACATTTGGCAAGTAGTGGTGGAGGAATATGAAAAGCCACAGACACTTGTAACTACTTTGGAAAAAAAGAAGGCAAGTGAAAATAATGATAAAGCTTTAAATTCTATTTTATGTGGTTTATGTGAATCAAAATTTATTAAATTTATGCAATATAAATTTTCTCTTGAAACTTGGGTAAAACTTGAGAATATTTACAAAGGTGATGGAAAGGTTCAGCAAGCTAAGATTTAGACTTTCAGAAGATAGTTTGAAAGTTTGAATATGGAAGTTATCTTTTTTGGGTTGATCAAATATTTAATCAGATTCAAGGTTTTGGAGAAAAGTTAGAAGAATCAATTATGGTTTAAAAAGTTTTGAGATCTCTAACATTTAAGATATGATGCAAAAGTTTTGGTAATTAAAGAAATTAAGAATTTAGCCAAGCTAAAGATGGATGAGCTATATGGTATTCTTATGGCATATGAGATGCAAACTAAACAAGAGAAACCCTCAAAGAGAGAATCTACCTTCAAGACATCAAAGAAAGAGAAGGCTAAGATTAAAGAATCAAGTGACAGTTCTAGTGATGATGAAGATGACAATAGAGCTCTATTCATTTGCAGGACAATAAAGGGCACATGTAAATATTAAGAAAAATTACTTTTTAAATGTTTTAATTATGGAAATATTGGACATTTTGTAGCTAAGTGCCTAGATAAAGGCAATAGTGAAAGTGAAGAAGGAAAGTCTGCATATAAAAATAATTTCAAAGTAAAATTCAAGAATGGGTTTGAGAAGAAGAGTTTATATTCTAAAGATCCTAGCTCAGTCAAATATAGTGGAGTCAGTGATTCAGAAGAAGAACAAATTCTATTCATGGTCATACATGAAGATGCCTCTACAAGTAAAAGGATAGATGATCAATAAGAAGAATAGGATGAAGCTGAAGTGAATCTAGAAGGAGAACTCATTTGTGCCTTAGAAGAGTTGAAATCTCTTGAGAAGAAGAATCGAAGATTAAAGCTCCAGATCGAGAAAAATGAAAAGGATTCAAAGGAAAAAATTGGATATCTACAAGCACAATTTGAAGAAGCCATGAAAAATGAAGAATATATAATGGCAAAGTTGCAAAAATCAAGTAAATAATGTGAAAGCTATGTTATTAAAATTACTTCTTTAAAATTAAATCTTGAGAAAACAAATAAAGCAGTCAATCATAGAGCAGCCAATGATTCAAAATTTAAGAATAGTAATAATATGTTGAGTAAGATATTAGAAAGTCAAAGATGAATGTCAGATAAGACATGTATTAGATTTTAAAAAGAGAAATTGGAGGCCACTAATTTCATAGATAAAGAAAAATGAAAGAGCTATGTTGAATCTCTTACAAGAGAGGAAATAAAAAGGGAAGAAGTTAAAAATACAGAGGACATCTCAAACAAAGAAGGTTAGAAAGAATAGAGCTACAAAAGGCAATCAGATCAGAGATACACAAACAATTCATATTTTTATGGTTACTATTTTTATTGTAATAGTTATGGTCATAAGAAAATAGAATGTAGAAAAAGGGCTAACAATTTCAGAAATAAGAAGGAAATTCATGTACAGTCAAGCAAAAGCCACAACTCTTTTCCTCCTCTATCAGGGTTTAATGAAGAGGCCATAATATGTTACAAGTGATACAAATTTGGACACATATCTTGGTACTATAGAATTGTGTTTGAGTCAGTAAAAAGGGGCTAGAGTTTTAAGGCTCCATTCATCAAGAAGAAAGTTTAGACAGGTTCATGGCAGAAGAAATAACCTAAAAAATCTATGTTGGTGTCGATAACTTTACATGTAATAAATGAAGAGAATCCATGGTTAATTTATAGTGGATGTTCAAGGCACATGATAGGAGATAAGATCAAGTTTATAACCTTGAAGAAGATTAATGGTGACATAGTGAAATTTGGAGACAATATTACTACCAGAATTGCTAAAAAAGATACACTAAGTTTGGATAATGGCAGAACTAAAACTAAAAATATTTTGTATGCAGAAGGTCTTAAGCATAATATTTTGAGTGTAAGTCGAAATTTTAATTAGGGTAACACAATAAATTTTTATGTATAAGGTTATGAAATTAAAAGAAAAGATTCAGATGTGTTGGTTGTAGATGCTTAGAGAATAGGCAATAATTTGTATATGTTATCAGACATCAAAGGTTAAAGATGTTATTTGAGTCAGATTGAATAAAGTTGGATATGACATAGGATAATGGGCCACATAAATTTTCACAATATTATCAATATCATCAATAATTAAGCAGTCAAAAATCTTTCAAAGATTACAAAGCCATCTGACACGCTTTGTGATCCTTGTAAACATGGGAAGTGGGCTAGAAGGTGGTTCAAAAAAAAAGAGTACTCGACCACTCAGATGATATATCTTATTCACACTAATCTATGTCAACCTATGAGAAATCAAAGTACTCAAGGTGAAAAATATTTTTTGTTGCTTATTGAATATTTTTCATGTATGACTTGGGTAATATTTTTAAAGAAAAAATTAGAAGCTTTCAGACATTTTAAAGCATTAGTTGAGAATGAAACCAGTTTGAAGATTAAGTGTCTAAGATCAGATCAAAGAGGAGAATTCATGTCAAATTAGTTTATTGAGTTTTGTGAAGACCATGGAATAAAGAGACATTATTCATCAGCTAGAACTCTACAACAAAATGGAGTAATTAAGCAAAAAAATAGAATAGTTTAGGAGATGGCAAGGATAATGCTAAATGAATCCAAGATACTAGATAAATATTGGAGAGAGGCAGTTGATATAATAGTGCATATTCAAAATAGAGCATTATTGAGAGTTAATAGTGACAAAACTCCTTATAAGTTATGGAAAGACAAACTAGCAATAGTTGATTATTTTAGAGTTTTTGGTAGTAGATGCTTCATAAAGATAACCACAAAAAAACTTGGTAAGTTTAAATCTAGAGCAGATGAAGGTATATTTCTTGTTTATTCTTGAAAAATTAAAGACTATAAATGTTATAACAAAATAACCAAGAAATTTTTTAAAGGTGCAAGTGTCAGGATAGAAGAAGATGGAACATAAAGAATCATTGATCTAGTAGACATTCTTGAAATCATTGAAGAGGAAGATTTTGAAGAATCAGATGAAGATGAGAAAAAGGACACCAAAAATACATCCAAATATGTTCAGACAAATCATAATGAAAGTGACATCATTGGGAACATAAATAAATGAATTTACACTAGAAAAATGATGGTAAGTGAATATGAGCAAATTAATTTCTCTTTGTTATCCAAAATTCAGCCTAGAACTTTTTTAGAAGCTAAACATGATAAGCATTGAGTTAAGGCTATGGATGAATAATTAAATCAAATAGAAAAAAATGATACTTAGGAATTACTACCTAGACCAAAAGATCACAATGTGATGGGAATAAAATGGGTTTATAGAAATAAGTTGAATGAAAATGGAGAAGTGACCAAGAATAAAGCAAGATTAGTATGTAAAGGATATGCTCAGATCAAAGGAATATATTTTGAAGAAACTTTTGCACTAGTGGCAAGGCTAGATGCTATTATAATGTTTCTTGCATATGTAATGTTAAAAAATTTCAAAGTGTTTCAGATGGATGTCAAATCTACCTTCCGAAATGGGAATCTAAAAGAAGAGGTCTACATTGATAAACCCGAGGGATTTATTCTCTAAAATATTAGTAGTCATGTATGTAGATTGAAGAAAGCATTGTATGGATTGAAACAAGCTCCCAGAGCTTGGTATGCAAGACTTGATAAGTACCTACAGGATCAAGGTTTCAAGAGAGGATTTGTTAAAAGTAATCTCTACATCAAAACAAAAGATGAACATCAATTGATTGTTGTGGTATATGTTTATGACATCATTTTTAGAGGAAACATTGAAAAGATGACAAAATAATTTTCAATTGATTCAGTGATGCATTCAATAAAAAAGCATATTCCCATTAGATATCACTTGGAGAGGTCAATCAAGGCTTGAAATAGGTTTGAATGAGTTTATCATAGAGAGCATCTTTAGGTACATCCTAAACCTCATATTATGACTTGAACAAGGTTTGAACATCTCCCCATCTTAGTGACAAGGATTCTCTCATAGGAAATGGCTAAAAAGGCATAATTACGATGAGAACCATAAACATTGAACTTTCCTAATTACCTTAAATTTTGTTAAGAGACCTTAACTTTGTCAAATAGGGTTTAAACCATTCTCTAGAATTCATAAGACATTTAAAATTTTTACAATCATTTAGGGACCATCGTGAAAACTTGGTACACCATATAAAGACCCAAAATAGCTATGACATGATGATTTCACAAGCAGGTTCTAGCACATACCATGACACTTCTAACAATGTTAAAATGATTAAAAAAGATATCAAAGATGACACCATAATACATGAATATCACCATGTACAAGCTTGGATAGGTGTCATGGGAATGTTTTTGGTTATAGGGGTTGAAATTTGGCCTAGGAGGCCAAATTATCAACATATTTGGTAACTCATAAGGGTTGACCAACCTAATATTCAAGGTAGCCCACTATATCTCTATGATAGTCATGACCCAAACTAAGATGATCTCTTCACTTGGATTGATAATCATACCAATACCTTTACAAACCTCTTCAAGGACTATAATAACAACCTCAAAAGGAAACAACACCAAAATAAATAACATATAACACTTAATAAAGAAACAAGATAAGATACTAAAGTAAATAATGCTAACACACCACTTGTGTTGACACACTTATTAGAAACCAGACAAAGACAACCTACTATAAACAACTAACATGAACCAAAACTTTTTATCCTCTAGGATCAAATGGGAATATCATTTGATCACTATGGCACTATGAAGTCAAATTACCATATGATGACTAGAGTGAAATTAGGTATTGCTCATTGAATAGGGACTTCCACTTGCATCTAGATATATTTACATTTTCATAGCCTCTTAGAAGAGAAATTGAATCTTCTTTCTCCATCCTTAGGTGCATGGTTTGTATATTTGAATCAATTATCTAGTCATATTCATCCACACTTTTCTAATTTACATGAATAATATCATGTCTACCTTAGTCATGGGTTGCTCCTAATTAGCCATGCTCACATGCAACAATTCTCTTGGTAACCCAAATGGTATGCCTTGGTTTGTGTATTCATTCTTCTCAATCTAAATTGGTGACTTGTTAAGGCCTTCAACCTCTTTTTAAGTGTCCAAGCATCACTACCACATATCACCATGATATTCATGATTTATATTTTGAGCCTCATGAGGCATACTAAAGGTCAATGCATCTTCACTTGTCTTAACTTTAGGCCCTATTGTAGAAAAAATTTCAACATTCATTTCATCATCTTGAGCTTGTTCCTATTTTGAATGAAACTTGACAAGGTAAACAATTGAAGCATCCTGAATCTACCCCATAAGAGGTGTAATTCCTAAAAGAGTATCATGCTCATTACAAATTTTTATGTACTACTTACAAATATCCTCATCATCCTCTTGACATTCAATGTGATCATGATCATGCTTTAAAATTTTATCCACTATTGGGACCTCATGTTTATTAATAAAATTTTCTTGGAAACAAAGAATGGGTCCTTCATCTTTAGTTAAATTAGGAGATTCAAAACTAGTGCATACCTTTTATTGAACATTTAAAGACTCTTGAAGGATATGTCCTTGTCCTGAAACAACTACAAATTGAACACATGCTCCATTTTCACACTCCTTAGGGATATCATGGAAGAGAGTAGCTACCATGTCATTAAGGACATCTTGGAAATCACTCTCTTCTTATTCAAATGAAATGTCTTCCTATTTTGACTCATCTTACATCTAAGCATCTTCTTAAAGTTCACCCTATCTTGCATTATGGAAGACTAATTCATATTTCTCCTTACCAAGAGGTGTCCCAATAGTAATATCTTCTTCTAGATCACTTGCATCACCTTCATCATCTATCAATACATCTACAAATTCTTCACTTATTTCTCAAAGGATAGGCTCTTTCTCAAGGAGTGGAATAGAACATCCTTGAAAGAGTTCTATAAGAGAAGTCAAATATAGTGGAGTTATGGATGTTTAATTCTTCTCATTTAGCTACCCACCTTTGAACACCAACACACCATCCTTCTACATATTCTCTTTAATGGTCCTCAATTACAAGAATGCTTTGGGTTCTTTAGGAGGGGGGATGTGGATTGAATGGTTTTAGGCTTCCCTTTAGCTTCAGCACCTTGGTGTAGGGTTGACTCATCTCCTTTTCCCCATGAATCCACTACTTGTTTCCAATTTAGAACCTTATGTTTAGGATATTATTATATTGTAAGTTATATAACTTATAGAATGAATGAAGGCACCTTTTTTTGAAATGGCACTACTCTTACTATTGCCACTGACTAAGATAAGTGTTTATTTTATAGTTTGATTTCTATATCTAGGTGGGCTTCAATGTCAAGTCTGATATGATCACCAATTTCATCAAATTGATTAAGAGAGGAATGGGCCCAAAAAGTTTGATTTAAACCATAAAATTTAGTATACTCAACACATACTTCTTCCCATTTTTACACACTCTCTTGAATAGACTTCAAAATAGGAAGGGCTTGAGGAACTTGTGTGGGACTTGAGAAGTTTTGAAAATCACTTGTTTGGGTCCTTTGAGGAAGGGTGGAATGGTCAATAGAGGGTAGATATGGGATGGAATAGGACACATGAGACTAATGGATTTGGACTTGATGCCCCTCAGAGACAACTAGCTTATCTTCTATAGCTATAATTAGAATACCTATATTTAACATATCATTAGTTGGTCTTGAGTTATTCTCCCTCATAGCAGATGTCCATTATTTCTTGATTGAATACAATAAGCTTCTCAAATTTCATGACTAGGGACCCCTTGGCCATAACTCCTTTGTGTATCCATACCAACCGTGTACTTATCATAACCTAAAAGATTTTTTTTAAGTTTTGAAATGAATTGATTTAGGATATGGCTATGCTAACTAGGAGCATCATGATGTTTCCAAAACTAATCAAGAGGATGGGTGGGCTACCAAGGAGGCTGATAGGACTCATAAGGAGGGTAATGGTGATATTCTTGGAAGTAATGATGATCATACTACTAATAAGGTTCAACATGTTATTAGTGGTAAGGAACATAGGGATTGTATTGGTTATGATAGGGATGATAGGGATATGTTGAGTAGAATTTCCATTCACAACCAACCACTAGACATTATAAATCAAATGAAAAACAATGTGAACTATCCACAATAAGATGTCCTTACCCTTAATAGGAGATCTTCTCATGACTAATTTGGCATAAAATTCTAACTACAAATCTACTTCTCTAATGCTTGTAACTACTTGAGATCACCAAATAAGGATGTAATGTGCTCTAAGCCTCTTGAATCTAGTCCCAATGGGTGTTTCAAATTTTTAAAACTCTAAAATTCACCCTAGGAGGAGGTTGTTCAAGTGTACCTCCAAGTTTAGGGTAACATGGGATTAACCCAAGGCTATGGGTGACCTATGATTGGACTAGACCTCTAGTTTATGGGGATAGCACCCCTGGTGCATCCATTAAGCTCAAAATAACTAAAAATAATAAATATTTGGGGTGAAAAGGGATAGATAAATGTATGAAAATAAACCTAAATTAAAGGGAGGTGATGCATGAATATAGTTTGTCCACTCTATTTAACCTTAAATAACACTAATGGATAATACATGAAGTTGGATCACTTATCTTCAAGAGATAATATGCATCAGTAATTCACATGAAGGTGGTGGTATATGGATATAAATTGGAGGTGATAGATGAGAGGCTTGTTTTGAGACACTTCCAAATAGATTACACTTCAAATATAGTCACCAACCTTTGACACATCATATGACTTGCATAAAATAATCAACTAGCATCTAGGTGAGGCAAGGACCTAAAAATGGAGAGAAACTACCACTTATTCAAATCAAACAAGTTTATAACACACTAGATAATAACACGGAGTAGCTGAAATTATCCATATATCAGTTCAAGAGGTTTACAAGATACAAATCTAGGTAGAATTTCCTCATACCTAGTTGAGGGATAGATACAATGGCTTTCAAGATTGATTTTATAGGACATGATCAAGAGATAGAAGAATAATATGAGAATATAAGTGACATGAAGAGTTCATAATGGTCACCATTAATTCAACCATTACTTATAAGTATCCCTCTATTCCTTCTCCATAGATTGCCTAGGCTAATTAGTTTCTTTAATGAGCATCTTTTGGCATTAATGTCTATTTTATGCTAAGGTTAAAATCATGAAGAGTATGTGAATGACAATTATGGTCAACTACTCTCCTCATGATAGTTACAAAGTATTGAATTAGTTTGATTAGGCCTCCTCTATGAAAAATTTAGTAGCCACCTCTTTCTTACATATCAACATGATTTTGAAAACTACCACAACCTTCATGGTGAATAGTAAATGGGTATAATCACCTCATGAGGTACTTATATAAGTTTAATGACCATGTATTTATTCCATATTATGCCTATACACCCATGAACATCCCCTTTTGTTGATTACGTAGGCCTATTAGACAAGTAGCCTAGTCTCTTGATTATTCGCTACTTGGATGGTTAGGAAGATTGAATGAAACCTTCAAGATGACTGAGTGATCTTGTTTAACATCTGAACCAACATACTACACCAAAAAAAATTCTTCCCAAGTAGCCAACACCTACAACTCTACCTTACTTAGGTGACTAGGTCACCTCCCTTTAACACATCTAGACTGCCTATTTGGTAAACCTATATGAGTATTTATAGGTATAATTTTGAGTGTTTCATGGTTTTATATGGTGAAACATACCTCAAATTACACTCTTCAATTAATTTTAACCTTTGACTAATATTTTCACCTTGGAAATATCATTAAACCATACAAAAGGAGTGTTTTATATGGGTATGCTTAAGTACTATACAAACCAATACCATGGACTAGATATCCTCTGAGTGTAACATGAGATTCAAGTGTTTACTAGGACATCCCAATGCATTTAGATGTAAAATTTCCAAGATCTTCTCCATCAAGTAACTATTCAAGTTTTAAGGAGGTTTAAGAGGGTTTGGCTTCTTAGAAATGGTTCATAAAGGTTAAGATCTTAACTTATGAACCAATGCCACTGATTTTTTCTAGATAAGGCCCCTCAACTCTCCCAAAGTGAGAATTGTGCCTTTTTTACACCCACAAGGCAATTCTAAGCCACAATGACCAATTTTGACCCTTCTTCTACAAAACACTATTACTTAAACACCTAAAAATTCTTGAAAAGTATCTCCATGATGGTCTAAGGTGTCATCTAATCCTCTTTTATCCTCTATTATAATCTTAAAGTATTCATGCTTGAGAGAGGTGTTAGACCAATAAGCCTAAAGGTAGAGTTTTCTGAGTTTTAACCCCAAACTAGAACTATGAAGCACTTATCCACCCTTGATGATATGGAATCCACACCTTAGAGCCCTTAGATCACTTATATTGGCTTGAGTGAGCCACTTACCTCTTCTTTATGAAAGCGTAATCCTCTAATCAAGCACCTAGACATGTTTTTAAATGACTATCAAACATGGAGGCCATTTTAGGTGTCTAATAGGAAAATTTTGAGACCTTTGGATCACTCTCCCTCCTTAGAAACAGATAAGATGTGTAGACTTATTTTAATTTATTTCATATAGGCTTATAGTATCTCTTTTAGGCCTAATCCATACACTTCACATCTTGCATGTGCAAATGATAAGACCATTTGGGTGTTCAGGTGACTTGGGGAGACCATTAGGACTATTTCATATCTTAACCACCTCATTTAAATGAATTTTGAGGTATAATTTCCTCATTGGGCCTAAATTAGGGTTTAAGGAGGGTTTAGAGGTTTATCATCTTAATGATGGTTTATAGAGTATAAAACTCTAAACTAAAACCTTTTATCATGAACGTCTATCCCATATACCCCTTCAAATCTCTTGAATAGCTCCTAGTCCCATGCAAACTTTACGGTGAGATAGGAGTGAAAGTTGGTGGCCTTCAATCTCTTTAAAAGCTTTTTAGGTGGGTTAACAGTCTTAATGATTATTCATAGGTTTGGGATATTTAATCCCACTCTTTCCTCCATGGATTTTGAGTGTATATGGGTACCCAAATCCCCTTAATATCACTAGGTCTAAGTGTTCATGCCATGTGATATATGAGTGCCTGAGTTAGCAAATCAACATGGATGCTAAGGATAGTGGAGCTAAAGAGTGTGTTAAGACCAAATTTGACCATTTATTTATATTACTCTATTTTAAATACCTTATTTAGGGTCTATATCAATATCATACACCTTATAATGACTTGAATATACTTGGGGTGGTTTGTATCTACCACTAAGGTGAGGATGGGGTCTTGAGGGTTCATGGTGGCTTTAGGCCTTATAGGTTTAGACTAGGTTTTAAGACCTTAAGCCACTTGTATGTGTGTATGTGGCTCAAACATAACTATATAACCCTTATCTATCTAATTTCCACTCTCCACACTTGACCTTTTCTACTAAGACCATCATCTCAACCCCCCTCTCTTAAGTCTGCCTTAACCACCATTATTTAATACATAATCTTAAAATCATTGATGATGTAGATATGAGTATTCTATTTTTGCTTTTTATAGTGATGGAGCTTAGGTAACATATTTTAAATATTTAACCATATCTTTTGAGTATATTCCTCTGTAATTTTGCTATCATAGCTTACTCACATAATCATGTGTTTATGTTTGTGTCCTAGGTATCCAACTTAGACCAGGCAACTCTCTTATTTAATCATACCATAATTTTATATCCTTATAGATACATATGTCATCATCAAACTAGTATTCCCTTTGACATGATTATTGACATTTCCATTCACTCTAGTCATGCACTATATATTAACTTAGTATACCTATATCATTGTACATGCTTGAGCCATTTTGCTTGGTCATCTCTTCAAACTCTTTATCCTTGGAAACATGCTCCATGTGATGACCATCATATTATTCTGATTTCTCCCCTTATGTGTATCTACCATTTCATTTTCAAGGTTGGGGATAGACTACCTACAATCTTATAGGTAATGGTTTAGATATGTTGACTATCAAGGGTATTTAGGCAAGTCCCTAAGTGAATATAATCCCTCTATGCCATGTTTGAGATCTCAGTGACATTTCTTGAATCCAAATTACACCCATAAAGATACCCTTATATAAAATTTATGTCCCTTCTCTACATTTTGAGACTCTACTACATATTATGGAATTGAAAATCTTTAAAGGTTAGTTTGAAGATGTCTTCCTATAGGTGGCCATCATACTTTCTCAACAAAGGCTTATACCTAGATATGCCTTTTTATCATAGTCTTAATGGATTTGCAAGGTTATATAAAACATTTGGAATAAATCTCACTCCTTAATCTTAGGTATAATGTTTCAACCCTATAGGTGGTATTCATAAGGCTTATGGAGCTTTGACTTGGAACTTAGAACCTATTATAAAGTTAATTTGCTTGATGAAGCCATTAGATAGCAAAAGTTACATGAGAGGTCTATATGGACCATTGATTCATGCTTTAGATGACCTATTAAGATCTTAGGCAATCTTAATCACATACTCAAAAGGGAAGAATAGTTGGATTTCATTAATTAGACATATGGAGTTAGAAATGGAAACCTAAGATCCTACGAAAACCTTAACTTCTGCTAATAAACCTTAAACTTTGATAAACAAGTGTATGAAAGTGTTGGAGGGATAGTTGATAGTTATTTGGATGAGGTCCATAATGAATCCTGGTTCTTATGAGAAAGGAAATATTATACATAAATACATCACTCTTTCTTACTCTATAGTGTTCTAATGACCTTTGATATCCATTACCTTGTAATACTTAATCTTTATTTATACTGAAGATCAAATACCAGTCATACTCATTTTAAGGAAAATTTTATAAGAGATGAAGGTCCATATAACCACTCAAATTTAAGGAAATAATATTTTAAACCATCATCAAAATTCAAATCACTATTCATTCTCAGATATGTGTATTGGATGCTCTTCTTCATTAAGGAACCTTGTTGTAGTCTATGGATTGAGGTGACTTGGATGTTTCTTGCTCCCATAGGTTCACACATGTGAACTAGGGGTGGAGGATGAAATATAAGGATAATGATGAATTGTAGAAGACATGTACAATCATTGGTTTCATAAACAGTCCAATAATACACTGAAATTGTTCCATTTTTTACCTTGTGTGAATGTAAAAGGCTAGTTTGACTACCTTAAGTTCTCAATGTTTGTTCATAAATCATAGGGGACCAATCTGTAAATTAATGCACATGTTTGGAATTAAATTATACCCCCTTCCTATAATTAATATTTTAAATCATCATCTTCTCTATCCTATCCATATTGAGCAAGAACCTAACTAGTTATACAATGCTACCAAAGAGATTGATGGAAGAAAGGGGTCAGTTTCTAACTTTTCTTGAATATTTTGGATTTGAAAATTCTTTGAGATGCCTACCATGGGCCCTCATATAATTTATTACCTCCCTCTATATGAACCTAATCATAAAAATACATACAAGCTTGCAAAACACCTATTTTTTTCATTTTCCCATGTCTAAAGCTTTGAGAAGCCATTAGAGGCTAAAGGGATGGAAAAGAGGAGTTAGACATGTTTTTAAATCAGGTATTATGGGTGCGGAATCTAAAAGGTCACATTTTCCAATGTTTGGGGCCCTTTTGGTGGATGGAAAGTCTGTTTAACCTCTAATATGGATGCTTTTAAGCATGAAACCACCTTGTTATGACTTAGAACATCAATGAGAACCCTTTCTAAAATGATTACAAAATAGATCAAATATGACACCATAATGCATGAATATCATCATGTATAATATTGGATGAGTGTCATGGGAATGGTTTTGGTTATGGGGGCTAAAATTTGGCATAGGAGGGCAATATATCAATAGTCACTACTTTCAGCTGGGAGATCCACTTGGTTAGATCCTCTTGAACAACATTTAATCCCCCTACAGGGTTCTAAAATCCCCATTGGAAGCCCCCACTTAGGGAGAGGAAAATGGGATCGAGGTCAAAATTTTGAAAAAGGAAAATAAGGTAATTTCCACTAGGGTAGCCAAGAGAGGGAGAAAACCATAGAAGGATAAGGGAATAGCCTTGAAAATTTCAAAAGGAATTCAAACAGGATATATGAGGATCTTTAACCAATCCAAACTCATGTAACTCAATGTTTTCATGAATTAATTTTGGGGATCTTCTCGACACCTCTATCTTGGTTGAGACTATTTGGGTTTTAAGCTTTTGGAATTATAACAAAATTTCTCTTTTTACTAACATATCTTCTCAAGGAACTAAAGCTATTTATGATAGTTCATAGTGTGAGTTTTAAAAATATCTTCTTGATCACTCCAACACTTGAAACAATAACCACTGTAGAATTTATTATGAGTTATTTCTCATTAATCATTTGAATTTTTATTTCTTCAATCCTCCCAAAATAATTTAGTGGGAGGCACATTAGATGGCTTTACTACATGGGAGGAATTTATTTTTTGAATAAACTAGACATAATTCATGTACCGTTGGAGTCATAAGAGGTGCAAGGAATAGTGAAAACTATTTCTTCATCATTAGAAGAATGGATAAGGTGGTGATCATCTCAAGTTCCAAGATCATGCGCAAACATAATTGTTTGATCTAAAATAATGAATAGATGAACAAGAGTTTGATTCTATATATCCCTGACATGATTCTTGATGAAGTTAAAGATAAATACAATAAATCACTTTTTGGGAAGCTATGTGGTGGATGGCATGACATGGATGTTGTCAAAATTTGGACTTAAATAAAATGGGCATAAATTTTAACTATCAACACTGTGGCTATGTCCAATGGGTGCATGTTCTTCTCCTTTAATAGTCAAGAGAATTATTTAAAAAAATTAAATGAAGGTCCTTGGTTCATGGTAAAATAAATGATCGTGCTCCAATAATGGAAGCTTAACTAGTCCCACTCCAATTTAAAAATGAATAGTATCCATTTTTGGATGGAAATTCCTAGCCTCCCTCCTTCATTCTAGGATAATAGAATCATTTGAAGTATTTTGGAAGTCAATGCAAACTAGCCTCTATAGACTCAGTAACTAGTACTAAGAAAAGAATAACCTTGGCTAAAATGTGTGTCCTCATCAAAAAGGATAAAAGGATTCCCACCTCAATTTTAATTAGTTCCTCAATTGGTTCTTAGAATAAAGTTATTCAATTTGATAATGAAAAGAGATCTATTTACACTATAGTCACTCTAGAAATTCTTGTACTAAGGCACAAGAAATTTCAAGGAATGATAGTAGGAAAGTTGGTCACTCAATGGACTTTTTCCATGACCAAAATGAAGTTATTGATACTATATATTAGTTTTTATCCCCCCAATCTCCTATATGGTAGTTTGATGGGGAAATATTTGTCATCACTCCTAAAGACCTTATGGATAATATCGATAATACAAATATTCAATAATTACTCCTTAACTTAGACTACCTATGGTTGTTTTCATAACTAACTTGGCATTTAGTTGTTTTGTCTCTCTTATATGGTATCTCTAACAATCAAACTTTAGGAATATATTTCTATTTATTTTTATATTTTTGTTTTTCCTTAGTATTATTTTTGGCTTTGTTTCTAGGGCCCTCTGTTTCTTTTCAAGGAAACTCAAACCTTTGATCGTGTTTGAGACTACCACCCACAACAATCAAAGGTGGGTTTTTTTTAATTCATTTTTGTGATGTTTGTTATTTATTCTTGTATGGGACCCTCCTATCCCTCCTCAACAACTAATCCTTTCAAATGGGTATTCCTTATTATTCTAGTCTACTATTTCCTACTTAAGGGGACCTCAATCTCCCTTATGGTTTCTTGTAGTTGGACCTTTCTAAATCCTAGCTAGCCTTTAGCTAAGGGGAAACACATACCTATTGTAAAGTTTGAGGATGGTATTCACACAAATGATAAATTGGGGGATTATATTAATATAAAAACACCTATGAAGTGTATTTATACTTAATACACACTGATCAAGAGAGTATTATTTCTTCCAATTTCAATTATACTACATTCTAAAAGTCATAGGACAAGTTTGAATATATTTTATTATAGGTCAAGGGTATCCATTGCCAATAATTTCATTCAATCGTATAGTTACATTCATATAGTTTCACATTCATACATCACACAATCACCCTAAGAGGGATAACTACATCAGCATGAGGCCCATTTGGGTTATGTAGGGAACAATCATATTATGTAGAGTTTTCTAAGGGTAAATAAACTATTCCACTAACTCTATTCCCCACTTTGGAATTTGATCCCTATTATATATTTTTTCCAATAACAAAGGTTTATTTTTTTAGGTAATTTTCATGGCATATCAACACACAAAAGTAATCAATCAACCCTTATATATAGTCATTAAAACCCATATTGAGAAATTAAGTGCAGAGTCAACCATGATGTTTCTCTAAGCAGTAGACAAGGCTATAGTGCACCCTTATCCTCCTTTTGTGGACTTGTCTAATAACATTTTAAATTCTTGATTACATACATGACATATTTTTAAAGTCTTTTTGGCCAAAATTTACCTATATACAAAAAATTTACCTATATGGATCATGCCACTCTCTAGAACCCTTCAACAACCTTCTACCCAATAACTAGTCACTTTGTGGTCCTAACTTGATGATGTAGTGTACTATTCTAGGAGGTCTTGGTGTGGTGTGAGAAGTTGAGTATAGTTCTAGTTGAGTGAGTGATCTTATGGTGAAATGTGAAGGTCATAACTTTTAGGTTATTAAGGAATGAACAAATTAGTTTAGTTTTTCATTTAATAAGTGTGCTTGGGAAGTCAACCAAAGTTGAAGGATTCCATGAAAATGATGTATTTTGTGCCATGAATATCCCTTACAAGTTTGGTGTCTTGGTGTATTTCCTATCTCAAGATATAAGACTTAAAAAATGATCTAACAGTGTGGGAAGTGCTAAGGGATGTCAAATTAAAGCAACAAGAAATAGCCATTTGAGTACAAAATTCTTTGGCAAGATATGAATTAGATGTAAGGCTACTAAGTGTCAAAACCTCACTCAATCGAATCAAATATCAACATCACATGGGTGATAAATTGACTCAATAAGTCAATATAGATCAATGGTTCATATTCAATCATGAAAATGGAGATCTAAAAACAAAAATGAGGTCAATAGGTCAAAGGATCTTGATAATGAATGTGAGGATACCATGTGTCACAATCATGGTAGATTATCAGATCAATAGTATGCATTTGATCATGAAGATCAAATATTTATGGTACACATTAAATCATGAAAATGGAGATTGATGGTATGAGCCAACCAAACTTTCATGTATGGATATGAAATAAAAATATGATTTGGGTTACTAGAGTAAATACTGCAAACTCTTATGTTGCCATTAAATCTCAATTCTTGGGAAGGTCTGCTCAATTAGGTTATGAAGTATATCTTGGGTTTTGAATTTTTGTCTTGATCACGATCAAGATAATAAGTATCCTATGGATCTTATTTGAAATTATGACTATATTAAAACCAATAAATGGGATCATTTTTCATCTACAGTAGACCTATGTTCAGGGTTTGAAGTAAAGGTAGAGTTATGATTATGAAAGGAGTGTTAGAAGGGACACTAGACTAATGAGTTCAAGTGACTATATAATAATTTAATGCACATATCAAGATGAATCATTGTGATATGAGATCATTAATAACATGGAGAGTTAGGAGGTTGAAGAAGGTAAGTGGAGCATTTAATGAAATTTCAAAAGGTCTTTGGATACTATTCCCTTTCAATGGATCATGACTCATCATCCTCAACAAGTTATTGTATTATAGTATGTTTCTAAGCTAATTAGAGGGCTTGAAGGATTTTTGGAATTGATGAATGGTTAATTTATTGAGGAATAATTAGTGCTAATCAATTAAAATGTGGGTGAGACTCCATAGATGTGGTTAGGCCTCATTTATTGATTTCTATTTTTCTCACTCCTCTCTCTCCCCTCCCCCCACTTTTTCTCCTATATCTCTTATTTCTCCCCCATTTATTAAAAAAAGAGACTCTCATTTTGATAAGGAAAAAAAACTATCAATTTTTTTTATGAAATACCTATTGAATAAATAAAGATAAATTTTACCTATCTATTGCCTCTAAATTATGTTTAGTAAGCTTATGCATGATGACATTATGAAGAAGTGTTCTAATATGTCCATTGTCCTTATTTCTTGCCTATTTTTAGGTGTTTCAAAGTTAGTTTCAGGTCTGAACTTGAGATTTTTACACCATTAATGGATTCTTAGTGTGGATCTTAGAATTATTCTTTGCTTCATTCATTACTTCATGAGCCGAGTTTATGAAATACTTATGAAAATTAGCTAGTCTGTGAGATTATGTGAGAAAGAATTATCTTATGTTGCATTAGTGTTTATTTCATGCTTATCTGAGTTCTCATTTAATTTAGTGCATCAAATTTTTATCACTCTTAGCTACCTTATACACTTTGTCTATCCCTTTTTCGAGTAGAAGTATTAGTCTAGGTGATCTACCAAGAGGAAGCTAACCTTTTATGGAGGTTCAACCTCACTACAGGGTACCCATAGCATAAGGTTACTCCCATATTGTGGATAGGAGTGGGAGGTATTCAATAAATCTCCCAAAAGGGTGAAATTACATGCCAAAATATTTTTTGGCATTCTCAGTGGGACCACTCTTACATTCTTCATCTCATTGAAAGGTTTTTGGTGTTAAATTTTAGTGCAATTAGCATTTAGAGGCATGTTTTCAAACATAAATGGTGACTCCACTATGAATATCAACTGGTCAAGTATCCTAAGTGCCTAATTTCATAATTTGGTATGTATAATCAAACATCTTTTGATCAATATGCTCAATCTCTACCTCAACATCACACTTATCAAGCTAATAATGTTTGTGTTCCCCAAGTGGCCCTCAAGCAACCTATCATCCCTACCATGGCTCTTACCTCCATCCCACCCCTACACATGACCAAAATTAGTCCCTTTGGAAACCAAATCAATCATCTAATCCCCTTTATCAAGACTATGTTTATCCTACTAAAACCTTGTCAAAATTCAAGTAAGCATTATTATATTATATTGAGTTGATAAGGGAGATTGGTAGGGATTTAGATTTTTCTTTAGTCATCCCTATCTATATTATACAAGAGGAAAAACTTTCTCTTCAATTGGTCAAGAATAGGTGGTCATTTTATGAGGATGAACAAAGGACATTTTATGAGAGGGAGAACAAAGTGTGTTTGAGAAGCATGGTCCAAAGTTTAGAGAGAGTGTTGATATCTTATGAGGATCAATAGGTTTAGTTCAATCAATATTATGTGTCCTATCCCATCCAAGAGCCTCAATCTCAACCTCCAAGGGCCTTAAATCAACCTCCTAATCAACCTTGTCAAATCTCATCTTTGTTAAGAGTCAATAAAATCATTCAAGACCATGGGAGATCGATCATGAGGGTGAATGTAGAGGTATCCCTTGGAAAATAATTCTTCATGTATGCCATGAATAATAAAAGGGACTTATTGAAAGAGTTTTGGAGTATGTAAGAATCCATTAAGGAGGGATATTATCTAGAATTTGAGAATAATCAAATAAAGTAATGGATACTCTCAATAGAGGAGATGTTGACTCATCAGGAATATGAGTATGTCAAACCCAAACCAACTAGTTTGCCTTTTCCTACCCCTATGCCCATTCCCACTCAATATTTTTTAAAAATCACAACTTGGACACCCTCCTACACCTTAGACCTTAACTATGGCATGCTCTCTCTTGTGAAAACACCCTCTCTTATACCCATTCAATAAGATAAGGTATCTATACCCTATACATCCCCCTCATGTAAATCAATCAAGAAGAGCATTGAAAATAAAGAGGAGATGCTAGTTGAGGCAATCTAAGAAGTAGTATTAGAGGAGGAGGATTTAGTTGTTCAAAAGGTGAATCAAGTAACCATAGCTCAATTTAATGAGCTTACTCTAGAATATTTTTAAGACTCTTTCTCCCTCCCTCAAGAGCCACCAAAGAGACCACTCAGGGTTCCTAGTTGGAAGGACACTCTCTTAAGCTACAAGCAAGGTGAAAATTTTCACCCTCCCACCATCTTCCTCTTAGAGAAAGAATAAATTTTACCAAGGATAGAGAAGGATATTATAGTCATATGCAAGCCACAAGAGGACAATACAAGTGTCTATGACGAGGATATCATAATAGGCATCCCACTTCCTTTAGGGGAAAAAATTAGGTTTGGACCAACCTTCTTGGCATGGCTTTAACACTAATGAATCAGAGCCTAAAGTGGACAATCCTAAAGCTAAATATGAGATAGAACTTCAATGGACTACTAAATTTTCATTCTATATAGATGAAAAATAGGATCAGAACTAGGTAATAGAGGTTGGTTAGCTTCAAAATAAGGTATAAATTAAAGGTAGCCCTAATATATTAGCGCTAGAGGAAGACAAACCATACCTTGAATAAGACAAGTGTGATGTTTTAGACCTTGGTTGGTCAAATAAATCATCATTTACAGTTGAAAAAAAAGATAAAATCTTGAGTGAGCTTGATGAAGGAGACATTTCAAGTGCTTAAGTGATACAGTTTGACAAATTTGCCAGTGAAGAGCTTGAAGAGTTGTGGTAGAAGTTCAATACCATAAGTACAGAGTTTGAAGAGGCTAAGATACATGTCCTTATTCCATAAAAATATGAGCATGATAATCTAAGCATTATTATTCCTAATTTACACAAGAAAAGGGTTGAAGAATATGGTATTTTTGAGCCACTAAGTAAATAAAATGTAATTGCTCCCAAGAACTTGAATGAAGTCTTCATGTAAGGCTTTCTCAAAAGTGATGAGCAATATTAAGCAAGTCTTGAGACAATAAGGGATTTTTTCTACATTTGATATATGTTTGTCCCACTTCATCCATCAGGGAGCAAGCCAAAAGAGTTAACAATCAGGGATATTAGTCCACCTAGCATGAGCTCACAAAAGTAGGGTGTCTTTCATCCTTGTCCATTACCAGTGAATGATGTTAAAAGCTTCCCATTTTATCTAAGAGGAAAGGTCTAAAATTTTATTTATAAATAGTACTTTATTTTTTTACTTTCCTCTAAGTGTCTATGTGCACATTATTTAGTAGTTTAGTTGTATTTTCTTTCCTTTAAGTGCCTACATGCACATGTACTTCATTGTTTTTTATTATCGTTCTTGTTGTTTTGAGAGTTATCTAGATATTGACATCCAAATTTTAGTTTAAAATTAGTGTTTTGAATGAGAGAAGAGACTGCATGCCCAGTGGATAGGCTAAGGCTACTAGTCTCTTACATAGCAAGCATGCAATCTTAGGAGCTCACCAAAAATGTTGGCCAAAATTGGCCTACATATAATTTTTTTACCTATATGGATCAAACCACTCTTTGGAACCCTTCAACAACCTTCTAACCCATGAATAGTCCCTTTGTGGTCTTGAATTGATGTAGTGTATTATTCTAGGAGGTCCTAGTGTGGTGTGAGAAGCTAAGTAGAATTCTAGTTGAGTGAGTGATATGGTGGTGAAATGTGAAGGTCATCCCTTGCAGGTTATTAAGGAATGAATAGATCATTTTGGTTGTGCATATAATAAGTGTACTTGGGAAGTCAACCAATGTTGAAGGATTACATGGAAATGATGTATTTTATGCCATGAATATCCCTTACAATTTTGTTGTCTTGGTGCATTTCCTATCTAAATATATAATCTTTAAAACATGATTTAGTAGTGTGGGATGTGCCAATGGATGTCAAATTAAAGCCATAGGGAATAGGCATTTGGATTCAAAAATAGTTGGTAAGATACAAATTGAATGAAAGGATACCAAGTGTCAAAACCTTCCTCAATTGAATCAAGGATCAATGACACATTCAATCATACAGATGGAGATCTAATGGTGAGCATGAGTTGAATAGGTCAAAGGATCCTAAAAATGAATGCAAGGATGTCATGTCTCACATTCATAGTAGATTAATAGATAAATGGCATGTGTTTGATCATGGAGATCAAAAATTGATGGGACATATTCAATCATGCAAATGTAGATTGATGGTGCAATCAAAGTCAATCTATCAATGATCTCAGACTACATGAGAGGCCACCATGTGGCATAAGCACATTAAGTAGATGGAGTTTGATAGTAGGGTCTATGAAAGGTATGTGGGGATGCCAAGCATAACAATCTTAGATGCAGATAAAATATCTACAACCAATGTTGAAATTCAAGGCCAAGGGACTCTTGAGGAGATTGATAGAGAAAATTTGATCAAATTTATAAGGGGCACGAGATGAAGACATGTATCTAAATTTACAGTGGTCTTATTTTTAATTTTGATAAATATCATGGTGGGGAGATGAAACATAGGTAGGCATGTCAGATTGAAATATTTCACCACCCAAGCTTATGTGTATGGATACAAGATCAAAATATGATCTGGGTTACTAGAGAAAATATTAAAAATTCATATGCCACCATTAAATCTTAGCTTTATGTGAAGGTTTGCTCAATTAGGTTATGAAGTTTGTCTTGGGTTTTAAATTTATGTCTAAATCATGATCAAGAGACTAAGTATCCTATGGATACTATTTAAAATTATGACTGTATGAAAACCAATAAATGGGATTGGTTTTCATCTATAGTAGACCTATGTTGAGGGTTTGCAGTAAGGGTAGAGTTGTGATTGTGAAAGGAGTGTCAAAAGGGACACCAAATGATTGAATTTAAGTGAATATATAATAAAGTAAATAACATACCAAGATGAATCATGGTGTTATGATCTCATTAATAATATGGAGATTTTGGAGGTTGAAAAAGGCAAGTGGAACACTTAATGAAATTTCAAAAGGTCTTTGGAGATTGTTCCCTTTCAATGGATCATGACTCATCATCCTCAACAAGTTCTTGTCTTATAGTGTGTTTCTAATACAATAAGAGGGATTGAAGTCTTTTTGAAACTTATGAATGGTTAATTTGTTGAAAAATAATTAGTTCTAATCAATTAAAATGTGGTTGAGACTCCATGGAAGTGGTTTGCCTCATTTATTGATTTTTATTTTGCTCGCTCCTCTCTCTCACTCTTTTTCTCCTATATCTCCCATTTCTCCCCCATTATTAAAAAAAGATACTCTCATGTTGATAAGGAAAAAACCTTATCAAAATTTTGTATGAAAGACATCTTGAAGAAATAAAGATAATTTTTACCTATCTCTTACCTCTGAATTATGTTTAGTAAGCTTTTGCATGATGGCATTATGAAGAAGTGTTATTCTATGTCTATTATCCTTCTTTATTGCTTATTTTTAGGTGTTTTCAACTTAGTTTAAGATCTGAAATTTATCTCTTTCCAAAATTAATGGATGCTTGGTGTGGATCTTAGAATTCCTATTTGATTCATTCATTGCTTTGCAAGCCTAGTTTATGAAATACTTATGCAAATTAGCTAGTTTGTGAGATTGTGTGAGCAAGAATTATCATATGTTGCATAAGTGTTTATTTAATGCTTATGTGAGTTCTCATTTAATTTGGTGTATCACCTTTTTATCTCTCTTAGTTACCCTATACTCTGTCTCTATCCCTTTTCTAAGTAGAAGTATTAGTCTAAATGATCTACCAAGAGCTAGTCAAACTTTTCTAGAGGTTCAACCCTCACTACATGATACCCATAACCTAAGGTTTCTCCCATATTATGAATATGAGTGAGAGGGATTGAATACATCTCCCACAAGGGTGAAATTCCATACCACAATAGTTTTTGGCATGCCCAGTTGGACCACTACTACATTTTTCATCTCATTAAAAGGTCCTTAGTGTTGCCTTTTAGTGCAATCAACCTTTGGAGGCATGTTTTCAAACACCAATGGTGACTCCACTATGAACATAAATTGTTCAAGTAGCCTAAGTGACTAATTTCATAATTTATTATGTATAATCAAACATATTTTCATTAGTATGCTCATTCTCTACCTCAACATCACACTTATCAAGCTAATAATGTTTATGTGTTCCCCCCAAGTGGCCCTAAAGTGACCTATCGGCCCTACCATGGATCTTACCTCCATCCTACCCCTACACATGACCAAAATCAGTCTGATAAATTAGTCATGTAATCCCCCTTGTCAAGACTATGTTTATCTTGATACAACCTTGTCAGGATTCAAGCAAGCATTATCAGATTATATTGAGTTAATAAGGGAGATTGGTAGGATTTTTTTAGTCATCCTTGTCATGTTCTAAAAGAGACAAGAAGTTATATTTAGTTGGTCAAGAATAGGTGGTCAATTTGTGAGGATGAATAATGGGTATTTTATGAGAGGAGAACAAAGTGTGTTTGAGAAGCATGGTCTAAAGTTTTGAGAGTGGGTTGATATATTATGAGGATTAACAGGTTTAGTGCAATTTGTTTTATGTGTCCTCTCCCCTCTAAGAGACTCAAGCTCAACCTCAAAGAGCCTTATATTAGACCCCAAGTCAACCTTATCAAATCTCATCTTTATCAAGAGTCAATCCAATCATTCCAGACCATGGGAGATCGATCATGAGGGTGAACATAGAGGTATCCCTTGGCAAATAATTCCAAATCCATACCATGAATAGGATAAATGACTTATTGAAAGAGTTTTGGAGTGTGTGGGCATCCATTAAGGAGGGAGAGTATCCAGACTTTGAGAATAACCAACTAAGGGAATGGATACACTCGATAGAGTAGATGCTGAATTATTGGGAAGATGAGTATGTCAAACCCAAACTAATTAGTTTTCCCTCTCCTACCCCTATGCCCATTCGTACTCAAGATTTTGAAACCATCTCAACTTGGACACCCTCCTACACCTTAGACCCTAATTATTTCATTCCCTCTCTTATGAAACCACCCTCTCCTATACCCATTCAAGAAGAAGAGAATGTGTATGTACCTTATATATTTCCCTCATGGAAATTAGTCAAGAAGAGCATTAAGAATAAAAAGGAAGTGATAGTTGAGGTAGTCCAAAAGTCAATCTTGGAGGAAGAGTTAGTTATTCAAATGGTGAATCAATCAACCATAACTCAAATAAATTAGATTGATATAAAATATTTTAAAGACTCTTTCTCCCTCCCTCAAGAGCCACCAAAGAGACCACTCAGGGTTCCTAGTTGGAAGGACAATCTCTTAAGCTATAAGCAGGGTGAAATTTTTCACCCTCCCACCATCTCCCTCTTAGAGAAGAACCCATTTTACCAAGGATAGAGGAGGAGATTATAGTCATAGGTGATCCAAAATATGATAATACAAGTGCCTATGATGAGGATATCATAATAATAAGCCCACTTCCTTTAGGAGGAAGCAGGTTTGGACCAACCTTCTTGGCATGGCTTTGACACTAATGAATTAGAGCTTGAAGAGGATAATACTCAAGATAGATATGAGACTAACCTCAAATTGACTACTAAATGTCCATTCTACATAGATGAAAAAGAGGATTAGAACCAAGTACTCAAGGTTGGTCCACTTCAAGATGTGGTGTCAATTAAAGATAGCCCTGATATGTTGGAGCTAGAAGAAGATAAACTAGACCATGAACAAGACAAGTGTGACATTTTAGACCCTGGTTGGTCAAATAAACCCTCATTTATAGTTTAAAAACAATATTAAATATTTATTGAGGTTGATGAAGGAAAAATTTTAAGTGCTCAAGTGATATAGTTTGAAAAATCTACTAGTAAAGTGCTTGAAGAGTTGTGGTAGCAGTTCAATGTCATAACCAAAGAGTTTGAGGAGGCTAAGAGACATGTCCTTATTCCATAAAACTATGAGAATGGTGATATAAACATGATAAATCCTAATTTTCATAAGAAAATAGTGGAATAATATGGTATTTTTAAGACACCAAGTGAATAAAATGTAGTTACTCCTAAGAACCTGAATGAAGTCTTCATGCAAGCCTTTCTCAAGAGTGATGAGCAACATCAATCAAGTATTGAGATAATAAGGCATTTTATCTATATTGGATAAATTTTTGTACCACTTCATCCATCAGGGAGTAATCCAAAAGAGTTAGCAATCAGGCATCTTATTCCACCTAACATAAACTCACAAAAGTAGGATGCCTCTCATCCTTGTCCATTACCAGTGAATGATGCTAAAAGCTTCCCATTTAATCTAGGAGAAAAGATCTAAAAGTTTATTTATACATATTAGTTTAGTTTTTTAATTTCTTCTAAGTGATTGCATGCACATTATTTAGTAGTTTAGTCATATTTTCTTTCCTCTAAGTGCCTACATGCACATGCACTTCGTTACTTTATTTCTTGTTGTTCTTTCTATTTTGAGACTTATCTAAATATTGACAACCAAAATTTAGATTCAAATTAATGTTTTTAATTAGAGAAGAGAATCCATGTCCAATGAATAGGTTAATACTACTAGTCTCTTGCATAATAGGCATGCAATTCTAGGAGGTTACCAAAAATTTTGGCCAAAATTGGCTTACAAAAAAAATTCCTATATGGATCAGGCCACTCTCTAGAACCCTTCAAAAACCTTCTACAACATGACTAGTCCCTTTGTGGCCCTAACTTGATGATGTATTGCATTATTCTAGGAGGTCCATGTGTGGTGTGAGAAGCTGATCAAAGTTCTCATTGAGTGAGTGATCTGATGGTGAAAGGTGAAGGTCATCCCTCACAAGTTATTAAGGAATTAATAGATTAGTTTGGTTTTTCATTTGATAAGTGTACTTAGGAAGTCAACCAAAGTTGAATTATTACATGAAAATGATGTATTTTATGCCATGAATATCCCTTGTAAGTTTGGTGTCTTGGTACATTTCCTATCTTAAGATATAAGCCTTCAAAAATGATCTAGCAGTGTTGGACATACCAAGGGACATCAAATTAAAGCCACAAGAAATAGCTATTTAGATTCAAAAATATTTATCAAGCTATGAATTGAATGCAAGGATGTTAAATGTTAAAACCTAACTCGATCGAATCAAGGATCAATGGCATGTGGTTGATCAATTGAATCAATAAGTTAGGATATATCAATGACATGCATTCAATCATATAAATGGAGATCTAATGATGAACACAAGGTCAATAGGTCAAAAGATCTTGAGAATAAACATGAGGCTACCATGTGTCATGATCATGGTAGATTAATAGATCAACAACATGCATTTGATCATGAAGATCAAAGATTAACAACACACATTCAATCATGTAAATGGAGATCGATGATGTGAGTAAAGTCAATAAATTAATGAGCTAAGATTTTATGAGAGGTTGCCACATGGCGTAAGCATACTAACTAGATGGAAATTGATCATAGGATATATAGAAGGTATACACAACTACCAAGTATCATAATCTTAGATGTAGATCAAATATCAATGACCAATGTTGAAATTCAAGGCCAAGGGAATCAAGAGGAAATCAATGAAGCAAATTTGATCAAATTTCTAGGGGGCATGAGATGAAGACACATGTCTAAATTTGTAGTGGTCATATTTTCAATTTATATAAATACTATGGTAAAGAGATTCTGCATAGGTAGACATGTTAGATAAAAATATTTCTCTACCCAAGCTTGCGTGTATGGATACAAGATCAAAATACAATCTAGGTTACTAGAGAAAATATTGCAAATTTGTATGCTGTCATTAAAGCTCATCTCTATGTGAAGGTCTACTCAGTTAGATTATGAAGTCTATATTAAGTTTTGAATTTATGTCTCAATCATGATCAATATCCTATGGATATTTTTTTAAATTATGACTATATTAAAACCAATAAATTGGATTGATTTTCATCTATAGTAGACTTATGTTCAGGGTTTGGAGAGTTGTGATTTTGAAAGGAGTGTCATAAGGGACACTAGATGAATGAGTTCAAGTGACTATTTAATAACATATCAAGATGAATCATGGTATTATGATATCATTAATAATATGGAGAGTTTGGAGTTTGAATAATTTAAGTGGAGCATTCAATGAAATTTCAAAAGGTCTTTGGAGACTATTCCCTTTCAATGGATCATGACTCCTCATCCTCAATAAGTTCTTGCCTTATAGTGTGTTTTTGACCAATGAGAGGGATTGAAGGATTTTTTGAGGTGATTAATGGTTAATTTTATCATAAAAAATTAGTGCTAATAGATTAAAAGGTGGTTGAGACTCCATGGAAGTGGTTGGTCCTCATTAATTTCTATTTTGCTCACTCCTCTCTCTCCCCCCCCCCTTTTCTCCTATATCTCCCATTTCTCCCCCATTGGAAAAAGAAAGAGACTCTCATGTTGATAAGGCAAAAACCCTATCAAAATTTTGTATGAAATACCTCTTGAAGCAATAAAGATAATTTTTACCTATCTCTTGTTGATGAATTGTGTTTAGTAAGCTTGTTCATGATGACATTGTGAAGAAGTTTTCTTCCATGTCCATTGTCCTTCTTTCTTGCCTATTTTTATGTGTTTTAAAGTTATTTTCAGGTCTAAAATTTAACTCTTTATTCCATTAATGTATTATTAGTGTGGATTTTAGAATTATTCTTTGGTTCATTCATTGCTTTGTGAGCCTATTTTATAAAATACTTATATAAATTAGCTAGTCTATGAGATTGTGTGAGAAAGAATTATCTTATGTTGCATTAGTGTTTATTTCATGCTTATGTGAGTTCTAATTTAATTTGGTGCATCACATTTTTACATATCTTAGTTACCCTATACCTCCTCTCTATCTCTTTTCCAAGTAGAATATTAATCTAAGTGATATAGTAAGAGGAAGTCGGCCTTCTCTGGAAGTTTAACCTCACTACAGGATACCCACAGCCTAAGGTTGATCCCATATTGTGGCTAGGAGTGGGAGGGATTTAATAAATCTCCCACAAGGGTGTAATTCCATGCCACAAGTCCTTTCAATTAGTTTATAATCATATTCAATCTACATAGTCAACATAAGATTTATTTTAGGGAGGTGTGCATATCTTCAAGCCTATTTACTATTTGTATCTAATTAATATTTTTAAAAATTTATTAGCATACTATATTATACTATCATATCTATATATTCCAAAACTTCAATTTAAATAGTTTATATCTATTCATTTGAGTTCATTGATTTCAAAATAAAATAAACATTTTCATAAACATGATAGTTTTAGAACATTGATTGTTGTTTCTTTAATTTTTATCCTAGGATTTTATGCATATTTTCATAAATTCCTGACACTAAAAGAAGAAACTTTCAACCTTGGATAAAAATCCAACAAAAAATGATTCAAGTCTCTTCAACCTTGGATTAATTCAACACTAAAGATATTTTCTTGTCACCTTAGATAAATCCAGCATAGAATCTCTTTATTTCAATCTTGGGTTGAATTTTTTTAATATCTATACACAAAAATATTCTAGTTTTATTTTTCTTTATTTTATAGTTTCTTGTACTTGTTTTTAAAAAATGTCTTATGACAATTTTAAAAATACTTAGTGGCTGTCATGAAGGAATATGCAATGCTCTATTTATAGACATTATGGAATGATGGTTTTACCCCAATAATCATATCCTTTGTAAAAAACTAAACATATATTTTATTTTTCATATACTTTATGTTATATAAAAAACACCTAGGATCCATTGTTTATACCAAAGGAAGCCTTTTTCACCCATTTAATTTGTGGTGCATCTGAGGGGAGTGTATCATCCATGGAAGTTATTCTCATTGTACCCTAAAAAATGAGGTTAGTGAGATATAGGCATATTTTTTACTTTGTATTTATTGTTATAAAACATGTTCCCAACACTAATCAATAAATGAGCAAGTATATTTTAGATCCCAAAAACCATTCAATCCCTTGCCTAGATCACCCTTATGCCTTCATTTTTTTAATGTATTGTATTCATAGTCATTAGCATTATATTATTAACATTGTATAACTATAATTAATAGTTCTATATTAAGTGGTACTCATATTTCATATATACAACTTCACTTGGTTTCTTTTGTAATGTCAAGCAATGATGTTTTTTCTTAGACTAATAATGCTAATGTTCAAATTCCTTGGTCTCATACAAATTAAGTTCAAATTAAAACTAATAATGAAATTAATGAAGAGGAATATGATGTACATAATTAACATGGAAACCAAATATATCCACAAGAGATTAAGGGGGTAGATAAAAATCAAGTGTAATAATTATCTAAGTTTGGTCAAGGTCTTCAAGCAAACCCCCATAAGGTGAATAAGATCATTTGTTTAATTTTAACATCAAAAGTTGAGAATTGATATAAATTATCCATGTATGTACCATAATAATTTCCTTTTCAAGTTTTTAAATCCCCTACTTCCAATGTTTTTGATTTTACTATTGCATCCTTTCCTATCTCTACACCATTTGATACTTATAAAACAACATCTCCTAATTTAGTGGCATCATTTGGTATTTAAAATATATTCATGCCTATTCCTACTAATTCTACTTACACTCCACAAATTACCTATCCAAAGACTTCTCTTGAGCATACACTTCTTGCCTTACAAGCTAAGATAGCTAACATTGAGCAAACTATCTCTCATGTCATCCCCTTTATAGATCCATGTTATTTATTGAATAACCCTTTATCACTATGAATTTCATCTTATCCATTATCGAGTGGATTTTTGGCTCTTAATATTACCATTTATGAAGTAAAAGGTGATCTTGAACAACATTTATGTGAATTACATGAAATGTGTCTAGACTATGTAGATAATGATAATCGTTGATAAATCTCTTTCCAAGAAGTCTCAAATAATATGATCTTAGATGGTTTTATGATATTGATCTTCAATTATTCATAGATTTGAACCCATTTTTAAAATATTTTTTTAATTCACTTTTCCATCAACATTGATGAAAATCTATCATATGTTCAAATGCAAATCTCAAACAAGGTTATGACTATGCTAGTATAAATGAAAAATTAAATGGTTAATAATAATCTCTAATATATATTAACTCAATTTTTTATTTCTCTACTTCAAGATTCAATTATGTTTGATAATTTCAAATATTTTGATGAAATATGGCATATAATCAAAGAGCATGAGGTCAAATTATTGACTTTGAACAAGCTCAAGTATAATTCAATGCTCATTCAACTTCAAATGTTAATTTATAAATAAATCCAAATTATAAGAACAAACCAAATGAAATAAATAATTAATTTAATATTACAATTAACATTATCTCAAAACCAACACAAAATATTTAATTACAAACTCCACCAAGGAGGAAATTTCTAGGGTTACCTTCAACTCCTCATGTATTGTTGAAAAAACTACTTGAATTAATTATAATCACTCTCCACTAATTGAAGTGGACATGTGTATACCACAATCTAATTTTTTTTATGAAAATGCATATTGTGATTACCATATATGTATTGGGCCTTTTAAAAATAGGTGTTTCAAGCTTAAATACAAGATCTAAGATGTTAGAATTAGCTACAAGATCTAATGAATCTAATAGAAAGCATAAAGAAGAGATAAAAATGTAATAGTAATAAATAATAACTGTATATTGAAGACAATAATAGAAATGAATAAATAATTCAAATATGATGAATTACTCTGATAATTCAATATTAATTTGATATAAAATACATAAATAGCCATTACTTATATAGAGAAAGGTGTGCATGATAAAAATTAGAGAACTCACACATGTGTAGTTCAACTAATATCTAACTAAAAGAATAGTGGAATGTAACTCCACACTAACAAGATAAGTTTCCAACTTGTGTAAATGATCAACACAAGTTAACTACTAGTTAATCAATCTTATCGTATCTTACCCTGAATACTGGAGTAAAACTCCACTGTAACAATATAGGTGTCTAAGTTGAGTACTAGATAAGCAAGCTTATCCTATCTAGTGCAAATTATTAATAAAAATAATAAACTAATTAAAATAAGTAATTAATACACCAATCTAAATAATAAACAAAAGTAAATTCAATAAAGCAAATAAATGCACCAACACCCCCCATAAGCAAAGATTTGGTAGGGTTATGCAGATAAGAGTCCCGACAATGAGTATCCATAATAGGTACTCTATACAAATAGATGAGGAAAGGAGAAAAATTGAAGGAAAAAAACTCCTCAAAATAAAGGTAAATAACTGATGTCCCCTAAAAAATTGATGTCCCACACCCCCAAAATAGATCATAAGTGAAGATACTTGCTCTTAGTGAAAGGTTTGGTGAAAATATCTACAATATGCTCCTCTATAAGAAAATATTGAAGATCAATGATCTTCACCTAAATCAGCTCCCTAATAAAGTGCATATGGATCTCTATGTGTTTAGTTATCTGATGATGAACTAGATTATTTGAGATTTAAATAATGCTTTGGTTTTCACAGTAGATGATTGATGGATTATAAAATGGAACACCAATCTCAGTGAGAATATTCTAAAGCCAAAAAACCTTAGTAGTGGCATTAAAAGTGCCATGATACTCAGCCTCTATAGATGAAAAAGCAATATCATGTTGCTTCTTTCTTTGCCAAGAAATAGGTCTAGATCTGAAGTGAAAATTTTAATCAAAAGTTGAATTACAATCATCATAATCACCAACCTAATTAGAATCTATGTATCCCACCAAGTCTAAACTTGTACCAACTATATAGTGAATCTTGAATCTAATAGTGCCCTAAATATAGTTTAAAATGTGCTTGGCATCTCTCCAATGAAGCTCATGTAGTGTTTAAATAAAGCATGAAACCATGCCAACTACATATGAAATGTTAGATTGTGTATGAGTTAGATAGATAAGGCTACCTACAAGCTAGTGATATAATGTGGCATCAACCAAGGGAGTGGAATAATGAACCTTAATTCTAACTCTAGATAAGAAGGGAGTCAATGCAGGCCTACAATTAGCCATTTGAAACTAAGTTAACAAGTCCATGGCATACTTGGGCTATGAAAGTATAATCCTAAAAGAAGACTATGTTATCTGAATCCTAAGAAAATGGTGAAGTAGGCTCATGTTTATCATAGAAAACCTATCATGAAGTGTAGTCTTAACACTAATGATAATGGATGTTATCCTCCTTGTAGTAATTAAATCATCAACATAGAGCACTAAGTACAATAGTGAATCCTTTTGCCATAAAATATAGACATTTAGATCTGAGTGACATCTCAAGAACCCAACTAAGAGAATAAATGTGTCCATCTTGGAATACCAAGCCTTGGGGGCTTATTTTAGACTATAGAGATACTTCTACAAGTGGCACACCAATGAATAATCCTGAATGAACCCATGTGGATGCTCCATATATATCTCTTCATGAATATCCCCATGAAGAAATGCACTCTTCAAATCTATTTGATGTACAACCCAACCATGAGTTGCACCAATATACAGTATCAAGCAAATGGAATTCATCTTAGAAATATGTGAAAAGGTTTTTACATAGTCAATGCCTTTCACTTGGGAAAAACCTTTGGCTACTAAGCATGATTTATACTTATCAATATTGCTATCGACTATAAATTTAGTCTGATATATCCACCTACATCATATTAATTTTATTCCCTTAGGAATAGGAACAAGATCCCAAGTGTTGTTCCTAATCAATGAGTCATACTCTTCTTCCATTACTGAATCCCACTCAACTATCCCTATGGCTTCCTAAAAATATTATGGATCATAAGCTATGGCAATGTAGGAATGTGAAATATCATGTTGTGACCATGTTTTCCTTCTATCTGATGGATCCCTAACAAGAGGGTCTGCATCCACCAAAGTATATCTAGCCTATAAAGGCATCAATGGGTGATGATCTAGAGGAGGAGGAACATGACCTGCTAAATCCTACTATGGAGGTATTACCTCATCATATTTATGAGTATAAGAAGTAGGAGTATCATTGTCACTGTTATCTGATTCTTCTAAGGAAGAAGAATGAGAAATATTAAAAGACAAGTCTGACTTTCTTCAAAGTAAACACTTCTCACTATAATAAGCTCATGTAAGTCTAGATCAATGAGCTGATATCCCTTAACACCATCAAGATATCCCATAAATATGCAAGTTAGGCTTTGTTATTCTAAAGCACGGTGTTTGTCTGAAGGTATGTGAGCCCATGCTAGACTACTGAAGACACTAAAATGATGCACATTTGGCTTCCTATTGCACCAAGATTCAAGAGGTGTTTTCCTCTTTAAAGATTTATGAGGAGATCTATTCTATATATATGCAACACAATTAATCACTTCCACCTAGTACTTAGGTACTAATGATTTTGTATGAATCATATAACTTTCCATCTCTTTTAAGAATCTATTCTTCCTCTCTACTACACCATTTTGCTGAGGTGTGTATGCAACTGAATGCTGAAGATTAATTCCTTTAAGAGAATAAAATTGTTTAAATTTATTTTTCACATATTCCCTCCAATTATCTATGTGAAGAATCTTGACATACTTCCTAGATTATTTATTTGATAGAGCTTTGAATTATATAAATCTATCAAATACTTCACTCTTACGTTTTAGAAAATATACCCAAGTATATCTGGAATAGTCATCAATAAATGTGAGAACATAGTGGGTTTAATAAAATACAAAGTAGGTAATGGACCTGCTAAATCACTATGAAAAAGTTTGAAGACTTGTGTATCCCTCTAAGCCTTCCCTTTATCAAACTTATCCTCTACATGTTTGTGCACAACCATGACATACACCCCCTAAAAACTAAATATATAGAAATCTTGTAACCATCTCCTTCTGACTAAGCTATTGTAAATAGTGGTAGTTTAGATGACCAAACCACTCATGCCATAACCTACTCACTGAATCAATGTGTGAGAGCAAAGTTGTAGAGGAAGACAAAGTGGGAGAATGAATAAAGCCAAGTATTATTGTTGACATTTCCCACTACAACCAAGGCATTATCCTCTAATTTTCTAATTGATATAGAATCAGGTGTGAACTCAACCTTCCTACCAATATCAAAGTGAGTGATTTGGTAAATAGAGAGAAGGTTAGTTGATAACTTTGGCATATAGAGGACATCCTCAAATACACCACTATCAACATCAACTATACTTTACTTATAAAATCTACCTTAGAATCATCACCTATGAGAATATGAGGCAAGGAACTTGGTTCTAATCCAAAAAATTGTTCTTGATCAAAAACCATATGGTGCAAAGCACATAAGTCAATTACCCATGACTTGGCAGAATTTTCCAATGCAATGAGTGCCATAGCTTTCCCTTTCCCTAAATTTGAAGGAGTAAAATAATCCTTTGATTGATTGATGTTATTATTTTTTAGAAGACCCTTAAGTTCATCAATCTCATTCTTCTAATAATCTTGTTCACTATGAAAGCCCTTTTTTAAATAAGGGCAAGGAGTGCCAATACTTTTTTCTGAATCCTCTTTCTTATTAGTGGATTTATAATCTCCTTGTGAGGAAGATTGTTTCCCTTTATTCTTATCTTTCTGTGACTTATTCTGCTTCTTTTTACTTGAACCTATATTTGATGTTGATGTTGAAACTTGCTTATGCTGAGATTGACTTGAAATTAGAGCTTGAGATTTAGATGACTTGATTAGACCCATAGCTATTTAATTTTCTTCTTCAGCCATTAGAATCTTAGAGAATACCTCAAAGGTGGGCATTTGATATGATGTACCCAATGTGAGCCTATGAGTCTAAAAGCTAGAGACAAAAGATGAATATTCATGATCTAATTTTTGTAAGGCACTAAAAATCTATTGAATATATTTTTTATCAATTTTACATTTAGAAAGTTGTGCTCTAATATCTATGACTTTAGTGATGCAGTCTTGTATTGTAACATAGTTTCTAGGATCTAAACTAATGAGTTTATTATCAATATGGTAACCACAAACCTCATCTATTTTTCCAAACAATGATGCTAATTTATCCCAAACTTCTTTTGAAGTTGTACATTTTTCAATATGGAAATTTAAATCTAAAGACATGTAAGACCAAATGCATCCAATTACCTTAGTAGTTTCAAAAATAAAGTGTTGTAACTCTTTTGCATCAGTAGGTGGAGTAAGAAGAGTTGATATGTAAGGCATATATCCTAATATCATTAATGCATTCCAAGCATTATGTTCCCATGTGTTGTAGTTATATGTTGTTAATAGTGGGAACGTAGGATTCCCCATAATGCCTTTGGAAATAAACCATCACAAAGTATAAATAAAAGTATAGAACACACCATAAAACCCCCTTGCATTACTTCATTTTATCCCACCCAACAAGTATTTATTGACACTTTATAATTGAGTGCAATTACAAAGTTGAATTATAATTTTTCTAGTTTATAAAAAGTTCAATTAGGCCCTCTAGTCTAAAAGTACATAAAATATGCACTTTATTACAAAAATATCTACACATATGTGTTGTTTTCAGAGAAATATTAACTTTAAAAAAAATAGGACCTCAATACAAGGTTGTATGTGAAAGTTATGAGCCTTTGAAGTTGAAAAAATGAGGATGGGCAAGAGCTAATGTAAAAGATGTAAATTATAGAAAAATATGGAAAAAATGAAAGTACAATAGTGAAGATCATGAAATTTTAAGCTATTTCAAAAAAAATCACTCAAAAATACCTCTCAATTTTCAAGTGGTAGGGTCCTAAAGTTTCCCTTTCAAATTTGAGTTTTGATCTATGAGGCCTACCAAGAATTGTTTTTGGTCTACATAGTCTGTACGATCATACCTGGGAGTTAAAAAAAATACCTTTCAGGTGACTGTGTCCAAATTGGATAAATTTTATATGGATCTATAGGTTTTAATGCCTTTCGAATGTAACTATGAGGTCTGTTTTGCTTAGAAACACTTCTATTTTTAGGTACCAACCAGATTTGGGTGTGGTACTTCTAGATCAAACCCTTGCCAATTTCACCTCTTGTGCTTAATTTGGATAAAATTGTAGATGATTTTGACTATCTCAAGCACTTTGAACTCAATGGTGAGCTCATAAATTCTCTACAAGGCTTCAATTTGTGCTTGTATACAAAATCAAAAAATTAATCCTATATCTAGATATTTTTATTTTGAATATTTAGTAATCAATAGATTCAAGATAGCTCTAGTATCATGTTAGAATTAGCTACAAGATCTAACGAATCTAATGTAAAGCATAAATAAGAGATAAAAAAAGTAATAGTGATAAACAATAATTGCATATCTGAGACAATAACATAAATGAATAAATAAGTCAAATATGATGAATTACTATGATAATTCAATATTAGTTTGATATACAATACACAAATAGCCATTACTTATATAGACCAAGGTGTGCATGATAAAGATTAGGGAAATCACACAACATTTGTAGTTCAACTGATATCTGACTACACGAATAGTGGAGTGAAACTCCACACTAACAAGATAGGTGTTTAACTTGTGTAAATGATCAACACAAGTTAACTACTAGTTAAGCAATCTTATCATATCTTACTCTGAATAGTGGAGTGGAACTCCATTGTAATAAGATAGGTGTCTAAGTTGATTACTAGCTAAGCAAGCTTATCCCATCTAATACAAATTATTAATAAACATAATAAATTAATTACAATAAGTAATTAGTTCACCAATATAAATAATAAATACAAGTAAATTCAATAAATCAAATAAATGCACCAACACAAGATATTATTGATGAGAAAATTATTGATATTTGTACACCTATTGAAGAGGCTAAGTCACAAACTAATAACAATTCAAATCTCAAAGTTTAAAATATCCTTTTCCAAATCATGAAATAAATAAAAAATATAATTTTAAAGTAGATTGTGCATACAAGGCTCATCCTTCTCCTTCTACATATGGACATCCACTTGAGAACATCATTTGTATAATTAAAATCAAAATATCAAGACATCCTATGATTGCATTCGATGATAGTGAAAATTTTGAGGATGATTTGAATAGACACAAACTTTCTATTTTAACATATTTCAACAAAAAATCCATAGTTAGTGTTATGATAGACAATGGAGTAAGTGAAAATGTATACACCATAACACTCCTTCAGTCTCTTGGTTATATAGATAAATATTCATAAGATTCTTATAGAGTTGTCAAACAATTTGATGGTCATACATAAGATACTCTTGGGCTTATATTACCACCTTTATAAGGGGGCCTCTCATAGTTCCCACTCCATTCTTAGTTATACCAAGAATAAGGATCTTTGATATGCTATTATGATGCCTTTGGATATAAAATATTTGAGTTTTACCTTCTATAAGGCATAAATGCTTTAAATATATTCATGATAATCAAGTGGTCCACATTCGAGAATCCAATATGAATATCCTTTGGAACAATTGATGTTTACTTCTTGTATAAAATAAATTCCTATCACAATCATTGAGAAACATAGTAATGAAATAATCTACACAACTATTTAAGAGTAAAATATATTGTTTAACCCTAAATTTAAATGGTTTTCAGAAAAGGGTTAAGAATATAGAAATCATTCAAGCAAAAGGGTGATAAAATAATCTATATCAGACCAATTAAATTTAAACTTAGATAAATGAATATTATGAATTAGAATACTGAGATACTCTAAATATATAAAGCTATAAATATAAAATATGTTTAACTGATTGTAATACTAAAGAGAAATGATACTTATCTAGGTTTACTAAGTGTAGGTAGATCTGGATTGGAAATAGGTGAAAAATATGTAGGATAAAATTATGAACTAGTCATCACATGCATAAATTATACTTATGCGATTGTAGACACTATTGTCAGATATGGACACTACCATAAATGCTAGTTTGTGACTAATATGCAGGTGTCTAATATGAAATAATGACTAAATATTGATACCAATTTAATTTTTCTAGGTTTCCTATCACCTTTATATTGATGTACTTAGATCTAGGATATATCCTATATTTCTTTACTAATTTTCCAAATCCTAGATCTTCACACTTAGAATTATTTTGCTAAAATTGGGATAGTGGGCTCATAATGTTTAGTTGACACTAAAGGCCCCTTTATCAATGGGCACTACCTACATAGACAATACTCTAAGAATGGCCTTAGACTTATGTATTTCTCCCCTATGTGTGTTAATGTGTGTGCATAAGGGTGAAATATACCATATGAAGATGCACACAGTGATCTAGATTTTAATTTAATAATTTTAACTCATGGGATATTATTTAAATGATTCAAACCTATAATATATTTGATCCTATGCTTACTAGAAAAATAAATATAAATAGTGCATAATAACTTGGTTGTGCAGTTAATTGATTTAGATTTAATATATGTTTACTTGGTATTTTCTAGATGAATAATGAGAAGTCTTATACTTGTATTTATACCACACCTTTTGAAAATATCTTATGGTATGGTTCAATAAGACAAATATACTAACCCATAGGTTTTGAAACATTTTCAAATTAGATGACCTTTTAACTAGACACTAGATAAGGATCTGAGTACTTTTGTTAGTTGTCATGTCCCTCTATGGATGGTAGTGTTAAAAATGCTATAAAATAGGTAGTATTTTAAACTAAAAATAAATAATTTTTATCATGTTTTAAGCTTTATGTGTAGTATAGGAGACCTAGGTTATCATAATGATATGGATCTGACTAAGAGATAATTATTTAGGCATAATGAGATGGAGAATACAACCCTTTAAGAAGTAGAGAGGTCTATAAGTGAGTGGTAGATACATGATTAGTATTTATAAAATTTATAAGACTAATATGCTATAAATATTTAATTTTAGTATCTACATTCCCACCCATCCCCCTTAACCAAGTAATGCATAAGGATGAAATTACTAGTTTAAAGGAAAAAATACATACTTTGGTGTGCACAACACATATTTCCTTTTTTTTTAGCCCATTTTAAGTGGTTTTATAATGTATTAATTGTAACCAAGAATGTTTTATAGTATAAATCAATGCACATAATATAAAATTTAAAAAAAAAATGCTTGAAAAGAAAGAGAGCAAGGAAGGAGTACACCTATGTGTCAATGAAACCATGTTGCCTCTTGATGCTTTAACTTGGTAAATGTGATTCCTTATGAATCATTACAGCTATAAGTGGTTCAAACCTAAAACTTGGATATTCAATTATATAATGTCCCCAATCTGGTAAAAGGATGAGTTATGATGTGGATGTTGAGATCATTATATCACAATTACACAACTCATGTGTGAATATATAATCTAATGAGGGTGATTGATTTAATCAAGTCATCCTATAAATATGGTAATTTTGGATGATTTAATCACTCAAACATATAAATATAGTGAGGTTTAATGATTTAATCACTTCAACCTATAAATTAAACTAACTACTGTAATAGGAAATGATCGATAACAATACATCTTGGTGTAAAGGGTGCATCTTGGTGAGTAGTATATTGATAAATTTTGAAAATTTTGGTGTAGTAGAATGGCATATTCACCTATAAAATTTTTGAGCTAGAATATATGTGTCCTAATTCTAAAAAAAATTATTTCAAATCTATGCAAAATTAGTGAAATGTATAGGATTCTGACCCAAGTGTATATCTAAATTATGAAATTGAACTATAGATTATGTGAATGTGTAAATCATGTCTTTATTACATGACCCAACTAAAATTTGGATAAATTTAGTAAGTGTATAAGTGTATAGTTCATGTTTTTTTGACATGCTCCCACTAAAATTTGGAAACTAATAAAATATGTAAGTGTGTAGGTCATGTCTTTACGACATATCCCCACTTAAGTCTAAAAATTGTGAAAAATATGAAGTTAATGATTCTATGACATGCCCCCACTACTACTCCCCCCATTTTGAGGTGAGGGAGATATAATCTCATAGGTACCTTACCTCAATATGATAAGTTACCTATATAATTTGTGTATGAATCTTGTAACATATAAAGATAACATGTATAAGTAGATATATCAATGAATCTCATAGTATGTGATCACATCAAGTCCTAAGATGCATGATATATATCATGGAAATGTTTAGAGAGTAACAATATAAACTCAAAAAATAATAAAACTCACACACAAGAGAACCCATTGTAATGCAAAAGAATGGTCCAAGGAGACCTCTTAAAAGGGGCATATTCAAATGCCAAAAAATATAAAGTAATGACATATATATATATATATATATATATATATATATATATATATATATATATATATATATATTTATATATATATATATTTATGATCAACATAAAATGGTATAGAGGAAAACAAGCAAGGAAAATACTCAAATTATCCAAAAGAAATATATTAGAAAGTAATGGAATAAATGTGACCATGTGAATAAATGAAGTATAAGAAACCATCATAAGCATATCATTCTAATCCCTACATATATTTGTTAAAAAAAAAAATGTTATGTAACATAGTATATCAAGTACAATGTGAAATATATGAGCATGGATATAGACATTTATAAGTATTAGTATATAATATCAAATATGATAATGTAGAAATGATCATAAATTATATATAACATGTATCAATCATGATTAAATAATCACATTCCCCTAACATACTATATGATGCTAGTAGAGGAAAGGTCCAACATATATAAGTTCATATACATGTGTTTGGGTATGCCTATATCACACTCAAATATGAGTGAAACATATGTGTATATATAAACTAAATTATATTTTATCTATTAACATAAATCAAACAACATAGATGCTAAAAAGATAATAAAATATGGGAATGTTGAATATTTTTTGTATTTTTAAATTATTTGAATGTTTTTGTATTTTCTTTGATTATTTTATTTTTTTGTATTTTTGGAATATTTTTAGAAATAAAAATAAACCCTATTATCCCATATATGGGATGCTCATAGGTAGCTCCAAAATCTAAATATGGTATATGAAACTAGTGGTACTGCTAAGGAGCATGCATAAGTGTCATAACTAGATCTAGAGAATTTATGGTATTCTATGTATGTTTAATAGGACTCTGTGGTCATGAATAAACAATAGAATGAGTATGGGTTCATGTAACCCATAATTGAGTGATTTTTGTTTTATTTGGAGTATAATTAATTATAACATGTTTATCTACTCTATGTAAATGAGTATGTTGTATAGGAGTAGATGAGGATTCTATGGAATCCACTATATATATCTAGTGCAATTATGTCTCAATTATGGATCATCTAGGAAAGGGAATTTCTTGTTGCTTACCCTTTCATAGAAAATTAACATTAGTAGGTTTTATAATTATTTATCTTAGAATAAACTTCTCTTACATAAGTGGACGTTCATATGGAATTCTATAAACTATAACTACCCATTTGGTATGAATGTATTTAATACACTCATCTATTATGGAAGGTATTGTGTGGAGTTTATATATCCAATGTCATCCTAATAAAATATCAGAGACTCTTATATACGTTATAACTAAAAATATGGTATCCACATGTGCTAGACCAACTTGTAAAGGTAAATTAATCTCACCAATAACATGTTGTGATGTCCCATCAAATGTTTTGATGATTTTTATTGAGGGGTATAAATCAACATGTGTATATCCTAAATGTGTTATTAATGTCATGGTACATAATTTATCACTGTCACCATTATATATCATAACATTATGTATAGTTTGATGGTAAAAGTATACTCTAATAAATAATGAATGAAGATATGAGTCATCATCATGTATTTTATTATCATCAAATATAATAGAAGGCGTCTTAGTTGTAAGAGGTATTGTGCATGTATAAATTTCAAAAATCCCATATAATGGGTGTACATAATTTTATGGAGGAGGAAGTGCATTGTATAACATTTTCACTTCTGTATATTTTTTATAATGATCTTCCAAATGATTTTTAAATATCTTATAATTCTAGTGATTACTAGGTTGTGAACATGAATCCTTTGGAAGATCATCAAAGGCAATATTTTGGTCATCAATAAGATATTGAATCTTATTATTCAAGGTATAACATATGTTATTATAATTTTCATGGCCTTGGTTATAGTCACAATATGAATCAGCATAATATCCTTTGGGTAGAGTTTGAATCATATCAACCTATATGGGATGAGGGAGAGATATGAAATGATACTCCAAAATATTTTGAAGAAAATAATTTGGAGACTCAATGAACATGTAAATTATATCTTAGGTTCATTGGATAATATGATTCAATTACATTTTTGTCATACTAAATTAATCATTATGGTTATTTATATTTTAATTTTTGTAGGTTTCACCTTATAGCTTAGTTTGATATGAAACTTGATATTGGATGTAGTCGTGGTGTTTGCTACATACTTAAACTTGTTAAATGAAATAAGTTTCATGTTATGATCTCCAATAATATGGTATAAGTCATAAAATTATTTGAAATTTTTGAAAATAATGGAATCATATAATGGGGCAAGATAACTTTTCTTGATGATGTCTTAAAGTTATTTATTTACCATTGGATTTATCTTTTTAGCCAACATTGTTTTATATCTCAAAACATATACATTGATAGCTTCATTGGTTCCTTTTTTGATCTTTTTAATTTGTGCATATGGAATATTTTTAGTGGTTTTTATAGAGAAATGTGCTAGAAAAATATCAATTATAGGTTTAAATTCTCTTAATAATTGGATTGATAAATCATAACACTATCATAAAGCATAGTTATTTAGGCTCTATGGAAATAATTTAGTCAAAAGTTTATCATTGGAGGCATAATAAAGACATGCCACATACAAATATTGGAGATGATGTTTAGGGTAACCCTTTTCATCATAAAATGTGAACTTAGATGAAACAAAACTACTTGGTAAAGGGTGCAAAGATATTTTAGGTGTAAGAGGATTATGTAACACATCTTGTGAATCAATAACATAAGGTGATTTCATAGATTTTTTTATCAATGTTGGTAACCTTAGCTAGTAAAATTTTTATATTTTGTATGATATATTTCACATTTTATCACCAAGGATTGAAGTTTTAAAGTTACTAAAGAGGATGCAAACATGGTTTCAGTTGATATGGGCATTGAAACCAGTAATTGGGTTGAAGTGTTAATGGTTCCCATGGATAATATATAAATTCTAGGATTTATTTTGGGGAAAATTGGTGTAGAAATATAATCATTCCCCCCATTATATGTATGAAGATATGATGTGCTCAAGGAGAGAGAAATAGGAATATGGGGATGTCCCATAGATTTAATATCATGATAAATAAATGCACTTACTTGTTCATTTATGATTTTTGTTGTTATAGTTTCCAATATGGCTTTTATAATCTCATTAAGATCCTCATGAATTTGATGAATACACTCTTGAAACATATAAAGAGATTTCATTTACTCTTGATATATTTTTCATGTTCATTATTTGCACTATTTTCATGATCACAATCATATTCTATGATTTCCTCTTCAAAATTTTGTTTATTTTCATTATTGGCACTCTTATTAGGAATAGGATTTGATAATTCATTTTTTTGATCCATATTAGGTAGTGAAATAGGAATATCCAACTGTTTAATAGAAACACTACATAATCTAGGGTATGTCTAGGTTGCACACAGATAATAGAATAAATCTAAAAAAAAAAACTCAAGAAGATGAATACCTAAGGCAAGCCAAAATTTTCATAAAGAGACATATATGTTAGGTTTACAAAAAAATTAACCCTAAATTTAAATGGTGTTGGGGATAGGGTTAAGAATATAGAAATAGTTCAAGCACAAGGGTGATAAACTAATCTATATTAGGCTAATTAATTACAAACTTAGATAAATGAATATTCTAAATTATAATATTGAGATATAATAAATATATAAAATACTAAATTAAAAAGATGTTTAATTAATTATAATACCAAAGAGAAATGATACTTAGTGGGTTTTACTATGTACATGCAGATATGGACTAGAAATAAGTGAAAATTATGTAGTATCAATATTGTGGATAAGTTATGAGATTATAGAAATTGTACTTATGTGGTTGTAGACACTACTATTGGATTGGGATACTACCATTAACACAAGTGTCTAAATGTGATGTAGGTGTCCAGTATAGAATAATGATTAGATTTTGATGCGATCAAATTCATTTTTTGAGGTTTTATATCATTTTTATGTTGATGTACTCAAATTTTATATACATGATATATCTCTTTGCTAATTTATCAAACCCTAACTCCTCATCTTTATTCACCCTTAGAATGATTTTTCTAAAAATAGGTTAGTGGGCTCATGGTGTTGAGATAACCTCAAAGACCCCTTTGTCAATGGGTGTTTCTTACATAGCTAATACTCTAAGGAGGGTCTCAGACTAATTTAGTTTTCTCCTATATGTGGTAATATATGTGCACAAGGGTGAAATATACTATATTAAAATGCATGAAATGATCTAGCTTGTAATTTTAAAAATATCACTCATAGTATACTCTTTGAATGTTTCAAACTTTTAATATGATTGCTTCTATGATTAATATGAAAATAGGGATGAATAGGATAGAGTAGCTTGGTTTTGTAGTTCATTTATTTAATTTAGTATGTGTTTTCTTGGTATTTACTATATGAAGAATGAGAAGGCTTATACTTTTATTTATAAATCACATTTTAAAAATATCTCATGGTAGGGTTCTATAATAAAAAAAGGCTAACCCATAGGTTTTAAAATATTTTAAATTTGGATGACTTTTGGAAAATAGAAACTATTTAAGGTTTTGGACACTAACATATGTGGTAGTGTCACTCTATGGCCAGTAGTATCCAAAAGGATAAAAAAAAGGTATAGATGTGCAAATGATAGTGAATAATGTTTGTCAAAAATTAATATTTTTATGTAGTGTAGGAGATTTGGGTGATCAAAATGATATGGATCATACTAAGAGATAATAATTTAATCACAATAAGATGTGAATGTGAGCCTTTCAACAATAGGAAGGTCTAGAACTAAAGGGTAGATCCCTAATTGATATTTTTCAAATGTACAAGACTAAGAGGATATTAATATTTAGTTTATACACACACACACACACACACACACACACACACACACACACACACACACACACACACATTTATAATAATATTAAAAAATCAATTTCTCCATCTACTCATGATCATGAGCATATTACAGAATCATTTTCTCCATATATTCGTGAGCATGAGCATATTACAAAATCATTTTCTCCTTCTAGTTATGAGCATGGTATAGTTACACATGAGCATATTTAGTTAGTTTCATAGAGCATGACACATTTTCATGATCATAAATTGGTACATACAAAGGCATATTCATATCCTAAGCTAGAATAGGTTATTCAAGGAGCCTCACCATAATTACAAGTTGTTACATCTTTTCCTATGGTACATGAGGATATAAGTTTACATGGATATATGAGTAGTGATTTAGAGTGTTATATTATATCATATGATCATATTTTAGATTCAAAGGAATATATATTTGGCACTATTTATTAACAAAAATTCACTCCTTCATACATTGTAATTGGGTATACATATGTGTATCCTCTTGATGAGATCCGTGGTTGGACACAACTTCCTACTTCCTCCCAATCCACTAGTTGGGATGAGTCTCTTGATTAGTTATACTTCCATTTGTACATAGTTTATCTTATTGTTACTCCCTTTATAATTATACTATCCCCTATCCAAACATTCTTCTATCCCTTGGATTTTTTTTTCACTTTTTATTTGAACAATATAAAATAAATATTTTTATGGAATTTCACTTATTTATTATTACATAATTTTATGAATTTAAATCATACTTACATGGTCATATATTTATCTTGCACATGAGGAGCATGTACATATTTATCAATTTTTATCATTTGAGATACATTTATATGATTCATTAACACATAAATTAGGGACACATGGCTTGGCTTCTTTCTTATCATATAGTTATTTTGCACCTTGTTAAGGATTATTTTAACCTTTCCCACTTGATCTGTTTTTGAAGCCTTGATTCTTCTTTCTTTTTCAAAGATTTTTAATTACAATATTTTAAAAAATCTAAAAAAACACAAAATATCAAAAAATTATAACAAAATCAAATATGGCAAAAATTTTAAAACATGAAAATAATTCAAAATATTTTCAAAAATTCAAAATCAGGACCTAAGAAGCATTTTAATTTTTTTCTACATTAGTTCTTTCCATATTTCATATATTATATTTTAGATAACATATTTTAAATTTTAAATACACATTACTTTTTACAAGGTATTTGAGTTTGATACATGACATAATTTTAGATGGTTTTGATGTTGGGCTTATCTTATAACCCAATAACTTTTCTAAGTTGGGGGAATGTCTTCATTCTTCATGAATAATTTAACATGTATTTATCCACAATATTTTTATCATGTTGAGTTACATCTCATACAAATTTTTTAATAATCACTCATAATATACATATGTTACATGAAATATTATATTTTATAAATGATGACATTGATGTATATGGTGGATGTATATAAGTCTCATTTTATTTTTTATTCCTTTTTATTAATTTACCACATAATAAGTTACAACTTACTTGTTTATTATGTGTGGCCCTTGGTTTTATGGGATATGTGACATGTACATGTCCCTTGTATTTGGCCTTTGGTCCTTATGTGTAACATTATATGCAATTCTTTAACATTATATGGCATTGTTTGTATGTTCATTACTTGTTAATATTTCCATGATTCATATCATGTATTACTACTACTCTCTACTCTTACTTTAGTGTCATGATGCATATCATGGTACACCATGCTTATGTGCTTCCATACTATATCTATCTAACCAACATTTCCTATATAAATTCAATGCTATATTCAAATACTATGAAGCAATACATTCAAAATTTCAAGTGCTACTACATGATTACATAGTTCACATATTGCATAATTATTATTTTGAGCTAAGTGACTTGTATGATACATCTCTCATCTAAAAATGGGGAATCAAAATGGGTTTGTCTTCAGAAGTCATGTCTTCATGATAAAGTTTTATATTTATATCACTATATAATTTAAAAAATTATAACATGACTTAGAAATTTCTAATTATGGGGGCATGTGACATGAATATGCACTCATTCCTACAATTAAAAGTGGAAAATTTTAATGAATTATAGGTTTCAATATTTTCAATGTTAAAAATGCATGCAGTGGCAATTCAATTCAAAATATAGTACATGGGGAATGATATTCATTCATGTTCAAGTTACTATAAGGAAATTTCAAAATTTCTCAAGTGAAGAAATTTTAAAGTTTCAAATGTAATGTAGATCTATCTATAGTAGTGTTATTTTTATTCATGTTGAAAGTGGACACATTAGATTCTAGTGGAACTTAACGTCTATGGTTCCATTTTTTATAGGTAATGAGCCACACTTGGTGGTTCTCACTACAAATGTTTTATAAAATACTCTACATAGTCAAATTAGAGTTTGAGCATATAATATCTCCAACTCAATAACATTCAAACATTTTCAAATTGAGACTTGATCATGCTCATTTCATCACAAGTTCAACATTTATTGAAATGCCTCAATAAGGGAGCAAACACTTCTCCACTTTTGAGTTATAGGGAAATTATATTACATGCTCTTTGAAGTGTATAATTTCTTTTCTCTCTTTTCAAAATTAAAATTTTAAGTTTCATATTTTTGGCTTTCATATATGGACAATAACTACTTTTAGTAGTATTGTCTTAGTTTTCACATTAAATCATCTTATATGATTAAGCTTCACATCAAAATATAGTGTGTGTATACACACATACATTTACTTCTACTTGAATCTAGTAATTTCAATTTGATACATAACTATAATAAAGTGGGGTAAAATGTAGACATGTAAATTTAATCATTAAGTGCTTGACAAAGTTTATTCTTGACATCTTTACTCTACTTGGTCTAATAACCATTTTGCTAACTCATGATATATTAAATATAATTCATTTCCTTGTAAACACTAAAAAATTCATTAAAAAATCCCTATTTCATACACATTCATCCATGTTTTCTATACAAGTTCATGAAAGACCTTTTGTAGTAATCCATGCATTTTTGGGACATGACCATGCTAGGTTAGATAGGGTCAAATTATGGTCTTGTCCTCTAGCGCATATTTACCCCTTGTAATCTAATGATTAATTTTGCAAATTATGACATTTCAAAATGGCTCTCACATACCTTTTGTAAATTTAGTTAGTGAAAATATTCTAAATATTCCCATATAATATCACATCAAGCCATTCATTTGAACACACATAACAAGTTGATTTCAAATTACTACACACTGATAAAAAGAACACTATTTCTTCCAATTTTAATTCTATTGCACTCTAATACTCATAATCCAAGTCTAAATATATTTTACTTTAGGTCAAGGGTATCCATTGTCAAACATTTGAATCAATCTTCTATTTATGCTCATATAGTTACATAATCATAGATCAAAAAATCACCCTAAGAGGGAGAACTACATTAGCCTGCGACCCATTTGGGTTATAGATAACACTCAAAGTACACAAGGTTTTCTAAGGGTAGCTAAACTATTTCTTTAATCATATTCTTCTATTATCATTTGATCGTTGTTGTGTTTTTTGTGTAGAAATAAGGGTTTTTATTTTCTAGGTCTTTTGCATGGATATCAACATAGAATTAATCATTCAACCATTACATACCATCATACAAACCCAGATCAAAAAATTAGGCACACGGTCAACTAGGATGTAATTTTGGTAAAAAACCAAGGCCATAGTACACCCTTATCCTCTTTCTATGGACTTGTACGGTCATAATTTTAATTCTTGATTTCAAACATGACATAACTTAAAATTCCTTTCAATTGGTTTCTAGTCACAATCAATCTTCCTAGTAAACATAATGTATTTTTTAGGGAGGTGTGCATATATGTGTGACTATTTAATATTTTTAGCTAATTTCTAATTCTTTAAAATTTTGTGGCATAAAATATGTAAATATCAAATCTATGTATTCCATTATTTAAATTTCAATAGTTTAGATCTATTCATTTGAGTTCATTTAATTCAAAATGTATTAAAAAAATAAATTATCCCTTATTAAAATATGTTTTTTATTTTGGGCTAATTTCACCATTAATTGACATCATGGTCATTATTCTTTGTAATTGGCCATTTTTAGTGTAAGATTTAGTTGATTTATGTATAATTAATGAAAAAATTAGTAAAATGATAAAAAAATGCCTTCACTAAAAGAGAGATCAAATAATTTAATAGAAATAGAAATACATGAATGATACACTCTTTTAAGTTAATAAGAATAAAAAATTTAACAAAATTATATTAGATATTTTTAATTGTTTATTACTTTGATTAGTCCTAATTGGGGCCCTGGGTTGTCAAAGATTTTCTAATTATGAATAACACCATTGAATATTGAAAAAAATGGTCAATTTTAAATGTATATCAATAAATAATTCTTAATTTATAAAATCACTCCTCATTAGGGATATGATTTGTAAAAAAATTTCCAATATTGATATACATACAAATAATAAGGAAAAAATAGGGTAAAATGTAGGTGTTTTAACTCTAGGTAGCCTTCATTACTCCAATGACTCCATGTAAAAGTAAGAGTTGATTGATTTTGGGATAATCTCCCTCAATTCAAACTCATTGTTTATTATTGGTATCAAATAGGCTTGAATCTTAAAAGATAGTTTCATATTTGATTAATTCAAATTCTAAGTATAAGATGTAATCCCTAGTTATTTGCACCATGTTTTAACCTTTTGGGGTTTTACTATGTAAATCCTAAGCTAGATTAAAGGGTTAGGTTTATTGTTATTCTAGATTAAAATTAGAATTTATTGATTCTATGGAACTTTCCTAAAATAATAAGCATAAAGAGAAAAGGAAATTATTTGGATGTACATAGTGTATTTCACAGATCAAGGTATTAGAAATGGATGAGCATACATAAATGAATATATTGTCTTTGGACTATTTTTTGAGATCTAGCTCTAGACTATAGTGCCCTTCTTAGGATAGTAGCACCATTTGGTGCTTCTATCCAATTCTAGTGCTAATGCCCTTTTTATAGTGATTGTCTATAACTTTTAGGGAATCTACATGAGTTTCTATAGGTCCTATAGGTGATTCTATGTCACACAAGAGCTTGTCTATGTCACTATTTTAGTTGAATCTTCTCCAAAACCCTAATTAATATCTGTACACATGAAAAAATGAACTAATTAGATGAAAAATAGGTTATGGGATGTTACAATAATGTAGAGAATAACCCCTATTGTCTTGGTCGATGCCTATATTGAACCCAATGCTACAGGTCTCAAATCACATGTAGTTATCCCTTAGGGACACATGCACCATCAAATTTCATGGTATGATAGATTGAATTTTGACCTAGGCCCTTCTTTGATCAAGAATGCAAATGTCTAGGTGTGAAAATTGAGTAATATGTAGAGTATTTGAGCTATAATATTAGTTGATTTTATGTAAATAATTGAGAAAATAGTAATTGTTAGATGTAAAATGCCTTTTGAGGCTCCTTATATAGGAGGATATTTGTTTTGAATATAATACCTTGTTCATTGGCCAAAAAGTCTTGAAAATTATATAAAAACATAAGATAAGGGTCAAAAATGAGTTAGGACTCAAACACAGGTCAAAAGGCTCCTCAAACACTAAAGTCACAAGTGGACACTAACACCATGTAGCACTATTATCCTGAAAGTGGTGCTAATGTCCTAAGGCTTAAAACAAATTAAATATTAGGGATGATAGGCTAGGGTCCACTAAGACTAGGAAAAGATGATGTAGTGACTATTAGGAGTGTCAAAAATAAAGAAAATAATAATAAGACAAGAAAGATCAAAAGACTTAAGATGACCATGTGAATAAGTACTGATTTAACTATTTTAGGAATAATGGAATTTTATTATGATTTTAGTTAAGGGTCTAGCTTAATAAATCAATAAAGAATATTTCAATAAATATAGTCTTAATTTGTATAATCTTTTTTACCTATCTAAAAATAGAAATAAATAAGGAGAAATATAACCTAGCTTGAAATTGGATTGAGATAGAGAGTGAAACTAGCTATGTAGGATTGGGATAGTGTCATGAATTTGAAGCTAGATTTCATTCAGTGAAAGGATAGGAGTGCCAAAAATAAGACACTTCAAGTTCTAATGCTATATTCCACTCCTACCACTATTGTATAAATTGGTCACAAAGACCTAAAACCTTTTGTGTTTCTGTGTTGTTCCTATGTGAGCCTGCCTATGAAATCTTGAGTGTTGATTGTCAAAAAAACTTATTGTAGAGATGATTTAATATTCAAACCCTAACCCTCCATTTGATTGATAAAAAATGCTTGAACCTCTTGAAGAAAGGGGAGGTTAGTGTGTAAAATTCACTAAGAATATAATCCAAACCCCTTGTGTGGGCATGTTGCTTACATCTAATTACTCCAAAGAGGGATCAAGCCATATGTAGTTCTCCCACCTAATGTGCTTTGTGAAATAGTGTAATTAGGATGCAAAAATTCTAAATTGAGAGTGCTTGAGGTGGTTAGGGACTGGTATGAGGGTTTGATTATGTTTACAACTATGTTGGGTGATTGTATGCAAAGAATAGGGAAGTTTGCCTTAGTGATTTGTTTATATTCTTGCTTACTTTATAATATTTATCACTTCATTTTTAAATGAGCTTTGGATAAGATTTTATAATGAACCATTGGTCATGGGTTATATGTATTCATGTTAGGTTGACTATGAAGGATAGGGATTAGATGAAAATAATTATTTGGGATCAAAATACAAAGGAATAAGAACACCAAAAATGAGATACCCTAGGGTTCGATGCTATAGTCCAAGTATGGTGCTCCTATCTTACAAGATCAGGACCTAGGTATATAAGAAAGGCATGGGAAAGCATATTGATTGAGGTGAAATTACCATTTAGAAGGTTTTAGATGAGTGGTAATGAGCAAAAATATGTCTAGAAGGGTCATAAGAGCATGCAAAAAGGAGCCATAAATAGGGTGTCACAAGCCACATTCAAACTACCAATTTGGACATTCTATATGACTACATTTACCCCCTTTATTCTAGTGATGTAGAAAAGTGATATACTAAGATAAAGGAAAAATATAAAATGTACCTAAACTTACCTACAAGGGTGAATCCCATGAAGATGTGTGATGCTAAGTGATTATGAGTGATGCTGAGTGATGTTGAGTGATGTTGGGTATGTACTGTACCAAAATTAATATTGTGAATAGAGCTAAGTGCTCAATTCCTTAAGAGTGGTTCAAGAATACAAAGGTTGGCCATTTATCTCCATCATCACCCACTAACTAAAGCTATGTGATCATGCATATGTTAATCAATGTTTGGACTATGTGCCCAACCCCTCTGAATAGGTGGTTCAAGAATACAAAGGCTAGCTAATCCTTTAGCACCATCATTACCCACTAAGTGAAGGTATGAACTAATAATGGTATGAATGTGTGTTGTATAACATGGCTTATGGAGTCCATGAATTATCTATAATATAATAATGTGTCATTAATAGTTGAATGTATACTAAGAATTGGGCCAATCTTGGCCACTCTGAAAGGTAGAGATTAGGCTTGTATGAAAGCCACTTTGAAACTAAGAACTAAGCTTATATGAAAGCCACTCTAAAATGATGCCACCCACCTATATATGAAATAAGGTAGGAAAATACTGATAATACGTGGGTAATATGATAAATTAGAAATAAAAGAAGTAAATGTGTCACACACATTACCCACAATCACTGGTGTCTATAACATGAATTCTGATCTAGAAGTTGTACCAACTTCCCAATTTGATACTGGAAGTGAGAGACATCATGTTGTGCATGATGCCTCCTATATTTGGATACTTTGAGTAAAAATATATTGAAATTACTCAATCTAAACTATACTATAGCTGACAAAACTATAACTGACCTTACCTTTTTGTCTATTTTTAGAAATTCTTAGTTTTTTGTTGTTTAGATATGAGTGCCAAAAATAGGACACTTTACTATCTGGTGCTATAGCTCAAGTATGGCACTCTTTTCCTTTACTATTTTTTATCACTATTCTATATTAATCATTTTATTTTTGTTCTATTCTACTTGTTTTGAATTTTAAATGTTGTTTTGAGTGTTCTAAAAACTAATCTTTGATAAATTGAAGGCTCTGATCTTTGTGACAAAACCCTTGTTTATTTCCCCCTCTTTTGAGGCTAGGAATGAAGACTCTACAGGGATTTCCCTTATAATAAATATCCTCATGTGTTATCATGAAAATTACATGATATAACAATGATAATAAAAAATATGTCCCAAGATATAGCATAGTTTGTATTGGAGATTATTGGATCAACAGGGGTATGCCTTGATAGATTTAATAATGTAACAGTATGTGTAGTATATTAAAATAAAACTATAAATATGGTTAGTTTCTAGTTTTTAGTTTTTAAGGATGGACGGAGCATGATTTCCATCATGGCATCTAAGAATTCAAGTTAATGCATGATATGGATCATGGCATTGCAAATAATTAAGAAGCAAACAAGCAAATAGGTATGTAAGGCAAGAATTAAGAATCATACAAAAGAAGCCAAGGGTCCAAGCAAACAAGGGACATGGGAACATGTCACTCAAACTATAAAATCAAACATACAATGCATGTTTAAATGCCACATACACGTATAATTTAAAACAAACAAAGTTGACACGAGGGACACAAGCACATAGAAGAGTACAAGAAAATGACATTAGCAAATGTCCTAAGGCACACATAAGAGAAAAAATAGGAATTAATAAATGCAATCACATCTAGCTACTCAAATCAAGAAAGGAAAATATACAAATGTTGGTAATAATATCACATCTAGCTAATCAAAGCAAAAAGTGAAAGTATGCAAAAAATGTATTAGGAGACTAGGTAGATGCTAAGAAATACATAAGTTTTATATACTAGTGAGTGTCAATAGAATAATCTATGTAATCTAGTAAGTAATGTACATCAACATGATAACTAGAGTGTGTAGTGTAGTAATGACATAACCTAGATGGTGTAGTCATATAGAAAATGCCCCTGGTGGGTAGATATGTTGATGTATGTCTATATGTAGAATTAGGATGCTCCCTCAGTAGGTAGAGTGAAGAAATCAAAGATATAGGTGTCACTACACACACTCAAAGAAGATCAAGTGAAGCATGTTGAGTAGATAAATTTACAAACAATAGCATATAACAACAAAAATGTAAGTCTAACATGATAGTATAAATGTAAAGCATGGATAATACATACAATTGAAATGTGATTTGTGTTTTGAGTTATTTAAATATTTTTATATTTTGAAATTTTATATTGTTTTTGGTGTTTTGAAATATTATATATATATATATATATATATATATATATATATTTAAATAATCTATGTATAAGCAATCATAAGGAAACTACAAACCTAAATTTGAAAGGAAGCTATGTACAAGTAAGCAAAGAGAAATTATATACAAGTAAATGAATAAATTATATACACAATGATGTAAAAGACTAAGCTGGAGGGGGTAAATGGTTCAAGGATGGATCCTATTGAGGATGGATATGGAGGAAGGGATCACATACATCATCAAATGCCTCAATATCATCATCATAAGTATCATCATATGCCACATGATATGTATACATGGTGTTTATCTCCTTAGGTGTCAATAAGATCTATGCTCTTTTTATAGTTAGAGATCTATCACTCGTAGTGGTGTCATCTTACCAAAGGTGAACTAAGTGTTTCTCTAGTGGTGAAGATATTGGTTCTTCTTTAGGGTGTTTATCTCTAATAGGAGGCTTCCTTGGTGGAAGTGGAAAAGCTAGTGTAGGTGGTGATATAATCTGGATAGTACCCTAAACTTGTAGTTTATCCAATCTCTATTTCAAAATTGTACAAGAGTTAGTGTCATGGCCTATGATTTAGTGAAAGAGACAAAATGGGTGACCCTCCCATCATGATAACCTATTAATAAATTTATGTCATACTATAATAATTATGATTAATCCATGATCAAGTAACATCTATAACATAATCTATGGTTGATGTTGTGTGCTACTTGCTTGAATTTGAATGAATGGCTCTATATCCATAGAGGTAACTAAGTGAACTGTGTGTGCCAAGTGATCTATATGTGGTTATGAATGTGTAATATATATTGAGAGTGTAGTGTGAGATGATAAGAGTGACATAGGATGTGTGATGAGGGCTCTAGAGTCATCTTAGTACTATCTTAGGCCAACTTGTGTAAAGCTCAATCCACACAAATAGTCATCTATGTGTGTGGGTGTCATATCATCATCTAAATTATCCTAGGAATCTATATCAACATCATGTACATATGGTAACTTAGAATTTACCATAAGGGGTAACTATGATATTTGAGTCTCATAAAATATAGTAGTAGAAGATGGTGGTGTTGTGAGAATATTTGTAACTAATGGAATAATTGTGACTACCTAAGGAGTTATACCTATAAAATCAACTAGGACTTCTAAAATTACTATTAGTGATTGCATAATTGTAATAAGTGTAGGAATTATGACTATTGGAGTAGCTAGAATGGTTGAATCTGTTATAATTAGCTGAGTATCCAAATCTAAGGAAACAACTATAAGTGGAAGAGTGTGAGATGTGATAGTCTTTCCTACCTCATATGTATGTATCTCATCAAGATAAATGTGATGAGGTGGTGTTTGAACTATTATATGAGGTGTCCCATCTGGTGAAATAGTTGAAGATGACTTTGTAATTATATAATATCTAAATGATTAGTTATCTGTTGGGCATGTATATATGTATCCTTCATGGAGAAACTTAAGACATCGATGAAGTATAGAGGGAACCACCCCCATAACATGTATCTAAGGTCATCCAAGTAAAGGGTTATAATGAAGAGGACTTGGTATGACCTAAAACTATGTATATAGGGTTTTAGGCCCTATCATGATATCCAAAGTAATGGTACCAAATGTTTGCTGTGGTATATCATCAAACCCTCTTATGTTCTTATATGAATTTTTCATGGATGCCATATCTATGCCCATGGTCTGTAAAAATGTAATATTACATAGATTAATTTTGGAACCACTGTAAACTAGAAATCTCTTAATTGCATTGGTTTTAACTTGAGCTTGTATGAATAATGGTAAATGTTGATCAATAACTATATGAGAAGGAATGTCCTCAAGATCAAAAGAAATAACATCTTCTATAGTTTCTAATGTGTTAACCACTAATGTAAAATAAGAAGGCTCTAAATTGATGGGTATAAAAGTCTGAGTGAGTGCCTGATAAAGAGTGTCCTTGAACACATTTTCTTTCTAGATTAGTTCTAACATGGAAATATCAGTTGGTGTGTTTCTCAACCAATCCATAAAATCATATGCCTTATGTAGATCTACCTATGTAGGTGGGTTGGTCTTGGGATGGGAAGGAATAGGAGGGTGGTAGGGTTTTTGACTAGGTATGGGAGGCATGGTGTTACATCGAGTAATATCTCTAACTAGATTATCTACGAGCCATATAGGACTAGAAGTAGCTACGAGAGGAGAGTGAAGATAATCGATAGGTCAAGGTGGTAGAGGGACAAAGGTGTCAACTGGGTTCTCTAGTGATGGGTAGTGACCTAGGTAAGATTAAAATGGACCATGCAACATGACTCAACATGGGATAAAGGCTCCAAGGAAGGTGTGTCAAGATGTATCTTAACATGTTTAGCAATGAATTTATTAATATCATCCCATATTATGAAAATTAAGCATGAAAGGGAAAGAATGAAGCTTTACATTAACATATAGTAAACTTCATCATTCATATACATGATATGATTGATTATGTACTCATTATTTGAAAGAAATGTTTTGAAATAAGTGAGATCCATTTTTTTTTCTATGTGAAATCTGATTTAGATGTAAGGTGATACCTCAAAAGGCAATAGGTCCTAGTATATTCAACTAGGGTTTGAAGGAAATGATTTTTAAAATTACTATGGTAAATTTTAAAATTAAATGTGCAAGAAATTTTTTAAAAAATATTGGAAAAATCAGCAAGGAATTTTCCCTAGGGTTTTTAAGATTTTTGTGTGCAAATGAAGTAGGTCAAGTTCACAAAATGATTTAACTATTTTGAGAATAATAGAGTTTTATTCCTATTTTAGTTAAGGGTCTATATTAATAAATCAATAAAGAATATTAAAATAAATTTAGTCTTGATTTATATAATTTATCTATCTTTTTTACCTTTTTAAAAATAGAAATAAATAAGGAGAAATATAACTTAGCTTGAAATTGGACTGAGATGGTTGAGATATAGACTGAAACTAGCTGTGTAGGACTAGGATAGTGTCATGAATCTGAATCTAGCTTTCGTTAGAAAAAGGATAGGAGCACCAAAAACATGACACTTTAGGGTTTGACATTATAGTACACTCCTATCATTATTGTCCAAAATAGTCACAAAGACCTGAAACTTTTTGGGTTTTAGCATTTTTCTTGTGTGAGTTTGCTTGTGAAATATTGAGTGTTGATTGTCGATAGAACTTGTTGTAGAGATAATGTAATCTTCAAACCCTAACCATCCATCATGCTTGATAAATAGATGTTTGAACCACTTAAAGAAAGGGGCGTTAATGTGTAAAATTCACTGAACATGTAATCCACACCCCTTATATGGGCACACTACTTACATACTAATACTCTGAAGAGGGATCAAGCCATATGTAGTTTTCCCACCTAATGTGCTTTGTGAAATAGTTTAATGCAGAAGCAAAAATGACAAATTTAGGGTGCTTGAGGTGGCTAGGGATTGGTATGAGGGTTTGAATATGTTTACAACTATGTTGGGTGATTATATGTAGAGAATAGGGAATTTTGACTTGGTGATTTGTTTGTATTCTTGCTTGATTTGTAAAAATTTTCACCTCCCTTGTAAATGAGATTTGGATAGGATTTTATAAGGAACCATTGGTCATGAGTTAGATGTATTCAAATTAGGCTGGAATAATGAAGGATATGGATTAGATGAAAATGATCATTTAGGCTCAAAATGCAAATAGACAGGAGCACTAAAAATTGGACACCCTAGGGTCCAATGCTATAGTCCAAGTATGGCACTCCTGTCCTATAGGAATAAGACATAAAGGAATAGGATTAGCATGGGGAAAACATCTTGGTTGAGGTGGAATGATCATTTATAAGGTTTTGAATGACAAGTAATGAGCAAAAAAATGTCTAGAAGGGTCACATGAGCATGCAAAAAGGAGCCATGGATATGGTGTCATAAACCACCCTCAAACTACCAATTTGGACATTTTATACGACTAAAAGTCCTATAACCATCACTAAGACCCTTATGTGAAAGAGAGAAAATACAATAATTTGGGTTACTTGACCAAATTAGAGTGTTTACATTTACACCCTTTTAATCTAATAATGTAATGAAATGAAAGTACTAGAGTAAAAGAAAATAGAAATGTGTACCTATACTTACCTATGTGAATGTAATATAGATTTGGACCACTTATTGGCTAGAGAAATGGATAACAAATGGAGTGTAACATGTGAATGGAAGACATATGGTGTGAATGCCCCTATACTAAAGTAGAGTATGTAAATTGAATGTGTGGAGAAATGTGTCTTGCTTTTCCCCACTCTAAATATGAGTAATGTAAAATGAATGTGCGGAAAAACAAGGATTGTTTGACCCCACTCTAAATTTGAATATGTGAATTGGGTTTGGTGTAATGCTATAGATCAACTTCTATAGACTATCCTATGACCCAAACTAGTGAAAACATAGTGAGGATACTTATGATATTGAGTGTGAATTGATAAATTTGAAAATGGGGATGAAAATATGTGCTCTAAAATATGCCCCCTATTCTTGATATTTGAGTGATGTAGATGTGTATTTAAATCTCTAAATGAACTGGTATATCTATGTCAAAGTTGTATATCTACATAAAGTGTACATCTAAATACATGTGTAAACCTACATAAACTTGTGTATACTTGTGCACCTGTATATATAAAAATCTATGAATTTGAATGCCTATGTAAACCTATATAGACCTATGTGTTTGTGTATCTAAAAATTTTCTAAATATAAATGTTTTTGTAAACCTATATAAACTTGTGTGTTTGTATATCTGAATGAGCTATGTAAACTTGTGTAGGCTTGTATGTCTATATATCTAAAAATTTATGACTCTAAATTCCTATGTAAACCTATGTAGACCTGTGTATCTATATATCTAAATATCTGTGACTCTAAATTTTTGTGTGAACCTATGTAGACTCGTATGTTCATATATATGAATTAGAGTGTATTTGAATGTCTTTGTAAACTTGTGTAGACCCGCGTGTCTGTGTATCTAAAGTAATCTATTCATATTTTCCCCCCTTTTGGTGACATAACCAAGATTGTGATGAGGATATGTAACCAAAAATGGTAATTATCAATTGTGATAGTGTTACTTAATATTTTTAATGTTGTATTAGGTTTGAATGGTTTATTTATTGTGTTAGAGTTGATAATTTAGTGTGTAATTGGATTGATACTCAGTCTATTGTATTGTTAAGTATAATGCAATTATTTCTATCATTTTTAGGTTTGATAATTATGATGGGATTGATTTAACCAATATGTGAGATAGTGTATCTATATAAAGTATCATGTGAAAGAAATGGTTCATGAATTGGAGCTATAGTTCTTGAGATATGTCTATAACAAGAGAGTTGTATTAATTAACAAAATTAGCACATGTGGTAACCTTAATAAGGTAAGTTATGACTTGAAAAGGTCATTTTGAATTAATTTCAATTTGTTTTCATCATTTGAGATGAAATAATTTTGAGCCCGAGAGAGAAAAACATGTTGAGGAGACAAGGAGCTAGTTTGTCATGTTATGAGGAGGTCAAGGTACAGATTCAGGATAGGGAAGAGGTTCACCTAGTAAAAGACTCAAAATTTTCATATTTTTATCATTTTTTTGTCTTTTTTAGTATTTTTACTAGAAAGGGAATGTTTTAGGGATATTTTGGATAGGCTAGCCTTAGTGTCCCATTCTAGGCACTATTATCTAAGTTTTGGTTCTATTGTCCAGGGTGTGGAGCTACTATTTAGTGTTACTATCCTATGGGTAGTGCTAGTGTCTAGTAGTCCCCAAATGTGATGGTTAGCATTATTGAATAATTTTTTATTCCTATTATTTTTTTTAGTTTTATTTTTTCTTTGTTGATGCCTACTTGGCTATAATTTTATAGGTTGATGTTTGCATGAGAGATTTCTACATGGGAAAAATGATGGAGACTTTATGGGGTTTTCCCTTGCCTAATGCAGATATGGAGGTACTCAAGAGAGCATGTCTAAGGTATGTTTCTTTCCTAGATCCTATGAATTATGATAAACATATGATCACTACATTATATGAGAGGTGGAATGCAGACACATGTATGTTCTGGCTACCTATGGGTGAGATGATAACATTTGAGGATGTATATCAAATCTTGTGGTTATCAATATCTAAGAAACTAACTATAGTAATAAATACCACTAGTCCTCAATATATATAGCAAACATCTAGGTACTTATCTACCATGACATTGGGGACTCATTTCACATGTAGCCAAAGTGGTATATTATTGTCCATGATTGTGATGGCCGATGTTTCATGATTGCATAAACTTATAGCTTTGTTATTATCATCATTTATTATTGTAGATGGGAGTGGCATCTCCATTTATTATAAGATACATAAGATGGTGTAGGATATCAAGGAACAAGGCATCATGTACTCTTAGATTTGTACCATGTTGGCTCAACTATACATGGATTTATAACACTTTACATAAGAGATGAGTGGTGGGGGTATCAATGTGTTGAAATTATTACATTGTTAGGCATACGAGCACATAGTTATGAGTAGGTTAGTGTCACATCCACAAGATGGATGGGCTCATACATAGGTGTTTGTAGAGAGATGGACTAGGATAGGGCATGCACTAAGGAGGGGTACTACATAGTGTCAAAAGTTATTAGATATTTTTAGAGTAGAGGATATCATCTAGAGACCCTATAAGGGATATTAGGGGGGGCCTAAGGATAACACATAGTTAAAGTATATTTGGGTTAGTTACTGGATACATGATTATTATGATAATTTATACTAAAAGTTTTAGTATGAGACGGTTACCTGATAGTTTGGTGTTGTACATGATGTGCCCCCAACACCTATGGTGTGGTTGAGGAGTTATCAGGCTTCTGCAAGGCTAGGTAGTATGTTGAGGCCATCGATTATTGAGATAGTTCCTATGTTGTTGATAGAACATGATCTTGAGATTGAGGTAACAAATATAGACAATGTTGGAGTGACCTAGGCCTATGCAACCTAATGGAGTGACCATAGATTGGAACCTTTATTCTTGAGAGGTGGGATGATTATAGATGAGGTATTTGATGTAGACCCCCTAGGGGTTGTTGATGGTAAGTTAGATAGTGTGTTTGTATGTTCTATGTAAAGTTGATTATGTGTTTATATAATAAGATTACTATAATTTATGTGGATATTTTTAGGTTCAGGAGATGACGAGTATTGGGATGTTACCATTGAGTTAGCACTATGTGAGTTGACATGGCATATCTTAGATGATTTCATGGAATATGGATTAGTGGAGAGGGCCACCAACATTTCTAAGATGCATGCCCATTTTTTATTGGGTGGAGATAGTGACTACAACATTCAAGTGAGTGGTGATAAATAGAGATGAGTTATGTGATAAGTTACAGAGGCATGCCATGTCAATTATAGATGCTCTAGGTGGGGCTGAGATTCATATATTAGATGAATACATATGACTAAAGTGAGAGCATGCTGAGTGTATGGTTGAGTTTGGAATGTATCATGAGAGAGAGAGAGTAGGCATAGCCATAGATAAAGGTCACATAGAGATAGTAGGGCCTCTAGTTCTAGTTTTGATTTATCTGATAGTGAGAGTGATGGAGTTGGTCCCAACATTCATGTTCACATCATTGAGTGATGTACCATATTTATATTGAAATGATGCTCTAAGTTATATATATATATATATATATATATATATATATATATTATCTTTGTTGTTATTTAATTTGGCATTATGTATTGGCAACTAGATCTTGTGATATTGTATACATTGGTATGTGTTAAATTAGTTTGATTATTTGAAATGTTGATGTTTGCAATTTATTTTGGTTGGAGTAAATTTAATTGATTTTTATATGTTTTATTAATGTTTTAAGCATATGTGTATGAGATTAAGTTTTTGTATTCTATTGGTATATGGTTTTTTGTTTATATTTCATAATATGTTTGCATGGATAACATGTGATGGTGATATACCCTATATAAATCTGGATGGCATAAAAAAAAATGACCATACTACTCATGTTGTGTTGATGTATACATAGACTATGAAACTAGAGCTCCTTGTGATGCATTGTTATTATGTGAATGTGTAGACTATGGTGCAAAAAGGTTGATTGATTGACATTCTAAAATTACACTCTAATTTGTATGATTTATTGAAAATATTTTAATTGGTGTGCACATTAAAAATGGGTTTTGATCTTTATAAAGATTTTCATATATCTTTATTAGTTTTTGAATTAAAATTGTGCCTTTGGTTTAATAGTTTTGTTCCCAAATATCCTTTCTAGTGGGCACACTAGAGGTGAGTTTTGAGCTTTGTTATTATTTCCATAGATCTAATTGGTGATTATACCAAAATTGTGCCCTTGGGTTTGTAGTTGTTCCTAAATATCTTAATCAATGTATAACTTGGAGGTGCATTATAAACTCTACAAAATGGTTTCCATTATTACTGAAGTTGTGATGTATGAGACTATTGATAAATGGATGTCCTATAAGTCACATGAATCATACGATGAGTAACCAATGGTTCCTTAAAAGTAATTTCTTAGTATAACTCCATTGTAGATGATTGTGATCTAGGAGAGTATGTTGAATGAGGGCATAATACCCACTGTATAAACTCTATGATGCCTCAACTAACATACTGGTTGATGCAAGCTTAGATTTCATAACAATGATCATATGAATGTCCATTTATCTAGTGAAAATGGCAATAATGCTTATGTGGTACCCGATGTAAATGGTGTGGTGTATGATGATTAGCTGAAGGTAGTGTGATCATCCCCTTATCTAATAGTTTAAGCAATATGTCATGAATTCCATCCTTATATAAAATTTTATAACCCCTCTATGTATATCATGTGTTCTAGTCATTGTATATTATGTTGTGTAGAGTGGATTTTTGCCCTTATTATGTGTTTTTATTTATTTATTTCTTTTTCACTAGTTTCTAAATTAGAAGTGGAGTAGGATCTTGTACCAAATTAGATGAATGAGGTGTAGATGGTTCTATAGCCAAATCTACCTGTGATTATGTAATTACTAATTCCAACTATACCCTTAATGTTGTACTTGTGTTTCATAGATGTCTGATATAAGAATCTCTCCTTGAGAGGATAGATTAAACTTATATCAAAGATGTATTGTACTTTTAAATCTATTGTTTGATAAATTAGTTGATGCAAATAAGCTTTGAACTATAGAATGTATTCTAATGTAGGCTCTATCTTTCCCTGATGTAATGAAGATAATCTCTCATGTGAGACTAGAGGTCCCTTATTCTGTATGTAATATCTAAGAAAGACCATCTCTAGCTCCTCATATGTATGTAAAGATCCACTAGGGAGTGTATGGTAGAACCAATCTAGTGTTTTCCCATTTAGGGACTTTGGAAATAATTGTATTAGAATTAACTTGTTTGTAATATGAGCCATGAATATCTCATAATCCTAAATGTGTAAATATGGATCTCCTTATCCATCAAAGATAGGTAATACTAATATCTAAAAGTTATGTGGCAACCTCATAGTTGAGATTATGCATAGAATACAGTTATTATGTATAACATTGGCATCAACTTGATATTTTTATGTTTTGTTCTCCAAAGTGAGATGATTTACTTATTGTTGTAAATTACCCAAAACATTCATTAAATAAATTAGCACTTTTGAATGTATATTATCATTAGCAAGGGGTTCATTTAATGTTTGAATTTTATTGTTTATTTTATCCATTGGTACATTATATTGAAAATCCTATGTGTAAAGGGTTGGTGTGATCTCAATAACCTTTTTAGGTGTGATAGCATGGATTTGGTTAGAGGGAAATGAACTATCACCCTTTTTAGGTTATTTTGAGAAATAAGTTCTACTATAGTAAGGGGGGCTAAGGGAGATTCATTGGTATCTTTTATATTGTTAAGTTTTGAAGGAGTATCACATATTAGTTGACTAGAAGGTGATTTATTCTCTAGTGAATGTAAATTATGCACATAAGAATGTGTGTGTGTGTGTGTGTGTGTGTGTGTGTGTGTGTGTGTGTGTGTGTGTGTGTGTGTGTGTGTGTGTGTGTGTGTGTGTGTGTGTGTCTGTGTGTGTGTGTCTGTGTGTGTGTCTGTGTGTGTGTGTGTGTGTGTGTGTGTGTGTGTGTGTGTGTGTGTGTGTGTGTGTGTGTGTGTGTGTGTGTGTGTGTGTGTGTGTGTGAAACAAGAGAGATATGTGAGGTAAGAGAAGAAATAGAAGGTGTATATTTTATGTCATCTTCATCATAATCACAATATTCATCATTATCCCATGGTTCATTAATGTAGAGGCATTAGGGATAATTACTCCTCAATACCATATTCTATTTCATTACCCAACTTGTCTCTTTGATGATAATGGTTGGTCATTTAACATGCCATGTCTAACTCAATCTTTTAATGGCTTGTACATAGGATTAATTCCTTGGGATTTATAATATTTTTGACATAAGTCCCTATTTATTTTTATATTGGAGGTAATATTGATATTATTATTCATCTATCATAAAACTCACAACTTTATTCCATACCTCATTACACTCATTTTCATGATAACTAGATTTTACACCTTCACTAGCTTCTTCCAAGTTATCTTCTTAGGTTCACAAGACAAAATATTGTTTTCAGTGTCAAAGACTCAATATCCTATCAAATATAGTATTAAATGTTATTATAATTTTTTTTAAACCCACTTCATCCACCCAAACAAACTCAAACTTATAATCAACATCTTTTGGCATAAATGCTTCTCTAGACTTGTAGCTCTTTTCTAAGTAAGTTATCTTTGTTTGACCAATACAAGTAATATACTAAAGGTATAAGTATTTATAATTAATTTATCCCCTTTTAGGTTTATGTGAATTTTTTTGGCTTAATTCCTTCTCTGTCTATCACTTCCTTCGTAAACAATGCTTTTTTAGGCCTTATTTCACCTAAAAACAACACAGTCTAGTCTAAAGCCATACATATGAGTCTTTACAAGTATAAACTCATTTTATTCACTTTATAATTGTTAATTATAACCTAATTACCAAGTTAGATCAAAAATATATGGTAGAGACTCATTAAAATCCCAAAACCCTAAATCTAGGGTTTCTTAGCTTGCACATAGGCCCGTGGGCATAAGAAATTGCATATCTTTCATTATACAAGGTTTCAAAGACCCAAAACAAATATAATATGTCTATTTTTATTCCTTATTTATTATTAAATAAGTTATAACCCCTTTCCATTATAATTTCATGCTTAAAACTAAGGAACTCAGACAACCTGTGTATGTTTCATGGACTATGTAGTATCCCTTAGCTCTATTTCTTATCCCTATACTTATATATTTCATCTAGACTCTTTTAAAAATTTATTTTATATTTTAACCCATTACAACTCACCTTACTTTAGATTCAATCATCTTCATACTATTAACTACACATGCTTGGGATATTGACTAGTGAATAGTGGTGTCACCTGTATGTAGATAAGGTCTGTGTGTTGGACCATTGGTATTGTAATGTACCAACTCATCCATGAAATATTTGTGATAGTTTATACTATATTTTTCATACTAATATATATTATTTCCCTCTTGTGAATTCAATACATTCATCTTGATTTATATTTAATGCAAATAGAGAGTTTCTAACTGTAGAAATAGGGGTTTTGGAGTAATTATAGGGTTTCATAATTCATGAATCCTTATTAACCATACTTAGGTATTATAAACCCACCTAATACTTGTAAATACTTATTTCACCTATTATTCATTTTGACTGGCAACCACATATGACATCCCTAATAAGATACTTCTCTTTATCATATGACTGAGACACAAAGTATTATCTGATTGCATGACAAGGATTTATCTATCAACAAGAGTTTCAATATTTGAAATAACACATTTGAGACTATTTATATTTAAACTATAGACACACCTCATACATTCTTTGGATTTCACATTCCCTCACTATGGTTTCTAAGTTTTGATGCAACTTAATAGCATGAAACAAGGTTGTTATAAAAAAAAAGATCTTCATTAAAATGGTTTGTAAATAAACTTAAACATTGGTTTATATATCCAAACCTACTACCTTTAAATGTTCTAACACCTTTGGGGAATCACCACCTCAATCTCAAGAACAAAGTTACTCTTTAAGCATAACTTCTACCTTCTACAACTCTTGCCAATCTTTCTAACTAGCTACAAGTTTATGTTCATTGATATCAAATTATAACCCTACATATTAATATGTATGTATATATATTTATGATTTCATCTAAAAACAACATCTAAAAAAATAATGATTCAAGTACCTTAAGGGGAAATAATGCAAAATATTTCAATATTCATACAAAAGTAGTCCATCATTGGACTCTTTAATATTTCAAGAGGATTATTGAATATTTCATTCTCACACCTTCCTCAATATCTATGGAGATACCTCTCCTCTACCTCCATCAACCTGACTCACGTACCATCTTCACCTTTCTCAACCATCTTCAAGATTGATTGAGGTGGTTACAAAATACTTCATACCAATTTCAACATGATGCTTACATGTCAAGACTAGAAAATGACCACTAATATAATGTTTTTTTGACTTATGTTCCTTCTAACACCTTTTACACGACTTCACTAGACTTGTAAACCCCACTTGACTCATCTAACACTCCTATACATGCATTTTGGCCTTCTTAGGCTTTTTACAACATTTGAATTTTCAAATCCCTATTTTGGAGGGAAATCATCTAGAAGTCACTTAACACATCCTAAAGGACCCAAATGGATTCTAAGACCACAATTAGACCTTAAACGGTCCTTCAAACACTTGGACATTCCAAAATTGACTAAATTAACTAGATATTATCAAAACACCAAAAATGAAAACTATTAGCTTGATGCTCTTACATCATTCATCATTCATTAAAATTTAATTCATTTGAATAAGAGTAGAACAAGTATCATACACATGCTCATTAAGAGAAAGATAATAAGAAGATTTTAATGTTTCACTACTATGTAATGTGTAGTCATATAAAATGTCCAAATTGGTAGTTTGAGTGTGGCTTGTGGCACCTAGTCTATAGGTCCTTCTTGCATGCTCTTGTAACCCTTATAGACACCTTTTTGCTCATTATCAGTCATCTAAAACCTTCTAAACCCTGATTCTAGCTCAGCCAAACTCTAATTCCTAGGCCAATCCTATCCCCTAGGTCCTGAACCTATAGGACAAGAGCACCATACCTAGACTATAGTGTCAGACCCTAAGGTTTCCCATTTTTGATGCTCTTATTCCTTTGTATTTTGAGCACAAACATTCATTTTCATCTAATTCCTAGCCTTCATTATGTCAGCTTAACTTGATGACATTTAATCCATGACCAATTATTCTGTATAAAATCCCATATAAAGTTTACTTACAAGGGAGGTGATAAATCTTATAAAGAAATAAAAAATATAATAAAACTATTAAGGCAAAATTCCCTATTCTCTGCATAAAATCACCTAACATAGCTATAAACATATTCAAACTCTCATACCAGTCCGTAACCACCTCAAACACCCTCAATTTGGCATTATTGCATCTGCATCACACTATTGCATGATGCACATTATTTGGGAGAAATACATATGGATTGATCCCTCTTTGGAGTATTGGTATGTAGGTAGCGTGCCTAAACAAGGGATATGGTTCACATGTTCAGTGCATCTTACACACACCAACCCCCCCCCTTTTTAAGTGATTTAAATTCCATTTATCAAGCATGATGGAGGGTTAGGGTTTGAAGATTAAATCATCTCTATAGTGAGCTCTATCAACATTAAACACTCAAGATTTCATAGGTAGGCTCACATAAGAACAACATAAATAACCTAGAGAGTCTAGGTCTCTATGACTAGTTTGGAAAATAATGATAAGAGTTGATAATAACACCAGACCCCAAAGTTCCCTATTTTTGGTGCTCCTATTATTTCACTAAATGAAATCTAAATTCTAATTTTTGATATTTCCCCAATCCTACATAGCTAGTTTTAGACCCTATCTCAACCATCTCAACTTGTTTTGAGATAAGTTATATTTTATCCTTATTTATTGATATTTTTAGAAAAGTAAAAAAGATAGATAAATTAGAACTATAATTATTGCAATATTATTTACTAGTTTATTAATCCAGACCCTTAACTAAAATACAAATAAAAATCCATTATTCCCAATAAAGTTAAATCATTTAGTGAACTCAACTTACTTCATTTGCACATAAAAACCTTAGAAACCCTAGGGAAATTATTTGCTGATTTTTCTAGTATTTTTTTTTTTTGCATATATAAATCATAATTTTCATTTAATTTTTAAAATATACCTTAGTAATTTTAAAAAGTAATTTATTTCAAACTCTAGTTGCATATACTAGGTCCCTTTATGATCCAGGTGGATCTCTCCATTTGTTAAAAAATGATTTCTCCATATTTTGATCAAAATGACTTCACAATGTAGATCTCGTTGAGAGCTTTCTGGTGCTTTTTGTAGTTTGCAAAATGGACACTATAAGCAAAAGTTATAGGTTGTTGAAGTTCTGATGCGATAGGGAAACAATGTGGTGTCGCAAGATGACATGTCACAATGCGAATGTGACAAGTGGACCAATCAAGTGGTGACACATGCCAGTCAATGGGAGTCCAAAAATTTGGGTGAAGTTTGTCTTTGATAGTGTGTATGGATTGGACAATGTATTGTATTTAAATTGTAGTTTTTAAAATTTTGTAATTATTCCTTGGTAAGATTTTACTTACCATGCCCAAGCCACATGGGCGAACCCACAATTACCACGCCACATCCAACTTTATTGAGTCATGCTAGATTGATATATATAGTCTAATGTTGGCATCTATGCTAAGCTCACAGACCGAGTACCATGCCAACTATACTTAGACTAAACTTGCCACATATGCCAAGTCTAAGGGTGAATCAAATGCCACGAGGATCAAGCCATTATCATGTTAAGAGAATATGAGAAGAGGACTAGGTGAATAGCATAGAGATTATGTTGGTAATCAACCAAAAAACCATACTATGTTAAGTGCCTCAATCCCACCAAAAGGGGTGTTGGCAGATTTAAAGGAGGTTGCCAACCCATTTAAAGCAACAAAGCCATTTTAGATTGTAAAATGTGGGATTTAAAAGATAAGCTAAGCACCCAAAAATAATGGGATGGGTTTAGAACCCCTAACATACCGAGTAAAAGGATAAGAGCTAGAACAACTCACCCATGGGAGCCAAGATAAGATTAAACCCATGAATTTGTATTTAAACAAGGCCATTCAGCCGACTGTGTATGGGAATTATAGACTAGTTTGTTGTATTTGGTCATTTTAGAGCCCTTAAAGGCTGAACTAGAGCTTAGAGTAAACTATAAACTTGTTTATAATTTTGATACGCTCTGTGAAGTATATTCATTTGCCCATTTTAGATAATTAGTGATGCCATTTTTAGCTATAGAAGTTGCCAATTTTGATTTGGAGAAGCCTCTGTGTGTGATTCAGGAATGTGAAGGATGTGCTGAGTCAACCAAGGTCTTTCAAAGGTCTAAAACACTATTTTTGTAGAGAGATATGATATTTTTTTTAAAGTATTATTTTAGCTTAAAAATTTAAAAACATTAATGGATCGATTTGATAAGAACCCGGGGACGTAGGAATTCTGAACCCCGTAAACAATTTTTGTGTTTTGATCTTTGGATTCATTTTTACATTTTAGTTTTAGTTAAAATGCAAATTATAATTCAAATTTAAATCAGAATACAAAATTTAATCATTTGATCATTTACGAGAAATTGGATAAAATTGTTTCAATGGAAAATCTGAGGGTTTCTATGGATAATGGATGTGAACTTTCATTTCACCTTTATTTTAGTTGTTAGAACTTGATTTGGATCAGATTTACATTAGTTTATAATCATTCTAACATCTTAAAAGTTGAGAAATTTTTGATTCCAATTCAGTTTAAATTTTTGAATTGAGAGCTTAAAAGATCCATTTAAACATTTATAAAAAGTAGTGAAGTTCCTACTGGTGTTTATGGATCACTCTATTTTTTAAGGTATCGCCTTACATCCAAATTAGATTTCACATAAAAATAAAAAATGAATTTCACTCATTTCAAAACATTTCTTACAAAAAATAAGGATTCCATACTTGGCCCTATCATGTACATGAATGATTAATCTTACTATATGTTAATGCAAAGCTTCATTCTTTTCCTTTCATGCTTACTTTTTATAATATGGGATGATAGTAAGAAATTTATTGTTAAACATGTTAATATACCAATTGCCTCACCTCCCTTAGAGCCTTTATCCCATGCTGAGTCATGTTTCATGGTCCATTTTACTCTTCCCTAGGTCACTACCCATCATTAGAGAGCCTAATTAACACCACTTATCCCTCCATCACCTCATCCTATTGATTATCTTCACTCTCCTCCCATAGCTACTACTAGTCCTACATAACTAGTAGATAATGCAGTTAGAACTGTTACTCAACATGCCACCATGCCTCCCTCAGTTAGGAACCCATCAACCCTCCTCTTCCTTCTCTTCCCAAGCCCAACCCACCTACATCAGAAAATATACATAGGGCATATGATATTTTTGATCAATTAAACAACACACCAGCTAAGATTTTTATGTTATAACTACTCCAAAAAGCAAATGTGTTTAAGGACATTCTTTATCAATCACTCTCTCAAAATTATATGCCTATCAATTTAGAGCCTTCTTATTTTACATTATTGGTTAACACAATAAAAACTACAAATATATGTTATCTTTTTTAATCATGAGGACATGCCTTCTCAGACAGTTATTGATCTAAATCTACCACTATTCATACAAGCTCAAGTCAAAACTACTATAGTTAAGAGAGTTCTAGTTGATAGTGGTTCTAGAATTAATATATGTACTATTACATTCTTAAATACCATAGGCATAGATATGGCATCCATGCAAAATTCATATAAAAAAATTAGAGGGTTTGATGATATACCATGATAGACATTAGGCACTATTGTTTTAGATATCATGGTAGGGCCCAAAACCCTCTCTATAGAGTTATAGATCATGTTAGGTCCTCTTCATTATAACCTTTTATTTGGATGACCTTGGATACATGATATGGTGGTAGTTCCTTCCACTCTTCATTAATGTGTTAATTTTCTCCATGAAGGATACCTATACACATGCCCAACCGATAACCAACCATTCAAATATTGTATAATTATAGTCATCTTTGACTATTTTCCCAAATGGGACACCTCATGTCAGAGTTTAGTCACCACCTCATCACATTTATCTTGACCAAATACTTAAATATGAAGTAGGAGAGACTAACAAATCTCACACTTTTCCACTTATAGTTATTTCCTTAGCTCTAAATACTCAACTAGTTATAGTAGCTTTAGTCATTCTATCTACTCCATTAGTCATAGTTCTTACACATGTGATAATTACATAATCACTGATAGTAGTTCTAATAGTACCAATTGATTCTATAGATACAACTCCTCCAATAGTCACAATTACTCCATTAGTTACAAATACTCTCATAACACCATCATCTTCTACTACTATAGTTGATAAGACTTACATATCACAGTTACCCCTTGTGATAAATTCTAAGTTAACATATGTGAATGATGTTGATACAAATTCTTAGGATACTTTAGATGATGATACAACACCTATATTTAGATGAGTATTTATGTGGATTGAGCTTTACACCACTTAGCCCAAGAGAGTATGAAGATGACTCTAGAGCTCTCATCACACATCCTGCATCATTCTTATCACCTCACACTAACTCTCAAGATATATCACACATTCTCATACATAGAAAGATCACTTGGAACATATAATAAACATGGTTACCTATATGGATATAGAGCCAATCATTTAAATTCAAACATGTAGCACACAACATTAACCATAGATTATGCTCCAAATGTTACTAAATCATGGATTGATCACATTGCCTATAGTATGACATAGATCTATTAGTACGTTATCATAGTAGGATGGTTGACCATTTTGTCTCTTCCACATAATCATATGCCATGATACAAACTCATGTAAAACTTTATAATAAAGATTAGATAAACGATAGGTTTAGGGTATTATTTAAATTACATCATCACTAGTAATGAATTCACCACTTCCACTGAATCTATCTACTACCAAAGCTAAACATCATAGAAGAGAATAAGCACCTTAACCACTAGAGAAACCTTTAGTTCACCTTCAAAATGATGACACCACTATGAGTGATAGATCTCTAAATACACAAAAATCATAGATCTTATTGATGCTTGAGGAGACAGCCGCCATGTACATAGAATTGATAGCATATGATGATAGATATGATGATGATATTGAGGCTTTTGATGATGGTTTTGATCCCTTCTTTGATATATATCCCTAGTGGGATCCATCCTTAAACCATTTACCCCCTTCAACTTAGTATTTTACATCATTGTGTACACATCACTTTATTCATATGATTGTACATAGCTTCTTTTTTTTCTCTTGTACATAATTTTCTTATAATTACTTGTGTATAACTTCTTTTCAAAATTATTGTACATAATTTCCTTATGATTTCTTGTATATAGCTTATTTCAAAATACAAAAACATTCAAATAAATCAAAATACAAAAACATTAAAATAAATCAAAATATAAAAACATTCAAATAACTCAAAACACCAAAAACATTTCAATTGTATGCATTATCCATGCTTTACATTTATACTAACATGTTAGACTTACATTTTATTGTTTTATATTATTGTTTGTAAATTTATCTACATTATCATGTTTCACTTGATCTTCTTTAAATGTATGTAGTGACACCTAGATCCTTGATTGCTTCACCTTACACACTAAATGGGCATCCTACTTCTACTTTTGAGACATACATTGACATATCTACCCTCCAAGGGTATCTTATACATGACTACACTATTTAGGTTATGCCATTCCTACACCACACACTCTAGTTATCATGTTAATTTACATTACTTACTATCTTACAAAGATTACTCTATCGACACTCACTAATATATAACACTTGTGTATTTCTTAGCATCTACTAGTCTTGTACTACATTTTTTGCATAATTTCACTTCTTTATTTGATTAGTTAGATTCAATTATATTTTCATCATTTACATGCCTTCCTTTCTTGATTTGCATAGATAGATGTGATTGTATTTCTCAATTCCTATTTTATATTTTATATGTGTCTTAGGACATTTGCCAATGTCCTTTGATTCTATTCTTATGTGTGCCTTAGGACATTTGCCAATTTCCTTTACTTGTACTCTTATATGTGCTTGTGACCCTCATGCCAACCTTGCTTGTTTGTAATTATATGTGTATGTGGCATTTGAACATGCCTTATATGATTGCTTTCCCAATTTGAGTGAAATGTGCACATGTCCCTTATTTTCTTGGCCCCTTGGCCTTTTTGGTATGCTTGTTGCTTCTTGCCTTGTATCATTATTAGTTATTTGCTTCCCATTATTTTCAATGTCATGATCCACATTATGCATTATCTTGCCTTTTTGGATGCCATGATGGACATCATGCCCCATCCCTCCTTGACAACTAAAAACTAACCACACTTTCAATTTTAGTTTAGTATATTGCACATGATATTACATTGTTACATCTATCTATGCATACCCCTATTGATCTAACAATCTCCAATACAACCTATGTTATATATTGAGACATATTTTGGATTATCATTGCTAAATCATATATTTCACAACATAACACACTTGTAGGGCTCTTTATTTTGAGGGAAATCATTACAAGGTCTTCATTTCTACCTTTAAAAGAGGGGGAAATTATTAAGGGTTTTGTCATAGAGATCAAAGCCTTCTATCAGCTAAAAATCAATTTTTAAAACAATCATAACAATAATCAAAAATTCAAACCAAGAAGAATATACCAAAAAAATAGTGATGAACATAGTATAGTGATCAAAAAAAATAAAAGACAAGATTTCCATATCTAGACTACAATGTTAGATAGCAAAGTGTCATGTTTTTGGAAATCCTATCCAAATAACAAAAACCCTAGATTTTCCACAAATATATAGAAAGGTAAGTTTAGTTATAGTTTTGTCAGCTATAATTCAGTTTAAATAGGGTAGTTTTAGTATAGTTTTCTTAGAGAATATATATATATATATATATATAGGGGCATCATGTGTGACATGATGGATCTCACTTTCAATTTTAGATTGGGTAGTTGATACAACTTCCAGATTAGAATCCATGTTACAAACATCAATGATTGGGGGAAATATGTGTGGTGCATTTGCCTTCTCTTCTTTCTAATTCATTAAATTACCCAAGTATTCTTAGTAGTTGCATGCCTTATTCCATATACAAGTGGTTGGTATCATTTCAAAGTGGATTTCATATAAGCCTAGTTCCCAGTTTTAGAGTGGCCAAGATTGGCCTCATTATTATCATACATTAAGATATCCATGCCACATTGTTAGATTAAAAATAATTAATGGGCTTTAGGAGCCATCTCATATGACACACATTCATATCGAAATCAGTTCATAATCTTCACTTAGTGGGCAATGATGGAGCCAAAGTAATAGCTAGCCTTTGTATTCTTGAGCCACCTACTTAGAGGGATTGGACACATATTCCAAACATAAATTAACACATGCATGATCACATAGCTTCACTTAATGGGTGATGATAGATCCAAAGGGATATCCTTTGCATTCTTAAGCCACTTTTGAAGAATTAAGCTCTCAGATTCATTCATGATATTACTTTTGGTATATCACATACCTAGTATTACCCAACATTGCTCTACATCACTCAACATCATTCAACATCACACATGTTCATGGGATTTACCCTTGTAGGTAAGTTTATGTACACTTTATAATTTTTCTTTATCCTAATATTTCAATTTGTTGCATCACTAGAATAAATGGGGGTCAAATGTTATCATATAAAATTTTCAAATTGGTAGTTTGAGTTTGGATTGTGACACCCAATCTATAGGTCCTTCTTGAATTCTATTGTGACCCTTTTAGAAACCTTTTTCTCATTTCCAATCATCTAAAACCATTTAAACCCTGATTTTAGCTCAACCAAACTCCCCAATCCTATCCCCTTAGGTCTTGAACTTATAGAACATGAGTTACATACCTAGACTATAGCACTAGACCCTAGGGTGACCCATTTTTAGTGCTCCTATCCCTTTTAAATTTGATCCCAAATGATCATTTTCATCTAATTCCTATCTTTTATTATGTTAGCCTAGTGAAAATACATTTAACCCATGACTAATTATTCCCTAGAAAAGCCCAACCAAAGTTCATTTACAAGGGGGGTGATAAATCTTACAAAACAAGCAAGAACACAAGCAAAATACTAAGGTAAAATTCCTTATTCTCTATATACAGTCACCCAACATAGTTATAAACATATTCAAACTCTCATAACAATCCCTAGCCACCTAAAGCACTCTCAATTTAGCATTATTTCATTCACATCACATTTTTTCACAAATCACATTAGGTGGGAGAACTATATATGTCTTAATCCCTATTCATAGTATTAGTATATAGGTAGCATGCCCACACAAGGGGTATGGATCACATGTTAAATACATATTACACACACTAACCCCCCCTTTTCAAATGATTCAAATTTTGTTTATCAAACATGATGGAGGATTAGGGGTTTGAATATTAAATCATCTCTATAGTGAGCTCCATCAACATTCAACACTCAATATTTCATAGGTAGGATCATACAAGAAAAACACAAATAACCCAAAAAGTTTAGATCTTTGTGACTAGTTTGGACAATAGTGGTAGGAGTGAACAACAACATCAAACCTCAAAGTATCCTATTTTTAATGCTCTTATCCTTTCATCGAATGAAATCCAATTTTTTTTTGTGATGTTGTCCCAATCCTACACAGCTAGTTTCAGATCCTGTCTCAGCCATCTTAACCTATTTCAAGGTAAGTTATATTTTCTCCTTATTTATTGCTATTTTTAGAAAGGTTAAAAAGATAGATAAATTATACAAATCAAGACTATAATTATTGTAATATTATTTGTTGATTTATTAATCTAGACCATTAACTAAAATAATAATGAAAATCCATTATTCCCAAAAAAGTTAAATCATAATGTATAATCATATATAGGTGTAATGTAAGGCATTTGTTCACTAGTCATTTTTTAAATGCAAGCATGATTATCACTTTCTATTTTTTAATCAAGGGAAAGAGAATTAACAACCATGTTTCCTTTTTGCACATTATGACATATAGGAGGAGTTAGAAACATGTGCATTATCTAATTGCTATAAAGAATAACTGCTTTCAGCTTGAAATGTGAATGAGGGTGATAAATAAATTTCATCTACCTTAGTTTATGAATTGCTAAAATGCGTATTATCATTTGTACTTGATTTTTTAAATTTAATTGATAAGGGTAAAGAATATGCATTTTTCCTATCTACTTTAATTGAATCATGCAAAAGTGATTTTCATGTAGTGCACTTATATTGATTTAATTTGAATAATGAAGTATCAAAAGTAGTGAAAAATCTAGGATCACATTGGAATAAAACACTACTAATAAGATTTTATTTTGGAATTATATGGTTAATTTGCTTTTTAAGAGTAAGAGAAGAGTAATAGGAAAGACAAGATGATGTATCTAATATATCCTCATGTTCATTTATATTGTCATTCTCATAATAATCCTCACATCCATCATTATAAAAATAGTCTTCATCATCATTATAAATGAAGTCATTATCATGCTCTAATGTAAAATCTTAAAAATTATTCCATTCATTATTATAATCATGATAGAAATTCAAGAGTGCATCAAGTGGATGAGGGATAAAATACTTTTTAGATTTCATTTTAAACTTGCTAAAGAATATAATGTAAAAAAGGAATAACAAGCACACAAGAGGTCAAATATAATCTAACATAAGTATGTGTGCAATGTGTAAATGTTGTGAACAAAGTTTGTAATATAAAATTGGATTGTGATTGAAACCCTAATTTCTAATATTTGTATGTATGGGACCTAGTATGTGGATCTAGGGTTGTGTTATAAATATTTAAATTAAATTAAATAAATAAAACCCCAGTATAGGGTCAATTAAATTAGCTAGGTTAGGCCAAAAAATTAGAAAAATAGATTTTTGTAATCCTAATTTAATGTAACAAATCTAGAGAAGGTAAACCCTAAGGAAAATTAAGGTTTTGAAGAAATATTCAAAGTAAGATAGGTTCACCAAATATTTTAATCTTATAGGGTTTTAATACGTAAATCTTAGTTAGATTAAAGGGCTAGGTATGTTGTTAATCTAGAATAAAATTGGAATTTATCGATTCTATGGAACTTTCCCAAAATAGTAAGCACAAGGATAAAATGAACTTATCTATATGTACATAGAGTTCTTCATATATCAGAGTATTGTAAATGACTGAGTAAACATAGAGGAATCTTTCATCTTTTAACTATTTTTTGAGATCTAGCTATGGAAAGTAGCACCCCTCTTAGGATAGTAGTGTTATGTGGTTCTAGTGTATAATTTTGGTGTTAATGTCTTTTTTTAGTGACTATCTATAAATTTTAGGGGAGCTGTGGGAGTTTTTGGAAGTCCTATAGGTGATTTTGTGTCATGAAAGAGCTCATATATGTCATTATTTTGGCTGAATATTATCCAAAACCCTAATGAATACCTGCACACATGAAACAATGAACTAGTCAAATGTAAAAGGAAATAAAAAACTAGTCTATGGGATGTTACGATCACACAGAATAGAACCCCTATTGTCCTAGATTCTACCTACATAAACCCCAATGATAGGGATCTTAAATCACATGTATTTCTCCCTTAGGGAATGTGCACCATCAAATTGTATGGTATGCTAGAATGAATTTGTTTATTCCCTTCTTTGATCAAGCATAGAAATGTCTAGGTGTGAAAATTGAGTAGTATACATAGTATTTGAGCTATAATAATGGTTGATTTTATGTAAATAAGTTATAAAATAGTAATTTCTATATGTAAAATGACTTGTGAGGCTCTTTATATAGGAGGATATTTGTTTTTAATATAATACCTTATTCATTGGCTAACAAATCATGAAAAAGATATACAAAACATAAGAGATGGGTCATGGAGGGGTTATGACTCAAACATGGGTCAAAGGGCCTACCAAAAACTAAATACACAAGTGGAAAGTAGTGCCATGTGGTGCTACTATCTTGAAAGTGGCACTATTATCCTAAGGCTTGTAATAGATCAAAAACTAGGGATGATAGGCTAGGGGGGCCCTGGGACTAGGAAAAGTGACCTGTGACTACTGGGAGTGTCAAAAACATGGAAATAAGATTAAAAAAGATAAAAATACTCAAGATGACCATGTAAACAAGGAATATAACCATCACTAAGACCCTTATGTGAAAGAAAAGAAAAAAGATATAGTACTTGTGGTTGCTAGATCAAATATTGGTGTTTACACATCACCTTAATTAGGTGAGGTGAGAAAATTCCAATTTAATACTGTAATCACATGTTTTATTGACCTTAGTTAATAATTTTTATGAATTAATATTTAATGATAAATACCTTAGTGTTCCTAATTCATTATTGAATATAATTTAAAAAACTAATACCAAAATTTGTGTTATTAAAATACATAGTTTATTTTTCATGCAATATTATGTGTTAGTGAAAAATACATTGTGAGTTTCAAAATTTGCTAAAACTCAATAAAAGACATAAAAATATATAAAATGGAAGTTTGAAATAAATTTCTTACTCAAAATTAATCTTTAGAATGTTTTTTATTAGTAATAAATGAAATTTATGTGTATTTCAATAGAAAAAAAGATTATATGAAAAACATAATGTATTATTTAATACAATATTTACATGTGAAAAATATTATAAACATATTCTCTAACTAAAAATTTATATTTGATCTTATTTTTCTTATTTCTAACTTTTATACCTTTCTTATTTTATTCTACTAATCATAACATAACTTATATTATTGTGGATATCTCTAAACCTTTCTCAATCATAGCTTCTTCTCCATAATAATGGGTCTGATATAAAACTTGAAACATCAAAATCAAAAATATATATGATCTTATCCAAAAATGATTATAACTACTCCCACATGTAAGAAGAATCTCAAATTTTCAAATTACTACCTATATGGAGGGGATGTATATGAGCTTACCTAACTCTTTGAAAAATCAAGAACTAAGCTAATGAAGCATTTAGAGGACCTTTATTTATTAAAAATATGTCAAGATAATGATTTTTTCCCATATTTAAAATAAATTTAAAAAAAAAAAAAAAAAAAAAAAAAAACATCACCATAGGAATGAGAGGTTAGACCACATTTTTATAAACACATAGGAGGTGCTTCTTAAAAATGAGATATGTAATACAATATTTTCAATCAACTCAGTTATTAGGTCTATTGGAATTTGAGGATTGTTTGTGTGCCTAAAATAGATATTTGGTATTTAATTGAAAACATAACATTAATAAAAATGAGAAATATTCTTAAATAATATAAAGATATATTAATAAATAAATTTAATAAACTATATAATTAGACCCACAAAAAATCATTTACTAAAAAAAATAGAAGTGATATTGCCAATAATAATTTACATGGTTTAAATGCTATTTTTAATAACAACTATTGTACCAACACATCTCATTATTTTATGAATACGAGCCACTTAAAATGATAATTAATTTTCAAATAATTTGAGTTTTCATAAGAAAATGATTTAATCTTTGGTTATTTTACTCAACCATCTTTATTATTATTATTATTATTATTATTATTATTATTATTTGAAAAGCACCTATATATTAATATAAAACAAGAAATGGTACAACATTAATCATACACAAAATGGGTATAAATTGTCACACTCCACAAGAAAGTACACAGTGAGGGTTACAAAAAAACTTTCAATAAAATTTATAAAAAGTGGTCATAAAGTGACCACATTGAAAAAAAGTTACATCACATCACATGGCAACAAAGCAAAGAAACCAAAGTACAAATATCATTAACAAGAACACTTATGAAACAATAACAAACATGTATGTAAAGGGAGGTGAAGTAGATGGTGGACTCGGAGGCTTATCATCCCATCCTCCCATGGGTGGAGGATCTCCATTAAGGGCTCCCAATCAGAGTTTTATTAGTCATCCAAGGTCTTGATTTGATTTATTTCAAGGGAAATAACCAAAGCTAGGCATGGGATTTTGCCTTAGGGAGGTATACCCCAGCCTTTGTTCATACCAAATTAGGATGGGGTTGGATATCCCCAAACCCCACCATCATCATCAGAGTGGGATGAACCAATTTGACCACCATGATGAGAAGGCTAGAGAGGTGGTGACTAGTGTAGAGAATAGTTTCTACATCTAGTTTTAGATCATTTTCGCCTTGACCCATATCCTCATCCCCAAGTTGTTGAATTTTAAAATATTGATCATTTGAATATTTAATGAATGATTTTAGTTTTTTTTTTTTTGAATAAAATGGGTTTCCATTTAATTTATTTGTGCCAAGATTTGTCATGATTTGCAAAATTTTGGTTCATTTCACACTATTGGGGTAAAACTCATACTAGGATACTTGTGATAATTTGAAATTATCATTTTTTATCTTTTCACACCTTTTCTCAATATTTTCATGTTTATTTTACCTACCTTAATTGTAATTATTTGATCATTAACTTGTGACTTTCATTCTACATGCTTTTTCGCTTTCTTTTCATGATCTTTGTGTTCCTTCATGCACTATTTTCAAAGCTTATGATAATATGATCTTATCACAGAATTCTAAGTTCTTTATCCTTATTCAACATGAATTACACATTTTTCATGCCTCCATGTATCATGTTATTTTACTATGAGATCTTGATCCACTTAGAGCTTGCCATGTATTTTTACGTGTTGCATTTTTTCACCCACACTATCAAAATGCTTACATTTAGATTTATGAATACACAAATTATGAGATTCCCAATTCAGTTGTTGGATTCCACTTATATTTTATCACTCTTGAGTCCTCATACTTTACAAAATAATTTACATGGAGATAATCATGGTGAAGTAACAATCCAATCTTAAGGCTCCATGTGTCATCATGTTTTGGCCTCATGAATTCACATTGCACATAATGTTAAAGGGACTACAAAGTGAGCCAATGTAAAGAAACCAAAATAAGACCTATTTTTCATATTATTTATAATGAACCTCATAGTTATGAATATATAGCAAAAATACCAATGAATACAAGGCCCAAAAACCAAATATAAAAATGCATGTGGCTCACCTAGAGACTCTCACATGTTGACTTAACTTAAACAAAGCTTACATAATGGATGAAATAAGGACATGTATATGTTCTATAATTGCTTTATAAATGGTAAACTTGTGAAAACAAGGTCTTAAATCAAAATTACAATGGGAAAAATACTTCAAATAAATATAAAATTGCATCTTAGTATTTAAGTTTCATGAACTAACAATTCTAATTCATCATTTGGAGATTTAAATATAATATAAAATAATGGGAAAATTTAATTCATGTAATTGATATTTATGTTCAAACTAATTCATTGTAATTGAGATTTCTAAATACTATATTCATAACTTTAAATTTATTGTCAGTAATTTAGATCCAAGGGGTATATATAGACTATAAATAGAATTGACTGTTAGATAACCATAACCTCTTATTATTTATCGTATGAAAGTAACTAAGTGTTTGTATACACTTAATTCATCTAGGATGTCATAGGAATGATATTTAAGTACTATAACATAGTCTAAGATGAAGAGGTTTGGGATATGTTTGTATCAAATTAATAAAACCCTACCTCAGAGGATGCCACCTAAAAAATGATTTACTAGCCATGCATAAAGTTGGGTTCCATAAAATTATGGCCAAACCAGAGGTATTTCCCTATATATACTCATTCCCCAATGTCTTTATCAAAATTAAATATTGAGATGATTATTTTATCATTGAATAAGAAAAACAAAATTAAATTCACGGTTGGGCTTGTTATCCATGGGTAATATCTAATTCCCCAACCCATTGCTCTATAAAATTAGGAGGTTGTATCTAAATGGTTCTCCAAAAACAATCTCAAGGAAGTATTTAAGGACCAGGATGAAAACCCTAAGAGGTGGGTCAATAAGGAAGATATTTAAAACATCCATATTTTCCAATTCATATAAGGAGCATAAATTGACATGATTTTAATGAACCAAGTATTTTTATCTCCTAAAATATCTCATAGAAACAAGGTTTGGGTGACCCTCCTCTTTATTATCATCAATGACAAAAAATTACATCTTTAGGAGAGATTATTGATTTTAATATCAAACAACATGTTTTATGGGTGAGGAAAGGAGAAAATTCATACATAGCGTCATATCTAGTAGACCCCACCTCTATGATAGTTATCTTTGACATAATTCTAAGATGTAATATTACTCTAGGGGAACTAGTCCACTATCATTTATAAAATTTGTATCTCCATAATTTTAGGCACTATTTTTTAGAAATCATGATTGCTTCTATCCCCAATTCTACCAAGCCATCAATCAAGATCCCATTCTTAACATTTTAGATGAAATGAGAATATTTATAATTAGCATGGAAGCCTACTAGTACTATCCTAACTACACATTTATTAGGATAGAGAGAGTTCTCGTGTCCCTCTCAAACTACCTATCTATGTTCTTGATAATAAGGCTAAACAAAATATTTCATATAATATTCTTAATGGACTTGCCTCAATATCAAAATTCAATAAACAATCACCATGGCCTCAAATTCCCTAGAACATTAGTAGAATAATTTTCAAAATTTGGAAAAAAAATCTTACATCTACAATATATTGGTCATATTTAAATTTGAATTACCATGACATGCACCATTGGGACCTAAGTGGAAATGACAAGGTGTATATAAAGTACCTAAATGTAATATATCAATAGTATACAACCATATCCATCACCCTCATGATTTGATAGTCATCAATGTAAAGGATAATGAATATGTGATGATAAAGATGAGTAATGTAGGTATTATCCTCACACTTGTTCATACAAATCATCTCAAGTTAGTGGAAGAGAGTAAAGGAACCTCTAAATTAAAATACAATAGACCAAGAATAGAGGCCATCTTAGTAATTAAGTTTATACAAGTTATACCTATGCTAACACTCTCCAAGAGGATGATCCATATGTAAGATGTAATCCAATATTTTACTCCCCCTTATTATCAATTTCCTTGTGCTATTATGGATCAATAAATTCCTTCCCATATTGCTACACAAATAATAGATAATATTGTAATCGCTTCCCTTCATTCTCACTTAATAACCCAACTTGAGGATTCCCCAAAGGCTACTCAAAAAATGCCTCAAGTTGAGATTACCAAACTAAATACTCCATTGAATCAATTCGAGATGACCAAGGTGTACCAAATATAATTGGAATTAAGGACTTTAGCATAGTTTCCTTTAATAATTAATTTGTTAATGACTAGACATTTCCCACCTACCATGTAATCAATAGTGTCACCTATCATGGGTAATATAGCCATAATGTCTTCCACTTTAGTCACCTTAGTGACATTAAGTAGGCAAGTCCCTATGTAGATGTTTGACCCAATTACCTTTTCAACAACATCAAGAGTCATTGATATAGCTAGGCTCACAAATATCATTGCACACTCCATTTAAAATGTCAAGGATCCTGAAAGAAAGGGGAAGATGGATTCTATTTAATCATCCAAGCTCAATTGTTAGGCCATCTACCCACCATTAAAATATCAACCATAGTCTCTCCTCCTCCAACCATGATAACCTCATCTGCTCCTCATTCAATTACAACTACGGATCCATTACCTCTCACTCCTATTGAAACACACAACCTTTATTATACTTTTTAGTGGACATATTTCATCATGGTTGATACTACATCTTCCATTCTTATACCTCCATAATTTTTTCCTTCACTAATTACATTGGTCACACCATCCTCATCCACGACCACTTTCATATCTCATTCACGATATTGGATAAAGATCATCTATTTTTCTAAGACCAAGAGGAAGGTAATGGTTATATTTTATGAACCTAAGGTGAAACTAGAATTTGAGAAGCATACAAGAAATATCAAATGGATAAATATAAGAAAGATCACCAAAGCAAATACTCCAACCTTTCATGAGACTAAAGAAGAGTTTTTCACTTTGACGAGGAAGAGGATGGTTAGACTAGGGGAAATGGATGAATTTTTAGAGGACATTGATTCCATGGTGACTACTACTAGTGACATGTAAAAGAGGTTTATCATGGTGATGAAATAAAGGATGCAAAGATTAGAAACCCAGATAAAAGCATCAATGTTTGAGTTTATTGTTAAAGAAGTAAAAGAGATACTTGAGTCTCTATATGAAATTTTAGTTGAGAGTTTTTAGGTGAAGGGGAAAAATTACCTTGGAAATTTAAATTTAAACTATATTTAGATCTTATTTCTAGGTTTAAGGACAAATTAACAAATCTATCCAAAATTTTTAATGAAAAACATGTTTCCACAGGTGAATCTTATGACCCTATATGATATTATGGCTTGTCAAATGATCCATATGAGTAATTTTTTGAAATAATAGATGAAAGAGATGAATACCCCTTGTTCATTCCATTGATAATGCAGTTAACATATTTTTTCAGTTGTTTCAAGAGGTAAGAATTTTTATTTATTTAAACTAGATGACATACTTTATTCTTTCACTAAATTCTTATCCAAATTGGATAATTTTATGAATGAATTCAAAAATAGAGTCTAAGAAGAATACACGAGAGGTAACATCCAGGTCATTAAATTTGTATGCTATGCCAAAGGGAAGATAGAACAAGAACTCACTATGAGAGTTACATAATGGACCCCTTTATATAGCCATATAACCCATTTAGCCAAGATAGTCTAGATGCTTAAATATAGTTTTATATGTTAAAATAGTTTTATACACTTGAAAAATATATCTCAAGGCTCTACCATTCAGTTTGAACTTCCTCACATACAAAAGTGTCATGCTCACCATCTCATTAGGTCTATTATTTACTTCTTAGTCCAACCTTGATTATTATAATTATCTAGATCACTTATAACCATAGAATGCCTATAATATGATATGCATTTATCATAGTTATATAAACTCAAACAATTTCCTCCATGCTATATAGTTACACTCAAAGCATGATAATAACATTGACACTATTATCCCTACTTGAAAATAAGTGTCCTTACCTTACAAATACTCAAATTTTTAAATATTTTGAAGTGTATGGGTTGGCCTACATATCAATCATAAGGGTAGTCATAATACATATCTGAAGAAATCAAAATATAACCCATGAGCCATATTTATAAATTTATAAGCTAGATAATTACATGTAGAACTCCTGAGTATCCATGGGTGGGAGAACTGTTGTAGGAATTTTGAATGCCAATGATGGGTGGGAGGAAGGAGAGATGCAACCTGACAATCCTACTCTATCTGTGATAGTTACAAAAAAGGTAGACCTAGAAAAGGTTTTTGACTCATCATACAACATGAAGAATTAGTCTATACTTTGGGAGGGTTTGAGTCTAGGTCCACCAATCATTGGATTTTATCTCACCAAAGTCAAAAAGCATTCCTCATGGACCGATATGGGTTTGAGTGAGCATCAATAAAAAGACCTAAAAGATTATTTTGTAGTCATTTCATGTGAAAGCAAGGAGGCAAATCTTGAAGTTCTAAAATTATATTATTGATGAAATTGATTCATTCTTATCAAATTCTATCTTGGTTAAATTTATTGACTTCAGGATGAATATAGATTCTTTCCACAAGTGGGATAATCTCATATGGAAACCAAAAGGGAAAATTGATATTATATCCATGCCCAAGAACTTATTTTTGCTCAATTTATCCCATCCCAAAGACACCTTAAGGATCCTCACATGAGGGTCTTGGTTTTTGGGAAAATATGTTTTTAGTCTTTGTAAGTGGAAGGTAGGACTTAACCTCAATAGCTCAGTCTCGAAAGACATTCTTATCTAGATTAGTTTTCTAGATCTCCCCCTAGAATTCTTGGCACTAGAGGTCAATTTTGGGATTGTCAAGGCTCTTGGTAAACCCATATCTATTGACCTAGTTACTAGATCCAAATGGAGGCTTATTGTAGCTAGGGTTTATGTCTTCATTCCCACTGACAAACCCTTAATCCACTCAATCAAGATCAAATCCAAGTATGGGATTTGGAATCAAAGAATCATCTTCAAAATAGCTTTAAATATTTTCAAAACCTATGATGTCCTAAACTACTCATTTAAAGAGTGCCCCCTACTTAAGAAGTTGCCTATTCCCCCTTCTCCCTCTTGGGTCAAAAAATCCTCTATCCAAGGCCCCTCTTCCCTCCCCCTATCTTTCCTTCCCTCTCCCTCTCCCCTTAAATCCCATCTAGCCCCCTCTCCCAAAATGGTTTAATTCCCTCTTTCCCATCTCTCTCTCTCCCTTCTCTCACCTTCCTGTCCCCCTTCTTCCCTGCTCAAATACCCCCTACCCCCTACCCCATATTAGCTTTATCCCCTCTTAGTCTAGGGAAAAATATCTTTATTTCTAGTCCATCGAGACCCTCCATGACTCTGAGGATCCTTAACCCCATTGTCTTGACCTAGCTCTAGCTTCCCCGATAGGCTCTTTGAAAGTGCCTCTTTTTATTATTTATTCCCCTCTAAAGGCTATTCTTGTTGAAGCTATGTTCATGTCCCTAATCATCTCCCCTCCTTCTTGTAAGATCCTTCATGACACATATAGTCATATTTCCTCTTATACCATTACTTATGAATCTTTTTTGTTGGATAAGGTCTTGGTTTTATAGGAATTTGCACCCTCTCAATCCATCCTCACTCTAGCTAAATCCTATTGGGAGACAAAACATCTTTCCTTGTCTAAAGGATAATGTTATTTTTCTAGCAAATGGAAAGCTCTAATTTTTCCAAGGAAAAGTGAGTGCATGTCCATCACAAAAAAAGAAGGAAAAAAGCAAAAATTGGATGTGATCATAAATCCTTTGGTAGAACCTCATCCCAAATATATATGAGAGAAAAAATAGATAAGAAGGTTACAAATGGTACATAGATGACCCTTAGACATTTTTCAAATATCAAGAAATGAAAGTCCTTTCTTGGAATATAAGTGGGTTGAAAAACTATGGAAAATAGAGGTTGGCAAGAAATCTAGTCTTAAAACATAAAACAAACATCCTTTTGATTCAAGAATCTAAAATAATAGTATAAAATCTTTTAAATATCAAATCTAACATTTGAAACAAATCATTTTACAATTAAAAAAATTATAGAGGTGCTTCAGGTGGCCTAACAGTCTTTTGGGATCCTTTAGTCTTGAGATGCACCCCCTTTATTGTAACTGAGTCCCACATATTTGTTTCCTTCTTTGACACCCACTATAAAAACTATTAGGTTATTACTAATGTGTATGCTCTAAATTATAGGGTTGAAAAGAATAAGTTATGGAGTAACCTAAATGACATCAAGAATCATTTTAAAAATCTGATCTAGTTGGTGGCTAGAGATTTCAACTCTCCCTTGTCCGTAGGGAGAAGAAGGGGAGAATATACACCCTCAATGATAACATGTTGGAATTAATAATTTTATTACTAATTTAGTAATTTGTTATGTGGATATAAATGTAATTCAATACACTTGGTCTAATAAGAGGCTAGGGGATAATCATATATTGCAAAGCAATAATATGTCAAAATATAAGGCTACACCTTTCAAATTTTAAAAAATGTGGCTGTAAAAATAGTCTTTGGATTACGTTAAGGAGTGGTGGAAATTACCAATCCATGGTTCATCCATTTACATTCTAGACATGAAGCTTAAACATGTCAAGAACAATCTCAAACTTAGAAAAAAGAAGTTTTCAAAAATATCTTCCTCTAAAAACTTGCCATTGAGAAGGAAATCCATAGAACTAAATTAAAAATTTATATGTTGGGCCTTGTTGTCACTTGTATTTTCACCCTTTAAGGAGATGTATCAAATCTCATCATCTAAGTGGCATAATTAAAACACAACTAGGCTTGTTGGTAGCCTAAGGATGAGGTGAATCTTTAGGTAGGGCTAGCTCCCTTGATGTACCACTTTGGATCACTACTACACCTAAAATTTGGGGGGGGGGGGGGAAAGAGAGAGAGAAAAATAAAAGAAAACTATCCTAATGGAGGTGATACACCAAATTGATTGATGACTACCAACCAGCTGCATGTTACACATGAAAACAAGAGACTAACCAAACATACACTTCTCCAATATACATCTTCTCACATCAATGTTACATTATGAGGTTATGGATGAATGTTTAGGATAGTAGGACTATAAAAGAGGCCTTAAATGACACTAGTGAATAGACTAACTTAGTTAACCTTAAAACATCCTAAAACACTTCACATGTCATGCAAGAAGAAGCTTTCTAATTGCAAATAGGATGAAAGAACGAGACAACATGCTAAAGAATCCATAGTATTCGCTAAGAAAGATCCAAAATTTAAGTATAACACACTATGAATAGGTAAAAATTATTAGTCTTATTTATCAAATGGTATGAAAATGAGTAGGGCTTCACCATACTCAGGTGGAACATAAGTTATAATGGCAAAATGGCTAGTTCTTATAGAACTTAAGAGAGAGAGGAGAAGAGATAAGTAAAAGGGTCATAAAGACACTTTTCAAGATAAGATAATTATTTACTTATGCATCAAAATAAGATGTGGGATGAACCATGAAAGGTCATAAGGAAAAAGTGTCCATCCAAGTCATAAAACTCATGAAAAGTGGCATGAAACTCCTCATTCTGGCCCAGAAAACTACCTTCATGATTTGGATCTATTTTAACATCCAAAAACTGATTAGGGATAGCTATAATGATTGGAATTAAGTTTAAATATTTTATACATGCCTCTTCATGCATTTTTTGTAGGCCTAGTCATCTAGAATCATTTAGAAAGGAGTTATTACTGCTTGTACTCTATGAAACTCCTCTTTCATGCACCCTTCACACTTAGACTCCAAAAAGGCATACATTTTACATGAAAATCCATGGTATGGAGTGGATTACACCTTTAAATACCATCCATGTCCTTAGAGTCATTATTCATACCTTAAAATTAGCTCACTTAAATTTTTTTAGCCTTCTCACTAGCTTGTCCACTATGCCAATTTTGATTGGCTAAGATGAAGCAGATAGTTTAGGCACTTAGGATATTTTAAAAGGAATTAAGTGACCATGGAGAGTTATATTAAGTCCTAATATTCCTTCCCATGTGATTTAATCTATTAAAACCTTATATAACCTACACAATACATAATATTATCAAGAAAATCTTGTTTTACACTCCATTTGTATAGTTTCATACAACTCAAAAGGGTGGGGATGAGATTTAGAGAGTCCTATACAATTTCAAATAACTTTTAGGGTCAAACTATGGAATTATATTAGCTTCCCATCCTCATTTCTCCTATTGGGTCTTTGTAAGGGTTTAGTAAGGGTTTTGAGTAGTTTAACCTCTTAAGCATTGTTCATAAAAATGGGACATTAAATTTACAAAAAAATTCCACAAGATAAAATTATAAGACCTCTTTTAACTTATATAAACTCCTTTGGACTTCATGTAAATTCTCATGAAATATGTGAGCATTTGAACATCTGCTATCAATCTCTTTCCTCTATTTTGATAGACCTGAGATTGGTATCAAGCCAAAATTGACTCTCCTTGAGGTTTTTTTGCAATGTGAAAGATTTAAAATACCTATAATGACCCTATAACCATTCTATAATAGGCTAGGAATCATATCTCATGTTAGAAGTACAAATGACCCCTCATTAGGGCATTAAGCTTGAACCTTGCCTAATATGTTTGAGTTGCCTTAAATCACAAAATGACCTTTGGATGGTTCCACCTAAATTCAATATATTAAACACATATTATTTTACCCCATATAAATTCTATAATTAATTATAATATTCACACCATACTATAAATGAAAATGGTTCTCCATTTGGCTTTAGGCCTAAATTGTGTTTACTAGGTCTACCTACATAATTGAGGATTTAGAGTACCTTGCTTTGATTATCCGGCTTATTACATGTTTCCATGATTTAAATAGGTGTTTTAAAACTTTATATACCTATATATGTGACCAATAAACTTTTTGTTTACTTTTTTTCCTCCAAACCTCAAGACTGTAGGGCTATGCACCTATGGAAGTGCCCTCTATCTGAAATAAAATAGAGAGCACTTCCCATATTTGTCTAGATAAAAAAAGTGTTGGATGGGTTTATCTAGGTTTTAATTACCATATATAATTTTTTTTCCCATATTAATATCATTTGACCCTCCATAAGCACCAACATCTAAGACAAACTCTTGTTGAGACAGACTGTATACAATGTCTCTTATTATGGACTGTGTGTTGCATTCTTAAGGCTCCCCTTCTTCTTGATTACTATTTATAAGGTCATATATATAGAAACAAGGTCATAATGGAAATTATTATAGGTTATATACCATCTCAACTCCCCACATAACTCTCACTACCTAATCTTCCATTCACTATCCTTAATTGTAGACTATATTCTTGCCTTGAAGAAGACATTTGTAGTTGACCCTATGTGTTTTGGGATTAAAATAGGGTCTAAAAAATCTTAAGGGTTCCATATATTCATTTTTTACTTGATTTAATTTATTTTATTCATCTTCATTCTTTACCAACACCTAGACATACTCCTTTATGCTCACTACATGCTAACTATTTGCTTCCTTTGATTGTGTCTTGCTCTTTAACACCATACCTATAGGTGTTATTTGCTAGTTTCATGGGTCCTCTTATAACCTTATAAGGTCATTTACTATTTATTTTAACTTTTTCACTTACCTTGATTAGATAGATCATCACTTTAGAGGTTGAAATGCTTTCAAGACCAGTCACATGCAGTTGACTATGTTAAAGCCATTTAAACCCTACCTATAGGTGCAAATCACCTTTTTAGAGATGCCTACCTTCATATGGGGTCATATGAAAGCTATAATACCACATAATAGTTCTTATAATGATATATACCATGAATTTTCCATGGTAAAACTTAGATAATTCACTAAATTAATAACTGTCAGCTATAGGTAGGTGTTTAGGCAAATTGTACGGACTGTAGGTGTGTATAAGAAGAAAAACATTTCTCATAATATCCTTATAATGATATTTTATGTCATATATGTTAATTAAACCATTTTAAACCATTCCCATATGTTTAAAAGGTCAATTTTTCAATCTGGGTGACAAAAGTCTCCTTTGGACTCAGAGCTGTAGGTTTCATTGCTTATTCTCAGTGCACAAGTTGACAAGTTTTAACCTCTCAACAACTAATATCCATTGTGTAACTACCCTCTATAATTTTAAAACTCATTTTACTATTATAAAATATAAATTATTAACACATTAAGATGCATAAAGGTAATTGGGAACCTTATCACAAGATGTCAATAAAATTTCTCAGACCTTTATTTTTTCATTTTAGGGAAAAGGTCCCTGTATACTGTCATTTTGTGTTTTGAAAGTTTATCCACTTCAAAATACCAATATGACACTCCAAATTAGTCTGATATGGTATTTTAAACCCACTAGGATTTTTTTTAAAAAAAATTGACCACTTGCTTCAAAAGCCCTTAATGACATCCTAACTCTCTGTATGTATCACCTATAGATGCAGATTTTCCTATACATGTAGTGAAGAGGAGTATGGGTAATAAGCATTTTTTTGTCCTAAAATGAATATTAAGTCATTAAAATGAATAAAAATTTACTCCTCACATATCAAATAGTCTAAAACACCACTAATGCTCTCATCTAACATGACACCCTCATGAGGTACTTGTATGTGCATTCTTTATGGTGTAGAATGAGAGTATATGTTGCACATGATTGCAATAGTCCTTTTTTTACATAATTTGGAGATTCAAATCTATTAATTACCATTTATAAATACATATTAAACATTTTTATACCCTCACTACACCTCCATGATGACACTAGATAGTTCATACATGTGATTGCAACTATGGCAACAAGTGAAAAGTGAGCAAAGAGTTGACTGCATAGTGTTCATGACTACAACTCATGGAATGTTTCCTTAGATATGATATTTAAAGGATAAAGGATTCAATATTACATTGATAACATGAAACAAGGAATTATCACAACCCTATGAAACCATGATCAATCATGAAGTTCCTAAAAATGGTGAAAAAATACCTATTATACAGAAAGTGCTTCCTCTTGAAACTTAAGCTACTTTGCTCATTATAACATCACTAAACATGAAACCAAGAATTTAAAATAGTTGAGGAGGGATTAAAAATCATATAAACTAACATTACTAACTATATTATACTAAAATTCCCAAACCAAAGCAAAACCTATAGGGTGCACAAATTTGCAAGAAGAAAAACACAGTCAACTTCATGAGGATGGTTCATAAAGTACATACCACCATTATTAATTTTTTTTTATAGAAATGAAGCTATATTATTTTAATTTCACCTCTAAAATGTGTTTGATCTGAAACCTCCCCTACTGGCCATACCAATTACAAACATGAAGACTGGTTCTGTATACCTAAAAGGGTGAAAAAGGAGAATGGTTTTAGCTCAAAAATGGAACTTTTAAAGTATTTAAAATGTGGAAATAAGCTTGAGGAAGCTGAAGAGACATTATGTGATCATATCCCATGTCACACACTTCCCTATGGGTTGTACAAGTGACAAACTCTCCTTTTTTCTCAATAAAACTGCCCTTTCTTTTGAAGAACCTACCATTTTTTAGTTATGGTAGTTGATTAAGACCTCTTAAGACACATGTGATGTGAAATCATCTTTTTTAATCTTCAAATTTACCAAGGAGGCCATATAACCTATTAAATGCTCTATTTATGACCCCAAAATGACTCAAAATGATCAATGGAATAAAATACTAATTGATCAAGGCTAATATGATATGGAATAACATCAAAAGACATATAATGCATCTTACGACATAATATTATACCCCCAAAAAACCTAAAATTCATGTTTTTACCTATGGGTGCCCTAATTTGACCTACAAGGTCAAATTTGGTCAACAAATTGGTGACTCACGGGGTTAGTATGCATGTTATACTAACTAGACTAGTAGCCTTATTAGTCCATTGGGCTTAGGGAGTCATCTGAAGTATAAAACACATAAGAAAAATTTGACCATTAAAAATAAGATAGACCAAGACAAGATAACTAATTACCTCAATCACATAAAATAAAGGACACACATAAATCAAAGCAAAGAAAATACACTAACTAGAAACACGTGCTCAAAATACTTAGGATAAGTAGAAAGTAAACAATTATGTAAAACTACAAACTAGGCATACCTCTCTCCTGGATCAAAGGGAAATTTTAAAACCTTCTTTGCTTCATGACATGAAAGATTTAGTGAGACATGTAGCCTTTTGTCCTTTATTATTTATGTTTCCATCTTCTTCATGGTGTTTTTCAACTTCATTAGCATGAGGTTCAAAGAGAAACAAGTAGCTCCATATAGGTTGTCTATAGAAATGCACTCCTCTTGCACACAAATAGTCTCAACCTTATCATGAAATTGGTCCTTAATGTGCAAGCTTGAGAATATGATAGTCCTCTCAGTCTTACTATCATTATCCATGTCTACAACTTCTTGTACACTAGCATCATCAAATGGCTTCATGATAGTAGGTTATTGACTAGAAAAATTAACCTCATCTTTATGTTTGATTGAACACTCAATATCATGTTCAAATTCAATAGCAAACTTCTCACTAGTTATGCAATCTTTTGGAGAAGAAAAAACTTTACCTAACCTATCAAATTATTTACATATGGCATTGAAATTATACCATATATCCTCTTCCTCATGAATGCCATTTTTAAGAGATATTTCTTATACCTTGGTCTCATGAGATTCTCCTAGGACTACCACTTCTTGAGGGATGACTTGAAAGTGTTCTCCATCCTTGATAGCACATTCCACTTCATGCTTGAGATGGTCATCCACAACTTCATGATTAGACACGGAGTCTTCTTAAAATACTTTTTTCTTCAAGTCTTGGCCACATTCCTCATGAATACATATCCCCTCAAAAATGGAGGCAAAATCTTGTGGATTGTCCTTTTGTTCACCAAGGGGAGTCCCTATGGTGATTTCTTCCTCATAGTCACTCATGAGGTCTTCTTGATTAGCCATGAATTGATTTTTCTCTTCTTCACTTTCTTCTCTCAAGATAAGCACTTATTCAAGAAGGGGCGAGATGAGAGGTTGATGTATGGGCTCATGTTAAGGAACTGGAACAAGAGGTGTAGTGAAGGTTTTATGAATTGGAGATGGAGTTTGAGGGATAGGAGAAGGCTTATGAGTTAGAGATGAAGTGTGAGATTAAGGAGAAGTCTTATGAGTGGATTTGGGAAAAAGAAAAGCATTAGTAAGCTCATAGGGAAGTGAATTCTTGGGCTGATTAGAAGGAAAAACACTTACATAAGTAGGAGATGCATCTTGCCAATGATATCCTTATGTATAATCCATGAAAACATCTTATTTCATATGACAAGACTCATAGGAGTACTCTTGAGGCTGATAAGAATCATGATATGAATGATAGGGATTATATTAGGACTAATAGAGAGGTGTTTCTTGATAGGTTTCTTAGTAGACCTCCTCATAAGGTTGTCCAACAACATGTTATCTATATGGAGAGGGAAATGAAGGGCTATAGGGTTGTCATGGCTCATAGAATTGTTAGCCATTTTGATATGACTGTTGAGAGGTAAAATGTGATTCATAGTAAGGTTGATAAGATAGTTCATGATAGGAGTATTGGCCATATCTATCCACATCATTATCATATGTCAAAGGAAGCACACTAACTAATCAAAAGCTTCAAATAGATATACTTGGGCTGCTTACAACCAAAAGTTATCACTCAGAGTCACCATTGGTGTTAGCTTGATTACTTCCAAAAGCTGATAAGGGAAAGACACACCAACAATATTCCCACTTCTTGGACTGAGAGTCCCACCAGGCATGGAAAAAAAAAATCACTTGGATTTTCACCATTTAAAGAGATTTATCAACTCTCCTCATCCAAGTGGCATAATTATAACACCTCTAGGATTGTGGGTAGCCTAAAGATGAGGTGAATCTCTAGGTAGGGATAGCTCCCTTGATGTACCACTTTGGATCACTATTACACCTAAAATTTGGGGGAGGAAGGTAGAGAGAAAATTGAAATAAAACTATCCTAAGGGAGGTGATACACCAAATTGATTGATGACAACTAACCAACTACATGTTACACATGAAACTAAGAGACTAACAAAACATACACTTCTCCAGTTTGCATCTTCTCACATCAATGTTACATTATGAGGTTATGGATGAATGTTTAGGCTAGGAAGAATAGAAAATATGCCTTAAATGAAACTAGTGAATAAACTAACTCACTTAACCTTAATACTTCCTAAAACACTTCACATGCCATGTAAGAAGAAGCTTTCCAACTGTAAATAAGATGAAATAATGAGACAACATACTAAGGAATCCATAGTCTTCACTAAGCAAGATCCAACATTCAAGTAGAACACACTATGAATAGTTATGAAGAGGTAAACATTAGTAATCTTATTGATCAAATGGTATGCAAATGAGTAGGGCTTTTCCATACTCAAGTGGAGCATAAGTTATGATGGCCAAAATGGTTAGTTATTATAAAACTTGAGAGAGAGAGGAGAAGAGAGAAGTCCAAGGATCACAAGGACACTTGTCAAGATAAGATAATCAGTTACTTGTTCATGATAATACGATGTAGGATGAACCATGTAAGTTCATAAGGAACAAGTGTCCATCCAAGTCATAAAAGTCATGAAAAGTGGCATGAAACTCCTCATTCTGGCTCAAAAAACTTCCTTCATAATTTGGACCTATTTGAACATTCCAAAACTGATTAGGGATAGGTTTGATGAGTAGAATGAAGGGGAAGGATTTAAAAAATGCTTTTACATGTATTGGTTATAGGCTTGGTCATCTGAAATCATCTAGAAATGAGCTATCATTGCCTGCACTCTAAGAAAATCCTCTTTCATGTACCCTACACACCTAGAATCTAAAAAGGCATTAGTTTTCCATAAAAATCCATGGGATGGAGTGGATGACACATTTTAAGACCCTCTATGGCCTTAGAGGCATTAGGTACACCTTAAAATCAACTCACTTGAAGTTTTCCACCCTTCTCAATACCTTGTCCACTATGCCAGTTTTGACTAGTTGAGATGAACCAATTGGTTTAAGAACTTAGGAATTTTTCCATGGAATGAAATGACCATGGGGAGTTATCTTAAGTTTTAATATTCCCTCACATGTGATTGTCATATCTTGAAACCTCTTACAACCTTCACAATACATAAAACTATCAAGAAAATCTTGTTTTGCACTCCATTCGTACAAATTTGTAAAGATCAAAAAGTTGGGGAGGATCTTGAGAGAGTCCTCTTCAAGGTCCAATAAATTTAAACAAAAAACTATGTCATTAGATCAACTTCCCATTCTCATTTATCCATTCAGGTCCTTGTAAGGGTTTAACAAGGGTTTTGAGTAGTCCGACCTCTTAAGCATTATTCCTAAAAATGAGACATTAAATTCACAAACAAATTCCACAAAATCAAAGCATAGGACCTTTGTAAATTTGTCTAAAATCCCCTAGAATCCATGCAAAGTCTTATGAAATATGTGAGCATTTGAACCTCTCATATCAAGCTCTTTCCTCTATTTTGATAGGCCTGAGATTGGTCTCAAACCAAAATTGACTCCCCTTTATGGTTTTTCTATAATGTTAAAACTTGAACATACCTAGAATGACCTTATAAACATGATTTAATATGATAGTAAGCATATATAATGTTATAAGTGTAAATGACCTCTCATTTGGGCACTAAGCTTGAGCCTTACCTAACAGGTCTGAGTTGCCTTAAATCATAAACTAACCATTTGATGGTTTTCCATGCATCCAATAGCTTAAACACATCTGATGTGCCCCCATATACATTTTATTATTCATTAGAATATTCACTCCATACTAAAACTGAAAATGGTTCTCCATTTGGCTTTAGGTCTAAACTATGTTTACTAGGTCTGCTTGTATAATTGAGGGTTTAGAGTATTGTTGACAATTTTGACCTTGTAGGCCAAATTATCACCCCTACCATTCAAAACTTTGCATGCCATGAAATTTTTCATTTTGAGTCAGTAATTTCTCCTGAAAATTCCTTGAAGAATCCATGGTTGATAGGTTTTAAGGTTGTTTAGGTGATTTAAGGTCTTTTCCTTCACTTGTCTTGTGCTCGTCTAGTCATTTTTTGGCCTTTTCTGAGTCATTTTTCAAGTGGTAAGAAGAGCCTATAGAATGTCATTTATGAGTGTCATTAGCATGTTTTAAATATCATTACATCCCATAACAAATGAATAATTAGGTTGATCACATTTTGGACTAACTCTGTGACTCATTTTCATGCAAAATTTAACCATTTTGTGCCATTCATAGAATTTTTTGATAGTATCTAATCATGAGGAAAATTTATTACATCTCGGTTAACCTAATAAGACATTTTAGAGACTTATGAAAACATTTTACAGAACATTACACTTAGATTTCCTTGGTGAAAATAGCATTTTCAGTGCAAAATTAGGCCTTTTTAAGGCATTCATTTTTGGTTTTTATAGGATTTTTGTGAGAAAATAATTTTAGAGGCTTAATTTTGTCCTTAAAATGTCATATCAAGTGGTTTGGAGGAATTTCTAGGTGAACAATTTTCAAAATCCAACTTTGCTCCAATTTTGACTTTTCTTGCATGCCTAGAAGGGCAGTTTTCAAATGCTCGGTACGAGATGAAGAGAGAGAGTTGGGATCTAAAACTTTGTAAATTTTTATGGGTATAAGTAAGATTAAAATCAGTTTAATTTTTTTTCATATTGGTTCCCTCATATTTATGAACAATCGCTAAGAGTGATAGTAGGTCATTATAGCCTATGCATCCGACAAGGGTCTGTTCTTGGGCCTGTTTCTCAATATCAGTAAAAAATGAAAAGAAATTGTTTTTTTATAATGTTTTTAGGGCTCATGAGCCTCATTTTAATCCTTTTATTATTTTTATATACCTTCACTTGTATGGATTTAGGTAAAAACAGTATTTTTTGATATTTTTGAGCTCAAATGAATGTTCTAAGGATCATAAAAAGATTCAAATCGATGTAAAATGAATATTGGGAATTTTTTTACCTGATAAAATTAAAAAATCCATAAAAATATATCCAAAATTTCCCAAACCATTTCATTCTTTTGGGATAGTCAGAAAATGCCTTTAAAGGACAAGCCTTCCAAAGGCCATTTCATGGTTTTGGTACTTCTAGGTGGTTCTAGATCAAAAAAATTGACATGGATCATGGTTTGGGAATTATAAAAGTTAATAAAACACTTTTTTGAGGTTTCAAACCTATATGAGCTCCCAACAACAAAATTTCTCTTCTAGGGATAAAAGGGCTAATTAGGCCTAATTTGACAATCTAAATGGGCTAGAAATCATATCAAACATTAGATTTTTGCCATAAAATTTTTTATGGATATGTGGGAGGATAATTAGTTCCTTTAAAAAGTCTTTTTTTAACATTATCTCTTCAATATTCTCCCAAACAAGGAGCTTTGTAGGAAAATAGGGCTATAATGAATACATGGGAAATGCATGATTTTGGTGTTATTCTAGGTCTTGATGAGTGTTTGATGCCTAAAATTTATTTTAACTAGGTATTTTATTCCCTTGATAATATTTCCATGGAGGAGAGATGTTGTATTGATGCAAATTTAAAGAAAACTCCTCCTTTTCCTTCTATGCCTTGGTGAAAAATGAGCCTTTTGGGGGTTTTTAAAGGCTAAATAGGTGCATATAGCCTATTAAAAAGAATTGAAAAGTTTAAGTAGGATATATCACACCATATTAAATTTATTAGGAACTAAATTAAGATTTATAATGAAAGGAGGCTTTGGAAAAGGTCTCCAACTAGTGCAAATGTAACTCTTCCTCTTCCAAATGCACATGTGCAAGACAAAGTCAATTTGATTAAGGAGTCTTGTAACCAACTCTTTAAAAGTGTTTTAGAATAATTAATAAGCCTATATAAGAGTTAAAATCAATTAATTTCAAGGAATTTAATACCTACATCCATGGAAGAGACTTTTTCATCAAAGGGGACAAGAAGGCTAAAATCTAAAATCTAGGGATTGGTGTAAGAGTATAGGCACTCTCCAAGTGCTCTAAGTTTAACCAAACATAATGATGAGTATTATAAGACCCATAAACATTTTAGAAATTATTTTCCACGAAAATTTATAAAGGGTCAATTTTTGAGAAGCTAAAAATGTGATGTAGCACTTTTGGAGGAGCCATTTGACCAAGTTTGAGGTCCCCTACTTTGGGGTTGCTTTGTCTCCAAGCATTTCTTTGCTATATGTATTATTTTTTCTAGAATTTATGAGACTATTTGATATTTGTATTTTTCCTAAAGGCTTTCAAAAAATTTATTCACCTTTTGAGATCAATAAGAAGCAAAATTCCTCCATTTTTAGGTCTTTTCTAGTGAAGTGTATGTGCTTACCATTGGTATAGCTTAGTGAAATACTTGTTTTCCTTGGTTATAGTCTAGTTTTTCACCTTCATGAGAGATTTTTGATGTTTTACCAGTCATTATAAGTTTCCAAATCAAGATTAATTTCATTTATTAGATGTGAGTTCAGTTCTTTACATGAGTTGAGTTTGTAAGCTCCTTATTGTGAAATATTGATGTAGAAATCTTACTTGGGGGTAGTGAATGTGTGTGTAATATTTTTTCTTTTAATATAAGTGTCATTTTAATCATTTTAATCATAAAAAAATTGGTGAATCACCTTCCATATCAATTTTTATTCATTTTCATCCATTTACATTGTCTTTTTCACCCTTTTCCTTGTCAAAATCAATAAGTAGCAACTTAAAAAAGTAGGTTTTAGTGAGAGCACAAAGGGAACCAGCCCTCTCTAGAGATTCTCCCAATTTTTAAGTCACCCACACTTTGGAGAGATTCCATGTTACAATAGGAGTGAGGAATTGTACACTTTCTTAGGAGGGCACACTCCTGATTGACAATAATTTTTGGCACACCCAGTGGGACACATTGGAGCTAGTCTTGATGAAATTGTAATTGCAGTAGTGTTCTTCATGAAGTATTTGGTGATTCCAAGCTCAAGAAATTGCTTCTAATATTCCAAGCACAATTTACAAGTAATTATTTTCATTTAATTATCATGAATGAGTTTTGATGGTTGTGTATGAAGATAATTCATATGCTACATTTCCTTATCAGCCCTATGATGAATCATACTAGCCTTGTCATGATACCTATGAGCCTTTTTATGAGCCTAATCAACCTTATCAGAAGTATTATCAAAGCCATGTTGAGCATTATCAAGTTTCTCATGATCCTTACTATCAAGATCATGAATCTTACCTCTCTTGTGAGCCATATTAGTCTTATGACCAGATTTCACCTTTCCCATATGGTTATGATGTTGCATATGAGTAGCCTTATCTCCAAGAAAGAATGGATGAAATAGAGCTCAAAACACTAGCATATGAAAGAAAATTTTGTTCAAACTCTCATTATGAAGAAGTGAATAGTCTATTTCAAAATGTGTCTAATGATCTAGAAGAGATAAATGAGTTGAGTTATTTTGTAATGGAGAAGATGGAGGCTTGGGAGAGGTAGAAAATTGAGTTGAACCAGTTATCTAAAGAGGGTTCTTTTTTTCCTTATTCTCATGAAGCTCTTAACCATGCTCAGTGTGTGCCAAGGGAGCTTCCTAGTTATAGTTAAGAGCCTATTCAAAAGACTACTCATGAGACTAAACCTTCTTGTAGTTCCCCTTCTTCCCCACTCATCCCTCACGTTCAAGTTGTCCATGATAACAAGGAGATTTCAGACTTTGATGAAGTGATGGCCAAGTAGAAGGAATGGAATGAAGAGGTATTTATGAGTTTCTCTTTCCATCCTCTTCAAGATTCCCTAAATGACTCAATTTCCCTCAATATCCCAAAATAATATCATGATCAACCTTCCATGCTTCATATTCCCTCTTAATCAAACAAATTTCATCACCCTCCCACCATCTCCCTTCTTCAAAATGAGGAGCCTATTCTATGGAAGATATAAAAAGAGGTTGTAAATAAAAACCAAATTCTTCGAGAGTGTGAAGATATTACTTCAAGTGTGATGAGGAGGAGTTTGTCATTGATACTCCACTTAAGGTTGTAGTTGGGAATGAGATTACAACTAAGAATGAAAAGGCAACGCATTGATGAGGTATCACTGAATAAGGTTGTAGATGACAATCAATATGAAAAATATCTGAAAGTACTAGATGAGTTTGTCTTTGTTGGTGATTGGTTTGCTATTGATGACTCATTTGAGTAGATGCTAAGAAAGCTGGTAGGCAAAACGAGTGCCTCATCAAAGGTTATGTTCAATAGACATCCTATTTTGTAACTTGTATCATCTCTTGGAATCAATTTGTTTATGAATTACCATTTTGAACTAGGTGGATCATAATTCATCATGGTTAGTTTATTTTGTTTGTGTTTTGTTCCAAATAAGTGCTTTGTTGCACATTTGCTTTATTTAGTTTTCCTACTTTGTATGTTACCCTTCTTGTTTTGGGGGAAAGAGTTGTCTTATTTAAAATAAAAAGTTATACTTTCAGTCATGGATTATATTTTTCATTATTTTATGAGTCCAAATGTCATGTATATGGTCTGGTTCTCAAGCATATTAGGCATGCTTCCCAATTGAGTTGCCAAAATGTTGACAATTTTGACCTCATAGGTCAAATTATCACCCATACCATTTGAAACTTTACATGCCATGCCATTTTGAATTTTGAGTCAATAATTGGTCCTAAAAATTACTTGAATAATCCATGGTTAATAGGTATTAAAGGTTGTTTAGGTGATTTATGGTCTTTTCCTTCACTTGTCTTATGCTTGTCTAGTCAAATTTTAGCCTTTTTCAGCTATTTTCAATAGTGATAAGAGTATATAGTGTCATTATGAGTTTAATATCATGTTTTAAGATCATTACATGTCTAAAATATTGATAATTAGGTTAATCACATTTTGGACTAACTCTATGACTCATTTTCATGCAAAAATTGACCATTTTGTGTCATTCAGATAATGTTTTGATAACATATGATCATAATGAACATTTATTAAATATTTATTAACCTCATAATAAATTTATTATACTATTAAAAACATTTTAAAACATTCCATTCAGATATTCTTGGTGAAAATAACATTTTCAGTGCAAAATATTTGAGGCATTCACTTTGGTTTTTAGAGGATTTTTGTGAGAAAAAAATCATGGATGATTAATTGAGTCTTTATAGGGTCATATAAATTATTTTGAGGAGTTTATAGGTAAAAAAATTTCAAAATCCAACTTGGCTCCATTTTTTACCTTTCTTGCATGCCTAGAAGGGCAATTTTCAAATACTCGGTATGAGAAGAGGAGAGATAGTTGGGATATGAAACTTTGGATATTTTTAGGGGTATGAGTAATATTTAAATTAGTGTATTTTTTTTCATATTGTTTTCCTCATCTTTATGAATAATCACTAAGAGTGATAGTAGGTCACTATAGCCTATGCATCTGAGAGGGGTCTGTTATTGGGCCTATTTCTCAATATCATTAAAAAATAAAGATAAATGGTTTTGGATAATGTTTTTATGGGTAATTAGTCTCATTTTAGTCATGGTATTATTTTTATATACCTTCACATGTATTGATTTGGGTAAAAATATTACTTTTTGAGCTTTTTGAGCTAAAATGAATGTTCCAATGACTAAAAAAAGATTAAAATTCATGGAAAAAGAATATTGGGTATTTTTTTGCTTGATAAAATTAAAAAATATATAAAAATACATCCAAAAATGCCCAAAATATTTCATTCTTTTGGAACAGTCAGAAAATGCCTTCAAAAGACAAGCCTTCCAAAGGCCATTTCATGGTTTTGGTACTTCTTGGTCATTCTAGATCACAAAAATTGACATGGATAATGTTGGAGGCATGATAAAATTTAATGAAGAACTTTTTTTAGGTTTTAAACCTATATGATCTCCCAACAACAAAATTTCTCTTCTAGGGCTAAAAGGGCTAATTGGGCCTAATTTGGCAATCTAAATGGGCTAGAAATCATATCAAACTTTGGATTTTGGACATGCAATTTGTTATGGATATGTGGGAGGATAATGGGAACATGAAACAAGTATTTTTTTTTAATTTACATCTTCTAGATTCTCTCAGATAAAGAGCTTTACAAGAAATTAGGGCTACAAGAAATACATGTGAAATGCATGATTTTAGTGTTGTTACAGGTCTTTCTAAGTGTTTTATGCCTAAAATTGAGATGAATAAGGTTTGGTATGTCCAAGGTGGTGACAAGGTGCTAAGAATATAGAAGTAACTCTCATACCCAGAATAGCCGGTCAAAGGAGTTGCTTATGACATTCTTATGACACCTATGACACATCTATGCCACACATCTCCACATAAGCTAGCCTATCCCATGAATGTAGGAAAACTCCATGTATGCACAAATATATAATATTCCCTAATTAAATAATAGGTAAAAATAAAAACCTACACTAACACCCCCCCATAAGTGCATCTTAGGTGGGCAGTGTGGAAATATAAAATGGGTCCCAGTAACTAGGCCTAATGAGGTACCCATGTACAAATGAAATCTCCCATAAGATAGAGAAAAAGAGAAAACCTATAGGAAAAAACTCCCCCCCCAAAAAAAAAGAGATACATAAAAAAAGGAAGAGGCTAGTGGGGCCCCCTGAAGATGCTGCTACTATAGATGTAGACTGCACCCCAAGAAGAGCTCGTAGATGAATGAACTTGCTCTCGGTGAAAGGTTTGGTGAAGATGTCTGCAACCTACTCCAAAGACTGGAAAAATATTAAGTTAATGACCTGACTATGAATAAGCTCTTGAATGAAATGCATGTGAATCTCTATGTGCTTGGTCTGTTGGTGCTAAACTAGATTCCTACAAATCTGAATGGTACTCTGGTTGTCACAATAAATGATGGTGGGCTGCCTGATAGGAATGCCAAACTTAGAAAGAATCCCTTGAAGCCAAATAGCCTCAATAGCTGAATTAATATCTCCCCTATACTCTACCTCTATGGATGATATAGCAATAGCATTCTACTTCTTTTTAGACCAACTGATAAGACTAGAACCTAGAGAGAAACTATAACTAGAAGTGGACTTGCGAGTCTGTGAATCACTAGCCTAGTCTGAATTTGTATATCCAGCCAAGTCAACCTCTATGCCAAATTTGTAATGAATCCCATATCTATGTGAACCTTTTATGTAATGCAAGATCCTCTTAGCTACTTTCCAATGCAGTTCATGAGGTTCTTGCATAAATTTGGAGACAAGTCCCACTGTATATGATATGTCAGGCCTGGTGTGAGTCAAGTAGATGAGACTACCAAGTTATTGATACTGAGTGGCATCAACCAATGGTGAAGAACAGTCAGCCTCAAGCTTGACTCCTGATAGAAAGGGAGTTGGAGATAGCTTGTAATTAGCCATGTGAAATTGAGCTAATAAGTCAAGAGCATACTTAGGCTATGTAAGAGAAATCCCTGAATCTGACTGTGAGATCTCGATGCCAAGGAAGTAGTGCAAAAAACTCAAGTTTGTCATGTCAAATCTATCCTAGAGAGATGCCTTCACCACTACAATAGCTGACGAAGAACTCCCAGTGATCAAAAGGTCATCAAAATATAGAACCAAAATCAAGAGCAATTCATCCTACCGTAAAAAGTAGACATTAGGATCATAATGGCACCTAGTGAAACCTGCTATGAGAAGGAAGGAATCCATCTTGGCATACCATGCCTGAGGGGCCTGTTTGAGGCCATAGATAGATTTCCTAAGTCTGCATACTAAGGAAGAATCTTAAACAAATCTTAGTAGCTACTCCATGTAGATCTCCTCCTTTAGGTCTCTGTGAAGAAAGGCACTCTTCACATCCATCTGGTGCACATCCCAACCATGTGCTATGGCAATAGCTAAGGTGAGTTAGATAGAAGTCATCTTTGCAATGGGTGCAAAGGTTTCTAAGTAGTCAATGCCTGCCACCTATGAGAAACCCTTGGTGACTAATCATGCCTTGTACTTATCAACCGACCCATCTACTGCAAACTTGGTTTGATATATCCACCTACATCAAACCATCTTCCTTCCCTTAGGAAGTGAAGTCAAATCCCAAGTGTGATTTTTGATTAAGAATATTCTTCCTCCATAGCACTATCCCACTCAGGTACCCCTGATGCCTCTCAAAAAGTTTATGGATCTAAAAGTAAAGCAAAGAAGGCATGTGGATCTCTCTAAAAATTCCCCTTAGTTCATCTTTCATCTGCAGGATCTCCTACCCAAATGCTAGCACTCTCAAGTGTCCATCTGGCCCAAAGTGGCCTAAAAGTGGGTGAGTTATGTGCTAACTCCTCATCCTATGACTGACTAGAGGTGGATGACTCTGCATCACTATCCTCACTATCTGAACTCGAAGAAGAAGAACATGTCTCTAGCTTAAGAACCTATTGTGGCTGATTTGAATCTAATGAGGAATCATCATGAAGAAGTAGATCTAATGAGGGAGAAGAAGTGCCAAGTGTTGAGTCTCTAAGACTCTCCTAAAAATGGACACTTCTCTTGATGAACAACTCATGAGTGACTGGATCTAGAAGGTGATACCCCTTAACACCATTTAGATATCCTACAAAGATGCAAGGCTTGGATTGACATTCCATAGCTTTGTGTTTTTTCTTTAGTATGCAGGCCATGGCTGGGGATCTAAAAACCCTAAGGTGCTCAACATCAGGTTTCCTTTTATGCCAAGATTCAAAGGGTATTATCCCTTTTAAAGCTTTGTGAGGAACCCTATTTTGAATGTATCAAGCACAATTGATGGCTTTAGCCTAGTACTGTGGTGCTAAAGATTTGGAGTGAATCATACAGCTACCCATCTCTTTTAAGAACCTATTTTTGTGTTTTATAACCTAATTCTGTGAAGGATTGTAAGTGACTGTGTGCTACAAATCAATCCCCTCTATGGTACAAAAATGCTCAAACCTATTGTTGACATACTCCCCTCCATTATCAATTCGAAGAACCTTGATGGATTTCTCACTCTATTTCTCAATAAGAGCCTTGAAGTCTAGAAAATTTTCAAACACTTTAGACTTTTGTTTGAGAAAATATATCCAAGTGTACCTAGAGAAATCATCTATGAAAGTGAGGATGTACTTGGCCTTTATGAAAGATTGTTTGGGAAAGGGTCCTGATACATCACTGTGGATTAACTACAAAGGTTGTGAAGCCCTCTAAGCTTTGCCTTTGTCAAATTTTGCTTCAAGATGCTTCCTAAGGGAGCACCCCTCACAAAGTCCTTTTGAGAATTGGACACGAGGCAAGCCAATGACCATGTAATTTTTGCAAAGTTGTTCAAGGTAGCAGTAGTTAAGGTGGCCAAACCGCTCATGCCATAATTTGCTAGATTTATTTGAATGAGTTAGTAATGCTATTGGAGAAAAATATACTGAAAATTGTGAGGTGTATAACCTTGCTTGGTGATCTGCCCTACCCACTGCTACTGTAGTATCACTATGCAACTCCCTAATAGCCATTGAATTTGGTAAAAACTCAACTCTCATGCCCCGACCAATGTGAGTGATTTGGTACATTGATAGGAGATTGGTTGAAAGAGAAGGAACACTTAGAACATTATTGAATGTTCCTCTTTCCATTTCAACTAAACCTCTCCCTACAATAGAAACTGATGTGTCATCACCCAAACTAATTGAAGTCATGCTACAAGGCTCTAAAGATGAAAACACAACTAGGGAAGAGCCCATGTGGTGAGAAGTACCCATGTTAATGACCCATGAAGATGTAGAAGCTATTGTAGCTACAAGGGCCTTGCCCTTTTCTTTCTCCTTACCCTTGCCTTTTGCCTTGGTAGAATCTTGGGTAGATGAATTCTGCTTGATGGACTCAGGAACACCTATGTTGTGCTTCTCTAGAAGATGAGTTAGGTGATCTATTTTTTTCTTCATGCATTTATGTTCATCATGCCTTATCTTTTTACAATAGGCACAATTAACCTTCTCCTTCTTAGGTTTAGCATTGGAAAAGGAAGACTCAGTGTTGCTTTTGGCAAGATTGTTGTTTTCTTTCTTCTTCTCTTGGTCTTTGTTCTTTTTCTTCTCCTCCTTTGATGAAGTCTTATCCTTAACATTTCTAGCTATCAAAGCTTGGGGTTGAGTATACTTCATTTTTCCCATTTGAATTATCTTATCTTGCTCCCTAGTCAAGTTGGCAATGAATGAATCCAAAGAAGGTATTTTCCATGTAGTGTCAAGGGCACTTTTTGTGGCATGGAAAGTAGAGACAAAGACTAAATAGTTTGGACCTAACTTTGTGAGAATAGAAAGGATGATTTGATCATATTTCTTCTCTATTCTGCATTATTTCAATTACAATCTAAGGGCCTTAAACTTAGTGAAGAAGTCTTGTAGGGTGTCAAAGTTGCTAGGACTTAGACTTATGAGTTCATTTTCGAGCTCATGACCTCTCATCTCATCAAGCTTCCCAAATAAGGTTTCTAGGGTGTCCCATATGTATTTGGGAGTATTGGAGGTTTCTAAATGGAAGAGAAGTTCTGGAGACATGGACAAGCTCAATAATCCATAGGCTTCATCACTACAGTTGTACCACTTGACCTTTTCAACATTAGTGCAGGGTTTTACTTCAGTACCCATGGTGATCCTATACAACACTTTAATTCTAAGAATGATTGACATTTTAACCTTCCATTCATGATATTTTAAGGGTGTTAGGGGTTTAAGTTGAAAAGAATCCATTTTAAGCTGAATTTAGGTGAAGTTGTGTTGATTACAAATTGTGAAATTATGCAAAAAGGAGAATGAAAGCAAAGATTCCAAGTGCTGAAAAGCAATCACACTCCCCAAAAATGTTGAGCCCCCCCCCCAAAAAATATGCAATTTCACACTTAAAAGACATCAAGCTCAGCTAAGAATGCATCTTAGAGCAATCAGTGCAAGACTTTAGCAAATAGGACGTCAGACTCAGCTAAAAATGTGTCTCGAGAGACCCAAATTTTAGGCACTTTATAAACTAGTGCATTTTCAACAAATAACAAACCTACACTATGGAGAATTTAAATACAAAAACTTTTTCAAAAAATGACACCCAAATTTGAGCTACTATTTGCAAGATATTAAAGATTCAATTTCTCGTAAACTAGTGTTTTTGCAAAAAAAATAACACTAAAAAATTTAAAAAATTGCCTGTTTTGAGAGAGAAAGTGGCCTTCCAACCACTCATTGGATTTGGCACAGAGTGAGGAATCCAAAGGAAGTATTTGTGAAAGAAATTTTAACTAATTATCTTGATATGCATGAAAGCAAGTTTACCTTCCTCTTTTAGTAAAAAAATACAACTAGTAAGGCAAAAAATGAATTTCCAGCTACTTTTTTTAAGAGGAAAGAAAGGTGGATAGCTGTTGTTTTTATGTCTTAGGCCTTGATAGGCATTGCCAAGAAGGTGAGATTAGGGCTTTTACCAATGAACATGCATCCTTCCAATGCATCATGTGGAGAAAAATTATGACAATGGGATTTTGTTTTTACCTCTACGCCATCCAAACACAGCAAAATGTAGACTTAACACTTCCAATGCACACTAGCAAGTTTCAACACAGCAGAGACAAATCAAATGCAATGATAGGTGAATGTAAAGTGCATGAAAAGGATGCCAAGTTGCTCAAATGAGTAGATCTAACACCAAGTGTAGCTAGCAGATCTTAGTTCTCTCAAAATCCAATGCCCAGCAGTTCCAATTGGAGAAAATATGCAGCAAATATGAGTTTGCCTTTCTATTCCAACACATTAATCCAATGCTCCTTTATATTTTTTAGATTGAAAAATAAAAAAGAGCAGCAAAACTCAATGCATTATGTTAGAATGTGATGCCAAGCATTGACTTTTTCACAAATTGCCTTGCTGGAGTTCACAATGCTACAACAGATCTATACAAGATGTCTCAGAAAATTTCAATGCAGATATCTAAAGGGTAGATCTGAATGAAACTCAACAGAAGTAATTTTTTTAATAGGTTTTCATATGTATTTGCATGAGTTTTCAAGAAACTCTACCAAAACTCTCAAATACAACTGAGTTAAATAAAAAAACTACTAAGAAAGCAAAGTAAAAATAGACAACCAGTTACCAGGGTGGCTCTGATACCATATCAGAGGATTCACCAAGGTCTAAATAATGAGGATGCACGAGTCGTGGTTGCACATGATGAAGCAAGTGAATACCACAAAATGCTAAAATAAATGAAATCAAATAAGAGACAATTGCATAGACAATTTGGAGAAAAGCCAATATTCTATTAACATGAAATGGCCATAATGAAGAATACATATAGGAGAGCTAGTAAGTAACTCCTCCACAAATGGTGGTCAAGGCACCCCAAGAATAGACTGTAACTCCTCCATGAAAGGTGGTGACAAGGTGTTAAGAATAGAGAAGTAACACCCATACCTAGAATAGCCAGTCAAAAGAGTTACTTATGACATTCTTATGACACCTATGACACATCTATGACACACATCTCCACATAAGCTAGCCTATCCCATGAATGTAGGAAAACTCCATGTCTGCACAAATATATAATATTCCCTAATTAAATAATAGGGAAAAATAAAAACCTACACTAACAGAGTCTTGTAACCAAATATTGACAAGTTTTTTAGAATCATTAATAGGAACATATAAGCATTAAAATTAAATAATTTCAAGGAATTTAAAACCTACATCCATGAAAGAGACTTTTTCATCAAAGGGGACAAAAAGGCTAAAATCTAGGGATTGGTGCAAGAGTATAGCCACTCTCCAAGTGCTCTAAGTTTGATCAAACATAATGATGAGTATTATAAGATCCCTAAAATTTTTATAAATTATTTTCCATGCCACTTTATGAAGGTCCAATTTTTGAGAAGCTAAAAATGTGATGTAACACTTTTGGAGGAGCCATTTGACCAAGTTTGAGGTCCCCTACTTTGTCTCCAAGAATTTCTTTGCTATATGTACTATTTTTTCTAGATGTATGAGAATATTTTATATTTTTATTGTGCCTAATTTATTTCAAAAATTTCATTCACCTTTTGAGAGCAATAAGAAGCAAAATTCCTCTATTTTAAGGTCTTTTCTATTGAAGTGTATGTGCTTGCCATTAGTATAACTTAGTGAGATAATTTTTTTCCTTGGTTATAGTCTAATTTTTTACGTTAATGAGAGATTTTTTATGCTATACAAGTCATTATAAGTGTCCAAATCAAGCTTAAGTTCAGATATTAGATGTGAGTTTTATCCTTCTTTGCTTGAGTTGACTTTGTAAGGTCTTTATTTTGAAATATTGATGTAGAAATATTACTTGGGTGTAGTGAATGTGTGTGAGATTTTTTCCTTTGTCATTTCAATCATTAGAGTTCAAAAAACAATTGGTTCATCACCTTCCATATCAAGTTTCATTTAGTTGTATCTATTTACATTATCTTTTGCACCCTTTTCATTATCAGAATCAATAAGTAATAGCTTTAAAAAGTACGTTTTAGTGAGATCACCAAGGGAACCAGCCATTTCTAGAGATTCTCTACATTCTTAAGTCACCCAAACTTTGGAGAGATTCCATGTTCCAATAGGAGTGAGTAATTTCACACTTTCTCATAAGGTCACACTCTTGCTTGACAAGTACTCTGCTTGGCTTCTCTAACCTGTGACATGTTTCCATAATTTCCCTAGGTGTGTTCCAAATTGTGCAAATTCTATATACTAACCAATTTTAGTCATATAAAATGTGAAAATTGGTAACTTGAGAGTTACTGGTGACACCCAATCCATAGGCCCCTTTTACTTACTCTCATGACCCTCCTAGGTACCTTTTCACTAATTCCTAGTCACTCATAGCCTTCCAAATAGTGATTCCACTTCCTTAAAATAGATTTTCCCATAAAAAATACATCCCTTAGGTCCCATACCCTCAAGACCATATATCCTAACTTGGAATATAGCACCAGACCCTAGGGTATCTATTTTCAGTGCTTCCATTTAAGTCAATTTTTACCACCAATTGTCATTCCTTCTGGTTCTTATTCTTATTGTAGGCCTAACATGAATACATTTGACCCATGACTAATAGATCCATATAAAATCCCATTCAAGGTTCATTTAGAAGGGGTTAGAAAATATCACAAAATAAACAAGACTACTCAAGCATACTTCCCTATTCTCTGCATATAGCCATCTAATACATTTATAAGCACATCTAAATCCTTACACTAGTCTTGAGGCACCTCAATCAAACTCAATTTTATAATTTTTCATCTTCATACACATAATTTCACAAAACACACCGAGTGGGAGAACTACATATGGCTTGATCCCTCTTTGGAGTATTGGTATGTAGGTAGCATGCCTACACAAGGGGTGTGGATACACATTAAATGCATATTACACACACTAACCCCCCTTATTTCTCAAAGTTTGTCAAATCATCATGGAGTTTAGGGTTTTAGGACTAAATCATCTCTACAGGGTGTTCCATGAACATCTAACAGTCAAAATTTCACATGCAGGCTCACACAAAGACAATAAATAAAAAATTAAAAAGCTCAGGCCTCCTAAACAATAATGGCAGAAGAGGACTATAGCACTGGACCCTAGAGTGTCCTATTTTGATGCTCCTATCCAATCATAAAACAAAGGCTAGATCCTAATTTATGACACTACCCCAGTCATGTAGAGTGAATTCTAGACTCTATCCAACCATCTCAGTTTGTTTCCAACTAAGTCTTATTTTCTTCACACTTATTACTATTTATAGAAAGATTAAAAATACACATAAATTATACAAATCAATATCTTAATTATTGTATATTTATTTATTGATTTTATTAATCTAGACCCTTAATTAAAATAGGAATAGGACTCCAATATTCCCAAAATTGTTAAATCATTTGTTGAACCTGACTTACTTTGTTTACGCATAAAACCCCCAAAAACCCTAGGGTAAATTTCCTATTGATTTTTCCTATAGTTTTCTAATTTTTAACCTACATAATTAAACAAAAAATTAGCATTAAATTTTAATATTTCATAGTAATTTTAAAATGATTTTCTTACAAACCCTAGTTGCCTATAATAGGTCCCTATATTTTCCCAATATTTTTCCTATGTTTTTCTAATTTTTTAATTACATATTTAAATCAAAAATCAACATTAAATTTTAAAATTTATTAGTAATTTTAAAATAATTTTCTTTCAAACCCTAGTTATCTGTACTAGGTCCTGATATTTTCCCAACATTTTTCCTATATTTTTTTGATTTTTTACTTACATATTTAAATCAAAAATTTACATCAACTTTTAAAATTCCTTAGTAATTTAAAAATAATTTCATTCAAAACCCTAGTTACATGTACTAGCTCCTATTTACTTCTTGAGGTATCACCTTACACATTTGTGAGATTCGTATCCTTTTTATGCATATTCTAGTTCCTTGTTTAGATTATATTTGTTTAATCTTTTCTTCCATTATTCAAGTTTTTTTCCTTATGCCACCTAAGCTCCTTATATCTCTTCCTTTGATACACAGTGCAAAACTTAGTGGAAACCCTCCTAAATTCACCTAGATTCCTTCAACCTGACCATATACCATGGATAAACAACCAATTCAGGTTCTTGTTATAGATTCTACACATCTTGATTACACCAATTTCAATGAAGATAATTTTTATAATGAGTAATATGATAATAAAAATGATGATACAAACATTGATGTTCATGACCCACCACATTAGATTTATTGACAATTAAGTTGTCCTCAACAAATATTTGATTGTGCAAAGTTTTTGAGAAAGACTCAGAGAACAACCCTAAGATCATACTCTTATCTTGCAATAAATCATGAAAATTAAAAAGGCTAAGCAAGTTGAGTCTTCCATTCTTTCAGAGAAACTATTTGTAAATGACACTATGGGGGTAAGTATGTCTCAACAACCCCCTATATCATCCCAACCTTCCTCTATGCCACCAACTATAACTAGGACCTCTTTGTCTCCTGATGTGTTAGCCCTTATGCAAGAGATGAGATCTTCAATCCAAGGTGTTACATCTTGAGCAAGGTGCCTTTAGACCTACGCAGGCTTTGGATTCTTTTGTTCTACTAGATATACCATTAGCATGTTATATTTTTTCTACACCCTTATCACAAGGTTTTGTTCAACCCAAGCTCACTCTATATGATGGCAAGGGTGATCTAGAGACACATTTGAGAGCCTTTCATATAACATGCTTGGAATATATACCAAATGACTAGTTACTTACCAAGACATTTCCACAGAGCCTAAAGGATTATGTTTTACAATGGTTCTATAGTCTATTGATTCAGTTAGTCAATGCATTCAATCCTTTAACTAACATGTTCCTAGCTGATTTCATCATTAACATTGGTGATAAGGTTTCATATGCCCAAGTTACACAATAGAAATAAAGGTCAAATGAGCATCTCATAGATTATGTTCTTCGATATAAGACTATTTTAGCTAAGATGACTAGCCCCATGGTCTATCAAGAGTTACAAGATATATTCAAATAAAGTCTTTTACCAGCTTTACATGAATCAATAATGTTCAAAAGTTTCTCTTCCTTCATTGAATTGTGTCACACACTAAAGGAAAGGGAAGTCAAATTAATTTCAATGGGAAAACTCAAGTACAAAAGCTAATTAGGAAAAAAAACAAGAGTAACAACAAAGTTGCATAGAAAGTCAAGGTCAATGATAGCAAGAGTCAGAATCAACCTATAATTAATGCAACTTCTGAGCCCCCTCAATGTGTGGTTTTATCATCACCTCCTTAGTGAACCTTTACCAATTTACCAGTTCTTCTAACTAAAGTTTTACAATAGATTTTCAAATGTAATATCATATCTCTCCCTCCTATTTGGGAAGTTGATGTAACAAAGCCTCTTCCATGAGGATATGATCAACATCCATTTTGTGAGTTTTATAAGGCACTAGGCCATACAAAAAATAGATGAATCAATTTGAGACACAAGATACATGACTTGATAGATGGAAATGTTATTGATCTTGGTACTTCAATTGAGCCTCTTCATGCAAAGTAAACACAAGATAAAGCTTTGTAAATATTGTCAAATCCTTTTTTGTTGCACTCTAAACAAGATATAGGGGATACATCAGGTGTTTACCATACAGGTCAAGCACATCTACTACTAGATACATATAGGGCACCTTCAGTTGAGTTACATCTTTTGAGCAACATGATTGGTGTATACAATTCTAGAATTCCAACTAAACCTTCCATCTCCTTCTTAGAGCAGGTGATAGTCAAGTATGATTCTGATTATCATGCACTCTTTATTAGAACTTACATTCATAATCATCCTATTCATAGTGTTCTCATAGATAATGGATCTAGTGTGAACATATGCACTATGACATTATTACATCATTTTGGATATTCTGAGTAGGATGTTTCCCCAATGGACATAGTTATTAGTGGATTCAGTGGGCACATATAGACTTTATTGGGTCTAAAAAATGTGTCCACACTATTTACTATAATTCTTATATAGAGTTTTTGATAAATTACTTGGTTAACCATAGGTTCAAAATCTTTGAGTAGTACCTTCTATAGTTCATAGATGTATGAGATTCATTCACGCTAATCAATTTATTATAGTTGGTGGATTTCCATATGAGTTACCACTCCCCACTTTAGATCCATCTTCTACTTTGTAATCACTAGTTTCAGTTCAACCACCAATTTTAATTTCTCAACCAATTTTAGTTCTTTATCCAGTATAGATTCAAACATAGTTGAGGCCTCCATTACTAGCACAGAGAGTTCATACACTTCCACAAAGGTCACTTTTATATCATCTTTGGTTTCAAGATTCTAGATAGCTTCTAGCTATAGTATTCACACCCAAGGTAGTATCATTGAAGTCTCATGTATCCACTCAAAGAGAACATGTTCAGAGAGTTTCTCCTACTACTAGATGGGTCCTTAAGATCCCTACAATTGCATCCACTTCTTAGAGTTATAGGAGGACCACACAGTTAGTTTTTATTCAGATATTTTAGATTATTTATAATATGTACAGCTTTTAGAGCCATAGTCTCAACCCTTCCATTGTGCTTCATGATCATGCATGATCTTTTTACTTAATATAGGACACCATGATAACGAGTCTCTCATGAGACTCATTAGTTAAAATCATCTCTCCTCAGCCTTACTTGTACATAGTTTCTCAACATTTCTTATATATAATTTATTTATGATTAGTTGTACATATCTCAATATCAAAAATACTAAAAACATTTCAACAATATCAAAATCCAAAAACATTCAAATATTTTAAAAACACTAAAAATATTTCAATTGTATGCATTATCCATGCTTTACATTTCTACTACCATGCTAGACTTATGTTTTACTATTCTATGTTATTGTTTGTTGATTTATCTACATTACCATGCTTCACTTGATCTTCTTTGAGTGTGTGCAGTGACATCTAGATCCTTGATTGCTTCACTCTACCCATTGAAGGGGCATCCTACTTCTACATGTGAGACACACATTGATATACATACCGATTGGGGGAATTTTCTACATGACTACACTATCCAGGTTATGTCATTCATACGCCACACACTCTAGTTATCATGTTGGCATACATTAATTACTAGATTACATAGATTACACTATCAAAACTCACTAGTATATATCACTTATGTATTTCTTAGCATATACCTAGTCTTGTACTATATGTATTACATACTTTCAATTCTTTCTTTGATTAGTTAGATGCAATTATATTTCCAATGTATTACATGATTTTCTTTCTTTATTTACCTATCTAGATGTGATTTAATTTCTCAATTCCAATTTTGTCTCTTTTATATGCCTTAAGATATTTGCAAATGTCATTTGCTTCTATTCTTGTGTGTACCTTGGAAAATTTGCCAATTTCCTTTGCATATACTCTTCTATGTGATTGTGGCCCTCATGTTAACCTTGTTTATTTCTAATTATATGTGTACGTGGAATTTTAACATGACTTGTATACTTGATTTACAATATGAGTGACATATGCCCATGTCCCTTATTTTCTTGGCACCTTGGCCACTCTTGTATGCTTCTTATTTCTTACCTTGTGTGCTTATCATTTGATTGATTTTCAATTGTTTGTATGCCATGATCCACATCCTGCATTATCTTACTTTCTTGGATGCCATGATGGACATCATGCTCCATCCCTCCATAAAAACTATCAACTAACCAAACTTATAGTTCCAATATAGTACATTGTACATGCTATTACAATGTGATATCTATCTAGGGATACCCATGTTGATCTAACAATCTCTCATTACAAACCATGCTATATTTTGAGATATCTTATCAATTATAATTTTTATATCATTGTATCTATGTAGCATAACACACTTGTAGGGCTCTTTCTTCTAAGAGTAGTCATTGTAGGCTCTTAATTCCTACCCTCAAAAGAGGGAGAAATAAATAAAGGTTTTGTCATAGAGATCAGAGCTCCTAACAATCAAAAAATCAATCTTTAGAACACCTAGAATAACAACCAGACTTTAAACTAGGTAGAACAGATTAGGCAAATAGTAAAAATTATAGAAAAGTCATCAGAATTAGCCTAAGACAATAATGCCAAGATTGGACTACAATGTCAGATAGTAGGGAGTCCATTTTTGGCACTCCTATCCAAATAGAAAAAAATCAAGTTTTCAAGAAACAAGTAGAAAAATAGGTTTAACTACAGTTTTACACATTTAGACCAGTTCAGATACAATAGTTTTAGTATAGTTTTTCTTAGAGAATCTAGATATAGGGGGAATCATGCATATCATGATGGCTCTCACTTCCATTTTTAGATAGGGAAGTTGATATAACTTCTAGATCAGAATCCATGTTATATATACTAGTGATTGGGGGTAATGTGCACGACACATTTATCTTCTTTTATTTTTGAGTTTAGTAAATTACCCAAGCATTCTCAATAGTTGCATGCCTTATTCCATCTTCAAGTGGTTGGCATCATTTTAGAGTGTCTTTCATACAAGCCTAGCCTCCACATTTTGGAGTGGCTTTCATATAAGCCTAGTGCCTAGTTTTGGAGTGGCTTTCATACAAAGCTTAATCTCCACCTTTTATAATGGCTAAGAGTGGCCTAGTTTCTATCATACAATCAACTATCCACACCACATTTTTAGAGTGTAGAGCATTCATGAGCTTCAAGATCTATCTCATACAACACACATTTCATATCAATATCAATTCATAGCTTCACTTTATGGGGAAGTAATGGAACTAAAATAATAGCTAGCCTTTGTATTATTGAGCCACCTACTTAGAGGGATTGGACACATAGTCCAAACATTAATTAGCACATGCATGATCACGTAGCTTCACTTAGTAAGTAATGATAGAGCCAAAGGGATAACCTTTGCATTCTTGAGCCACTCTCAAGGAATTAAGCACTCAGCTCCATTCATGATATTACTCTTGGTATAACACATACCCAACATTTAATCAACATCACTAATTATCATAATAGGTTTTATATTGGTTTGTGTACTTAATGAGGTGTATTCATTCCTTTCTCTTCCTCTCTCTTTCTTACCCAAATTTTTACTTCATTATTTTAGATATAGCGTATCTAGTAAGAATTGATCTACTCTTTTTTTATCTTATAGATTTAAACTTCACAACATTCTCTCTCTATGCACACCCAACATCACACATCTTCATGGGATTCCCCCTTGCAGGTAAGTTCACGTATGCTTTCTAATTTTTCTTTATCCTAGTATTTCACTTTGTTGCATAACTAAAATAAAGGGGGGGGGGGAAATTTAGTCATACAAAATTTGAAAATTGGTAACTTGAGTGTGACTAGTGACACCCAATCCATAGGTCCCTCTTGCTTTCTCTCATGACCCTCCTAATCACCTTTTCACTAATTCCTAGTCACTCATAGCCTTCTAGATAGTGATTCCACTTTTTCCAAGAAGATTTTCCCATGAAAAATCCATCCCCCTAGGTCCTGTACCCTCAAGACTATAGTACCCAACATAGAATATAGTGCTAGAACCTAGGGTGTTTATTTTTGGTGCTCTTATCTAAGTGAATTTTTATCACCAACGATCATTTCCTTCTAGTTCCTATCCTCCTTCTTGTTGGCCTAACATGAATACATGTGACCCATGACCAATAGATACATATAAAACCACATTCAAAGTTAATTTAGAAGCGGTTGACTAATATCACAAAGTAATCAAGAGTAAAAGCAAGACTACTTAGGCATACTTCCCTATTCTTTGCATATAGGCATCTAATATAGTTACAAGCACATCCAAATCCTTACACCAATCCATAGCCACCTCAAACACACTATATTTTAGAATTTTGAATCTTAATACACATAATTTCACAAATCACATCAAGTGATAGAACTACATATGGCTTGATCCCTCTTCAGAGTATTGGTATGTAGGCAATGTGCCCACACAAGGGGTGTGGATACATGTTTAGTGCATCTTACACACACTAACCCCACCTCTTTTTCAAAATTTATCAAATAATCATGGATTCTAGGGTTTGAAGACTAAATTAGATATATAAGGAGTTTTGAAGACATTTAACAGTCAAAATTTCATAGGCAAGCTCACATAGACACAATGAATAAAACCTAGAAAGCTTAGGCCTCTTGGACAATAGTGGAAAAAGAGGACTATATCACTAGACCCTAGGGTGTTCGATTTTAGCACTCCTATCCAATCATTAAATGAAGGCAAAATACTAGTTTTCAATACTACCCCAATCTTGCACAGTGAATTTTAGACTCTATATCAGTGGTCTCAATTTATTTCTAGCTAAGTCTTATTTTATTCACATTTATTACTATTTATAGAAAGGTTAAAAATATAGTTAAATTATACAAATTAGTATCTTAATTATTATATATTTATTTATTGATTTTATTAAACTAGACCCTTAACTAAATTAGGAATAGGAATCCAATATTCCCAAAACTTTTAAATCACCAATCAACTTTTGTTTACTCTTTTGCCTCCAAACCTCAAGACTACAAGGGCTATGTACCTAGGGAAGTGACCTCTATCTAATATAAAACAAAGGGAACTTACCCTATTTGTCTAGAAAAAAAAGTGTTATATGTGTTTTTATAGGTTGTAAGGACCTTATCGACAAAATTTTGGCCCCTAGTCATATCATTTGACCCTCCATAAGCACCAACATCTAAGACAAACTCCTATTGAGATAGACTGTATGCAGTGTCTCTTGTTATGGATTGTGTGTTACATTATTAATGCTTCCATAATACTTGATTACTATTGATAAGGTCCTATAAATACCACTTTGTTCATAATGGAAAGTATTCTAGGTTATTTACCATCTTAACTCCCCACATAACTCTCACTACCTAATCTTGTATTCACTATCCTTAATTGCAGACTATATTCTTGCCTTGGAGAAGACATTTGTAGCTGACCTTATGTGTTTTAGGATGATAATAGGGTATAAAAACTCTTAAATATTACATAGAGTCATTTGGTACTTAATTTAATTTATTTTATTCATCTTCATGCTTTACCAATACCTAGACATACTCTTTTATGCTCACTGCATACTAATTATTTGTTTCTTTTGATTGTGTCCTATTCTTTGACACCATACATATAGGTGTTATTTGATAGTGTCATGGGTAATAATATAACCTTATAATATCCTTTATAAATTATTTAAACTTTTTCACTCACCCTAATTGCCTATATCATCACTTTGGAGGTTGAAATGCTCTCAAGATGAGTCATAGGTAGTTGACTATGTTGAAGCCATTTAGACTCTACTTGTAGGTGCAAATCAGATTTTTAGAGCTACATATCTTGATATGGGGTCCTATGAAAAATATAATACCAATTCATAGTTATTATAGTGATATATACCATCTATTTTCCACAGTAGAACTTAGACAAGTCACCAACTAAATCATTGTTAGTTGTAGGTGGGTGTTTAGGCAATTTATATGGACTGTAGGTGTGTATAGGAAGCAAAACACTACTCATCATCTCATTATAATATATTTTGGGTCATATATGTTACTTGAAATATTTTAAACCATTCCCATATGTTTAAAAGGTCAATTTTTCTATTTGGGTGACAAATGTCTCCTTTGAACTTAGAGTTGTAGGTTTCACTGCCTGTTTTTATTACATAAGTTGACAAGTTTGAGCCTCTCAATAACTAATCTTGATTTATTAAATACCCTTCATAATTTTAAAAGTAAATGTCCTATTATAAAGGCTAAAATATTATCACATTAGGAGGCACAAATGTAATTGGGAACCTTATCATAAGATGTCAACAAAACCTCTCAGACCTATGTTTTCTCATTTTAGGGAAAAGGTCCCTATATACTATCATTTTGTGTTTTGAAAGTTTAAATGCTTCAAACTACCAAAATGACACTATAAATGAGTATAATATGTTCTTTTAAAGCCACTAATATTCCAAAAAAAATTTACCACTTGCCTTAAAACCCCTATATGACATCCTAACTCTTTGTATTATCACCTATAGATGCACATTTTCTTGTATAGGCAGTGAAGATGAGTATGGGAAATAAGCATTGTTTTATCCTTAAATTAATATTAAGCCATTATAATTCCTAAAAATTTAATCTTCACATCTCAAAGGGTTTAAAACACCACTAAGGCTCTCATCTAACATGACACCCTCATGAGGTACCTATATGTGCATTCTCTATGGTGCAGATTGAGAGCATATGTTGCACATGACTACAACAATCCTCTTTTTACACACTTTGGAGAGTCAAATATGTTAATTCCAATTTATAAATACATATTAAACATTTGGATACCCTCACTATACCTCCATGATCACATTAGATAGTTCATACATGTGATTATAACTATGGCATCAAGTGAAAAGTGAGTAAAGAGTTGACTACATAATGTTCATGACTACAACTCATGGAATATTTATTTAGATATGAGATTGAAAGGATAAAGGAATAAAGAGTTAATTTATAACATGAAACAAGTACTTATCACAACCCTCTAAAACCATGATCAAGCAGGAAGTTCCTGAAAATGGTGAAAAACTACCTATTTTATAGAAAAGTGTTTCCTCTTGCGACCTAAGCTACTTTGTTCATAAAAAAATCATAAAACATGAAAAAAAGAATGGATAAAAGTTGAATATGGAGTAAACATCAGCTATAACCAACATGACCAATTGGATTATATATAAATTCCCAAACCAAAGCAAAATCTATAGGGTGCATAGATTTGCAAGTAGAAAAACATAGTTAGCTTCATGAGGATGGTTCATAAAGTATAGGCCACCATTATTAAAAATATTTTTATGTAAATTAAAATCTCTAAGTTTAATTTCACCTCCCCAATTAATTTTATTTGAAACCTCCCATGTTGGTCGTACCAAGTACAAACTTGAAGACTAGTTTGGTGTGCCTAAAAGAGTGAAAAAGGAACAAAATTGTTTCATCTCAAAAATGGCACTTCCAGATCATTTAAAATGTTTAAATACACTTGATAAATATTAAGATACATTATATGATCTTATCTCACATGGCACACTTGCCCACAGGCTGTATAAGTGCCAAACTCTCTTTTTTTCTCAAGAAATCTTCCCTTTCTTCTAAAGAAACTACCACTTTTTAGTTATGACAGTTGATTAAAACCTATTAGCACACATGAGACATTAAATCATCTTTTTGAATCTTCACATTTACCAAGGAGGCTATATAACCTATTAAATACTCTATTTATGACCCCAAAATGACTCAAAATGATAAATAGACTAAAAGGCAAATTGACCAAGGCTAATATGATATGGAATAACATCAAAATATATATAATACATCTTATGACATAATATTATACCCAAAAAATCCTAAAACTCAATTTTTTACCTATAGGTGCCCTAATTTGACCTACAAGGTCAAATTTGGTCAATAGGCCCTTCCCTTGATTTATTATTCAAAGCTAGTAATATGCTCCAAGACTTTAATAATAATTTCCTAGTGCTCATTCCTAAGAAGTATGGGGAATCTCAAATTTAGATTTTAGACCCATCAGCTTGTGTTCTGCCTTCTATAAAATCTATACTAAAGGGCTGTCTCTAAAAATCTAACTTTTGCTAGATAAAATGATCTCAGACCAACAAGGAGCTTTTGTATTCAAAATACATATCTCAGATGGAATAATCATTACCCATGAAACCATCCATTCAGTATCTCACTCTAATCGGTAAGGTATGTTCCTCAAGATAGACATGAACAAGGCTTATGACTGGGTCTCCTAGAAATTACTCTATAAAATTATGATCAAGTTCAACTTCAACCAATCCATTAGAAATATGATTACCTCATCATAACTACCCCCCATGTTTTTTATTATTATTAATGGATTTCCTAGGGTTTTTATCTTGACAAGAAGAGGGATCAAATACGGAGATCCCCTCCCTTTGTATTTATTCATCATCCTGACTAAAACTCTAAGTAGACTCATTGTCAAGGTTAGAACTTCCAACATCATTAGAGCCATCATAGTTTCCCCTAATTCTAGTCTAGTTACTCACCAAAAATTTATGGATGACACACTGATGATGGGAGAAGCCTCAATCCTAGAAGCTATGTGTCTTAATAAGATTCTTTAAATCTATGAAGTGGTATCTAGCTAGAGAATCAACTTGCACAAAAGTTCTCTTTTTTTCATTAACACCATGTTCACCCTTCAAATCTATATTTCTAAGATTTTAGGTTGTATCATTAAGAATATCCCTTATTCTTATCTTGGTACCCCTCTCTTTGAGGGTTCCATGAAATCAGAGTTTTGGAATCCTCTCATTGATAAGATTTAGAGAAAGTTATTAGGATGGAAAGGGAATCTACTATCCCAAGCTAATAAATTACAACTCCTTAAGAGCTTTCTTCAAGGCATCCTAGTTTATTCAATGTCTTTATTTATCATCCTTATTAGGATTTTAGACCAAATTGAGCATATTCAAAAGAACTTCCTATGGAGAGGATCAAAGGATAGATTCATATTTCCACTCATCTCATGGAATAAATCTTGCCTCCCTATCTCAAAGGGAGGATTGGGTTGAGAAGGGTTAAATCCATGAACCAAGCCCTTTTGGAAAAGTAAGGATGGAGGGTGATCAATGAAGATAAAAAGTGGACCAAAATCATAAGGTATAAATACTTAAACTTTAGGGAAGGTCATTGCTTCTTATTGAAAAGCATCCCAAACAATGGGTCGACATTTTGGAAAGCCTTGAAAGCTGATAAAGATCTACTCAACAAAGGTCTTAAGTGGAACATTGACAAAGGTAACAAAGTGAATTTTTGGTAAGATACCTAGATCAACTCCCCTTTGGCCTCCTTCTAAGACCTAGAATTAATATCTTTCTTCAAAGAGACCTTTGGTCATAAGGTATTAGATTATTGGGAGGAGACTAATGGAAGGAAGAAGTGGAAACTTCTCATAAAAGATGATCTAAATTAGCAACAAGCCCATCTCTTGTATGACTTAAACATTTCTCTCTAGCACATTTATATTAGATTATTCCTAAAGGAAGATGCTTTTATTTGGAAAAAAAATCCTAGTGATATTTACTCTATTAAATCTAGATATGACTCCCTTTGGGAACAAGCAGAAACTGATGATAACTAGAAAGATCTTTGGTTAAAAAATGTCATCCCCAAGATCAATGTTTTCTTTTGGTTGGCAGCTCAGAACAAGATTTTAACTATGGATAACCTAGTGCAAAGGGGTATTCTTTTTCCCAATAGGTGCACTCTTTGAAAATGGGAAGCTAAATCTCTCAAGCATTTTTTCATTTCCTATTCCTTTGTTTCTTCAAATTTTCATCATTTCTTTAGCAAGTCCAACTATTCCTAGGTCACCCTAGGTTGTATTAAGGACCTGGTCACTCAATGGAATCCACCTTGGGAATCTCCTCAATTGAAATTCTAGTGGAATCTAGATCTCCCCCAACATTTTTTAGGGCATTTGGAAAGCTAAGAAATCTTTTATTTTTGATAACTATAGGCCCAATCCTTCCTCCACCTCTAAGAGTGTCTTGGACTTTGTCCATGAAAATTGGTCATCCTTAACTTCCTCTTTTGACCACCCTAGTTTGCCAATCCTCTCTTGGATTCTGAACCACCTCAACCTTGTCATACCTAGAAAATCCCAAGTGAAGGGGGTTAATAGGTTAAAATTCAAATGGTTGCATCCTCTTCCCTCTTAGTTTAAACTAAATTTTGATGGGGATATGAAAGGGAATCCATGCCCAATAGGAGTGAGAGGAGTTATCATGGATTCCTTTGGGAATATAAGAGCATCCTATTCAAGACCATTGGGGATCCAAATAAATCATTTATCAAAAGCTAAAGTGGTGATTTGGGGCATCGAACTGGTGATCAAACTTGACATGAAATTCCTCTAAGTTAAGGGTGACTTAATAAACATTATTAATTATCTAAAATGTCTTTCGCACTCTTCTTGGAATATTTATGGAATCATTGACAATGCAAAAAAATTGTTGGCCCATTTTAAAGGGGTCTCCATAGAGCATATTTATAGGAAGGGAAATAGGTGCATTGATTTCAAGGCCAACATTGGGGTCCAAAGAAGCAATTTTATTATTTGGCACAAGAAGGACTTCCCAATGACATCATCCTAATTATTGAATTAGAAAAAGGACACACCCCACATTGTCATGATGGTTTATTTAATGTAAACACAAATCTAGATCGAGAACTTAGATATTAATACATGCAAGTTAATTATCCCTATGGCCTTACACATTTGGGTCATTCTAGGCTCGCATCACACTTTTGTATTTCTCTTTTTTCTATAATCTACCCATATCCTTTGCTAAGAGCTCAAATAATGAATCTTGTAGAATAAGTCTAAAAATTCATGAAATGGGTGAAGATCAAGATATGTTCAAACCAATTTCATCCTTAAATTTCAAGGAAAATGAATATTCTTGGCATAAAATGGTCGAAGGTGGTTTGGCACCCTTCATGAAATAACTAGTTCAGCATGATACAGGGTTTTCTAGGGACTTCTCTTGCAGCTAGAAAGATTATGTAGTTTGAATGCATGGCTTGAGAATATTGATCACAAAGGAGCTCATTGGAGAGACTATTGGGATGGACTATTTTGGCATTAAATATTTTAAGGACAAGAAGAGAAAGGAGGAGCTTCTCAACATCTTCTTCAGAAAAGAAAAGAAGAAACCCAAGATTTTATCCTAGAAGGGTTTCTTGAGGACAAAATTATCGAGGAAATATCTTGAATTCTACCTCCAAATCATGGGGTATATTAATTTAGAGGGAAAACATACTATGATTTTTTCCCATCACTTCCTCTTTCTCAACCATTTCTAAGGCCACACTATCAGCATTCCATTTTTTCTATTGTAATCCTTAGGAGCCTTGGTGCTAAACTTTAAGAAAAACCCTTCTGTAGACTTAATTCACCAAGGTTTGATTTTGATACTAATTAAGAGAGGGGAACCACAACTTTCCAAAATCATCACTGAAGCAATTGATATACCTAGTGAGAAGGTTGATACTAAAGAAGGGGAGGATTACTTCATAGATTCAAACTCAGATAAAGATTAGAAGGAACAAAATGTTGGGGCTTCTACTAAGTAGGTGCAGGAAGAGCCTAAGATAGATATGGGGAATCCTATCTATGTACCTCTATTAGCTATTAGAGGTAGAGGGGTTCCTAAATCCAATGCTAAGGAGTAAATCATGAATTCTCTCTAAAAGTTACACATGAAGATTTCTATCTAGAAACTTCTAAGAAACGAAATAGTGGATGAGTTTGAGAAGTTAAAAGGGCTCCTAAATCATGAGTTGACAACCATAAACTTGAGTAAGGATCATTAAATACACACTCCTTAAGGTAGAAAATAAAATCAAAGTGGCAGAGAGGAGGAGGTCAACCAAGATCTCGAAGAGGAGAAAGCAAAGATTCAATCTACTTATCTAAAATACAAAAAGATAGGAAGAGGATAAGGACCAACTTATTGGAAGTTGTACCAAATGGAGGAACAACAAAGGTGAAAGTATAGAGACCAAGAATTTGGTCTTTTATTCTAATTCAAACTAGTTAGGTTTGTTTTGTCTCTTTTTCTTTGGTTTTAGGTTTTTTTGGTTGAAACTTTTCAAAAGTTTGGTGACAAAGGGTTTTAGCTGTCTAGTTCATATTTAGATCATTTTTTATCTTATTAATTTTTCATGTCTATCTTCTATATTTATTATATAAAGGGAATGGACCCATCCAACCTGACTTTTAACCTATCAAATAAAAAATTACATGCATTGTCATATAGTATATTTCAAAATTATGTACACACATTCCCACACATAAGAGATAAATTATTAAGTCTAAGGCTCTATTTTGAATATTGGATATGTATGAATCACCCATTGATAGAGGGGTATTTAGGGTTAGCTCATAACTATGAGCCCACTAACCCATTTTTCATAAAATAACCTAATATAAGGTGGAGAGATAGGTTTTAAGATAAAAAATAGTCATTGGCATACTATGCATGAGATCCAGATACATCAAATGAAATGTGACTAAAACCCATAAATACCCATGTAGTTGCATATTAATCTAATTAATATGATATATAGGATAATTTCATTAAGATTTAGAAAATAGCATTGACGCAAGTGTCCATAGGGCAACACAAATGTCTAGGTAGCCAAAAAGAAAATTTACATAATCTGACAACTAGTTATTGAACATTAGACACCCTATTTATACACATGTATATCTTCTATATATTTGTACATTATTTCATAAGTTTTGTTTCTTCTTCATGATTGTGTAATCAAAATATAGTTTACCATTACACTTTACATATTTAGTATTTCTGTAATTCATAAATAAAATAGAATGTCATAAATTGAATTATTTAATTGGCTTGCTTTAATGAATAGATTATTTAAATATTGAAAATCCCATTCCGCCTAACCCTTGAATTTATAAAATGGGTTAAAAATTTGGTGAATCTAAACTTTGAGTCTTCCTTTACAAAACTTAGCTTGTTTTAGGGTTTCAAATTTATGTTTTTATTTTGCAGTTATGATTTGCTTCAATTATTCACATCTTTATCTTCATTTATAAAAATTTAAAATCCTAACCACAAATATAATTTTTAAATGGAATAAGAATAAGAATTAATAAATCATTTGAATGCAAATAAAGAGTTAATTGATGCATTTTTGTATGTTATAAGACATGAAATCATTAAACATGTTAAGGCTATTTCTTCTAAAACTAGTAATGAAACCTTAGATGGTCCTACTATTACTACATATTCCATGTAACCATTATTATTCAAACCAATTAATGGTTTCAATGCCTATTTTGACACAAATGTTTGCATCACCTTTGGATACTTCTCAAACTTCAAACTTGAGTGATTAAAACATGCAATATTTTACACAAACCATAAAAAATTTGCAAGCTAAGGTTACAAACATTGATATATATATATATGAAATTACTTAATACTATTGATTCAAAATATGTATTGCATAGCCTTATTTCACCTAAGATAACTTTATACCCATCATCAACTAGTGTTTTTGTACCCAAATTCACACTTTACGATGTAAAGGGTGATCCTGATCAACATCTTCAATCCTTTTATGTTGCATACCTTAATTATGCTTCTAATTATAAAATTTTGATTAGATTATTTCCAAGAAACTTAAAGGACTACGCTTTGAGATGTTTATATGATCTACCACTACAATTAATAAAAACATTAAAATCTCCAATTGATCAATTTTTAGCACATTTTTAAATCAAAATTATTTAAAATATATCATATGCATAAATCACTAAGATCAAACAAAGAACTAATGAACCAATTTATGAATATGTCTTGAGATATAATATAATTTTGACCAACATGACAAATCTAGTGGAGGATACATAAATTTAAGACATATTCAAGAAAAGTTTGGTTTATCTTTTACATGAGTCTATTATTTTTAATAAATTCAAATATTTTGATGACTTATGCCATATTATTTGAGATATATAAATGAAACTTATTACATTAAAAAAGCTCAAGTATGTAGCTTATACACCAACTACATCATATAACAAGTTCTGTATCAAACTAAGTTATAAGGTAAAACCTATTGAGGCTAAAAATGGCATAAATACCGTGGTTAATATAGTGTCATAAAAAATTAAGAGGCTCATATTATCCAATGCACCTAATTGATAATTTACATGATTACTTGAGTTTCTAGCTTCGTTACTTCTAAATATAGTATAGTTTCATCTCGTATCTCTCTATCCTCCTATGGTGGTTGATATGAGTTGATATTTACCAAAAGGATATGATGCCAATGCCTATTGTGACAACCACCAATGTGTGATAAATTCTATGAATAAATGTCATAAACTAAAGCAAAATATACAATACCTTATCGATAGTGATCAACTTACCTTTGAGGATTCTCATATAGATTTAGGATCACAACCAAATGATCATCAAAACCAAAATATATTTAACAACTCATTTCAAGATCATTCTAAGATAATTATAGAAGTGAAAATGGAATACCATGCACATCCTCCTCCATACCCTTATGGATACCCATTATAGGGTATTCTTGGTAAAATTATATGTGAGATACCTATTATGGTTCTAAGACCTTATATTTCATTTGATGATAATTATATTGTGGATGATGAATGAGATATTCATTATTTATTTATTAGGCCATATATTGATCATCAAAATATACCTAGTATTATGATTAATAATGGTGTTAGTGATAATGTATGTACCATGACATTACTCACACATTTTGGATACAAACATGATGACTTATTCCCTTTAACTAAAATGATAAAATCATTCAATGGGAAGCTACAACAATTTTTTTGTGAGAATGAATTACCTCTTCAGGTTGGTCCAACACATGTGACCTCAACCTTTTCAATTATACCACATATGGGATTTTTTTATATGTTATTTGGACATCGTTAGATAAATAATATCCATGCATTTCATTCCATAGTTCATGTTTGTCTTAATTATATACATCCCAATAGTTTAATTATACTTTATGGGATTACATATGAATATCCTTTGTAATAGGCAATTTTTTTCCATGACACTTAATTTTACAACCTAATAAGGTTAATCATGCACTAAAGTTTAATAAAAATAAAATACACTATGTTATTCACCCCATACTTGAGAGGCTCATACATCAATGAACTATAGTGGACTCTTTCAAATGTTCACTCACACCTCCATGACATAGTCATTTACTTAAAATAGAACATAATGTTTTAAAATGGGTAATAAGACCTATTATTACACAAAAAAAAATATAGATCATAAAATATTGGGTTCCATGAACTCCTACACCTTCTATTATTACTTGACCATCATAAATTCCTATGAGACATAGACAAAGCATTATAGATTCTCCAGTTTCACAATTGACACATATACATGATCCTTAGCAGTATGACTAGTTTATTATACCAAATTTAGAGTATATATAATCCTATTATAATCTATTATATGGTATAATCAGCTAGCAATCTCTTTCCAAAAATTTGAAAAAATATAAATCAAAATCAAAATTCCAAAAATACCAAAAATATTTAGCATTTCACATGTTTTATAGATTTTACTTGTGTTTAATTTATGTTAGTAGATATAATATCATTTATATAGACACACATGTTTCATGGGTATTTAAGTGTGATATAGGCATACTTTAAACCCATGATATCTTAGGCATGTTGATTTTGGGCATTTCATTTTCCAATATGATACACTACATTTGGGGCATATTAATTTTATATGATCATTTTACATTATCGTACAAATATTATATATATTACACATGCCTATAATCATTTTATGTTATCTTACATAATGTTTTTGGTATGCTATTATACATGGCATTTTGTTAATACATGTATGCAAGGACTAGTATCGCATGATTATGCTATTTTTTTATGTCTCATAACTTCATCTATTTACATTAGCTTAATTGAATTTACTTCTTGTTTGTTTCTTTATCTTGATTTTGGAGCATTTGAATTGTTCCTTTACTTTTTGGCCAGTGTCCAGAGTGTTGCTTTTTTATTTGGTGTGTATAAATTTACATGTCTTCCACTTGAGTGTGCAAAATTTGACTATGCCCCTTGTTTTCTATATCATTGAACCTTTTTTTATGTGACATTTTAGTAATATTTCATGTGTGTTTTATTATTTGTTGAGATTTTTATGTTCTATATGTTTCTAGGTTTTTTATTATTCATCTTAGGGCTTGTTATGTATGCATATTTTTAGCTTCATTGATGCATCTAATTTGACATGACACTAATATATGTTTACTTACTATATGATTCATACATATACATCATATTTATCTTATCCTTTTGATATAAGGTGATTATCTTTTCAATCTCCTCACCTCAAAATTAGGGCATATTATTGGGGGCATGACATAGAAGACATGATTCCACCTACATAAAATTGACAAATGAGAAGAATTTGATTTGGTTTACATAATTTACATGTTTTAGATATACATTTGGGATACAATTATATGCATTTGGCATAGATTTGGGACATATATTTTCAAAATTTTGATACATACATACATACATACATACATACATACATACATACATACATACATACATACATACATACATACATACATACATACATATATATATATATATATATATATATATATATATATATATATATATATATATATATATATATATATACACACACACATACATACATACATACATACATATATATATAACACAAACCAAAGGTTAAATTTTAATAAATACTTTACATTGATTCATATTATAGGTGTACATGAACTAAATTACATATATAGTTTCAAACTTATACATACATTTATGCAATAATATTACCAATATGCAACATTTGGGCTTTTATCTACTACAATAGTTGGATTTATTTTATTAGTGCGATCGATATTTTTTTCCCTCAATAGATTTGGCACTATGATTCTATTATTTTGGGTTGATATGGTTATACCATTTAACTCAAGTGATATTGGATAAATTGGTTGTATATATTTAAACTTGAATTGTGTAACTAAGATTATGTGCTTTGACTTGGCACAATTAATCCTTATACCAAATTGGGGGCATGATTACCCTCCAATAGCCATCTACACATATCCAAGGTTTAGTTGTGAACCTCTCTCCAATGTTTCAAATAGGAAACATATTTATGAAGACAAACTACCAAGGGGAAACATGCTTGCATCAACACATAAGTGTATTCCTTTCTTGATCTCTTTCTTCCAAGTATTTTTAAATTATTCAATTTTTAGATTATATTCACTTATTACACCTAAAACATGCTCTTTGTTTCAGGTCATTCACATACAAAAAATTAAATTAGGCTTAATAAAATTTAAGGTGTGTTGTACTCCCCATCATACACTTTCTTTCCTTTAACCTTCTAATTTAATCCTTCTAAATTAATAAATTAAAAAGGGGTAGGGAAGGAATGTAGATGATTAAATCAAGATCTATATGTTAAATTATTCTTATACACTTGAAAAATATTACCATAGCTATACCCTTCTATTTGAACTTATTCACAACCCAAAGATTCAGACTCACCACCTCACTAGGTATAATTACATACTTCATAGTATAACCCTAATTATTCTAATTATCTAGATCACCTAAAACCATAAAATGCCTAAAATGTAATTACATTCATCACAATCAATTACAACACCTCATCAACTTTATTCCATCCTAAAAGTTGTATTTAAGTTAGGACATTAATGTTGATGCTATTGTCCCTACTCCAATGCAAGTGTCCTTACCTCACAAACACTCAAATTTTAAAATATTTAAAAGTGTACGAGTTAGCCCAAGAATGCAATTAACCATTTATGAGGATCATTTCAAAAAAGATAGTATAAATACAATTCAAATCTAATTCATTTGTACATATAACATTTTTCAAGAAAGATTAAACATATTACTAGATTTTAAAGTCCATAACTAAGTTATTTTTCCCTATTAATTCATACTTGTATATAAATCAAAGGATCAATAATACATGTCAGAAACACTCAAAAGACATCCCATGAGACATATTTTTCAAGATACAATCTAGATCACTACATGCATTATCATATAGTATATTTTACCCTTATGCACACACATTCCCACACATATGGGAGAAATACATAAATTTGAGTCCTTTTTGGATTATTTGTTATGTAAGTAGTGTTGATTGATAGAGGGATATTTAGGGTCAACTCAACACCATGAGATAACTAACCCATTTTTTACAAGGTAACCTAATATAAGGTGGAGAGATAGGGTTTGAGATATAAACATTCATTGACACCATGTGCATAAGATCCAAATACATCAAATGAAATGTGAAAGAAAACCTAAAAGGACCCAAGAAATCTCATCTTGATACAATGAATATTTCATAAATGATAGTGTCATCAAATACAAGTGTCCATAGGGTGATGTGAGTGTCTAGTTAGTTGGAAAGAATATTTATAGAATATGATGACTAGTTATTAAAAATTAGACAATGTATTTTTACACATGGACATCTCATAAATTTCTACACATCATTGAATAAGTTAATTAATTTTTATTATTTGTGACTATGTAATCAAAATAATGTTTAACATTGTACTTTATATATTTAGTATTCTTTTTTTAATTCAACACTAAAATAAAATGTCATAAAATTAATTATTTAATTGGCCTATTTTAAGGAATAGGCTATCTGACTCTTTAATAGACTATTCCCCCCAACCCTTGAATTTATAAAAATGGTTAAATAGATAGACACATTGTTTAGAGTTCTAATTATCAACCTATCTAGGATAGAAGAGGATTACCAAATATATTTTAAACCCTTATAGGCTCAATATGCTAGTGTAACTCAAGATATAATTTATCAATTTTTTTTTTACCTTGTTAGTACTTTAGAGGTTGGTACTCCCTAGGTTGGCACTTTATAGGTTGGTGTTTCACAGAACCCACTAAGAACATAATAGAGTGAAGTGAAAGCTAATTTTGTATATTCTTGTTTTATTCTTTTGAAACATTATAATTTTTCATTAAACTATAGCTTTCTGTCATATTTTAAAATTATTTTTTAATGTTACATGTAATACTAAATCAATATGAAATAATTCGCTATGAGAGTTACATAATTGGTCCCTTTGGCTAGACATATAACCCATTTGGCCAAGATAGACACATTTTTAAGATATTAAATTATTAACCTATATATGATAGAATAAGATTACTAAACATGTGAAATATCCCTATAGGCTCCACATGTTAGTGCCTCTCAAGCTAGTAGTTAACAATTTGGTATTCCTAATGCAGAAAATCACAAGGTAAAAAGCATGTAATTATGTTTTAAAGGTTTATTATGACCAATTTTAGTCTTTTCAAGGTATTATATGTATTATAGGGTCCATTAGGATTTTTTTGAGTTATTTTGAGTCTTTATTTAGTATGGTAGTAATATTTTTGGAGTTTCCCACCAAAATGGCAATTTAAAATTTTGAATTTTCTAGTCTAGCTTTGTGTGGTAGTTTGAGTTTTGTGTGTAATAAAAATGTTGTGAAATTTGGTGAAAGGCCTTATAATATAATAGGAGTGTGAAAAATATTTAATTAAATTTATAAGACATAAATAGAGGAATATGAGATAAGAAACCTTGCTTGTAACTACCACCCATGTTGGGTTGGCTAAGAGAAGAGAGTATCTTTACATGTTTGAATGATATAAAAGAACATGGGTTGAATGTTAGAGGGTTAGAATGGGTAATATTAGATTATTAAAAGAGATAAATTATAAATATAGGGGTTTGGAGTGATTTATAATAAAAATAAAAGATCAAGATTTCAAAAAAACCTAACTCTTCTTAAAATTTTGTGTATGATCATTATGTGTGCAGGGATATCAATGAGAGAAATAATATTTTTAATAAAACATTTTTGAATTCCCATAAATTTTGGTAATTTATTAAATCCTAAGTTGGTATCTCTAAATTTATAATGTGTTCTTGACTCTAATCTACCAGTTCAAGATGTAATACACAAGCTTTTCAAGTTTTGTTTTGTCATAGTAGAGAAAGAAGGAAACAAATTCATTAGTTAGAGTTTTCTAGTGTTTAATAGATCAAATTGTGTTGAGTTTTTATGTTTTATAAATTTAATCCTTTTCATGCTCATAGTACCATTAGAGATAAATATTCTAATCAAACTTACATTCAATCTAACTCAGTCCTAGTTGAGAGCAAATTCTGAGTTAACACAGTCCAAGGAATAAGACTAAAAAGGTGGTAAGAAGTTTATTGGGCCTAGATTGAGGTGGAACAAGTTTTATTTATAAGATTAGTTTATTTTTATAGTTCAATAATATCTTAGATACTTTTAAAAGAGAGTAAATTTTATCTTAAGTATTCCTTCATCACACATAATCAATAGAAGAATCCAAAACTATACAAATATGTTTATAGAAGCTTTGTTAGGAGTGTTAATTAATTATAAACTATTATATAAGGTGAAATACACTCTGTAATTTCTCATCCATGTGTTAAAAGTGACAAATATTTTTTAATATTCAAATTAACCCTTTTTTTAGCCTCTAAGCCTTATACAGGCATGTGGAACCTTAAATTAAGGTTGTGATAAGGAAACTTCAATAAATTATACTCAAACCATAAAAAAATATTGAAATTGGGTAATTCATTATGTTTAAATGTTCTTCAGATGATTATGAAGGTTTTAGGGTGGTACAATATTGTACCATAAAAGATATAGGACTGAGTCATTGAATTAGGCCTAAAAGACCTAATTAGAAGAAGGGTGTGTTGAGTTCGGTAGGTTGCCTTAAGATTTGAAATTTGAAACTTTAGGATAATTTTATTGGGGTAAAGGGTGAAAAAACATATGCACAATTTATCTTAATCATTTCTATATGGATCAAACCATCAATATTTATGCTTAAAAAGGATACAAGCCAAGTGACCTTAAAGAGAGAAGTTTATTGGGAAAAGAGTTCTAATGAAGAGATTAAATGATTTGATTAGAGATTTATATATGTTTTTATATTCAAATATATGGTCATTATAGTCATTTAAAGAAGGCAAGACCCATGAAACTATGAATGTGGCCTTTAGGCCTATAAAGCTAAATTAATTGAGCAAGTTAGAACAAAGAATGGAAAGTGAAGTAGTGATGAAAGATGTATAAAATAATGGTGTTGGTGCATAATGATAAAATAATTTAGAGATTAATAAAGATGATATATATTTTAGAGAGACAAAGGAACATATGCATCCATAAAGAGTCTTAGGTGCCTAATATATGAATAATGATCAAGGATTTCAATTGATAAAAAAGTATCTACATAAGTGAAGGAAAATAGGAAGCTAATAAATGACTAAAAGATATATAATCAGATCCAGGAGAATGGTTATGAATTTTTTAGGCATAGGCCCTACATCAGTTCCCCATGTTGGAGTTTCATATGTTGGCACTCCATAAACCCCACCAAGAACAAAATTGAGAAAAGGGAAAGTTAATTTTATATATTCTTGTTTTATTCTTTGAAACATTATAATTTTTCATGAACCTATAGCTTTGTCTCATATTTTTAAATTATGCTATAACATTACATGTACTACTGAATCAAGATGAGGTAGGGACCATATATTTATTAGAGTAGCTTGGTATTCATCTCTAAATAGAAAATATGGAGAATCAAGAAAGACAAAAAAGGTTAGGTATAAATATTTTCTAATGATTTCCAACATAGTGGAGGGGCTCATGTTTTTATGGTATATAACTAAAAATTTGTTTTTTTATTTGATTTAAATCTCTCTCTCTCTCTCCCTCTCCTTTCCCCCCTCCCTCCCTCCCTCCCTCTCCCTCTATCTCATGATGTATTTTTTATTTTAAGAACCATGGTTGTTGTAATGATATCTATCTTTAATGATGGGGTTAAAATCATGCTTGATATATAAGCACCTATTATAAATTTTTTAAGTAGGAATAATTTAATATAGGACATAGACAACATAAAAAAAAATAGGATGCTCATAAGTTTCTTAGTGTTTTTGCTTCCTCAACTTATAATATTGATGGAGTATATGTTTTAGCTTCCATGATTATGGTATGAATTTTGACTATTTATATGGATTTAATAAATTTTAGTAAGATACTAATATAAATTATTTATTTATATAGATCTCTTCATCCAATCACTTTGGATGAATGTGTTGTTATTAATAACTATATGTGGTGATTTATCATTCAAAATTAATGATAGGGAGATTATATTTATCGATAACCTTTCCTTACATTATCTACCATATATATTTTAGTTTGACCATAGCCTAATCTATAAATATATAGGTAAGGTATAGTTGAATTCAAAAAAGAATTCATTCAAGCAAGAGTATCTTAATAAAGTATAAAAACCTTCTTATCCAACCTAACTTTTTCTCCTGTTTTGTTTATTTTATTTGATTCTCACTTAGTATTTAGGTTTCATTGTGAATTTATAATTTGGGTAAGAATGGAAACATTTTGAGATAAAATGTATGGTAGACACAAGAATGATCTCTCTAATGTGGTAACCTATGCATTGTTTATTGAACTATTCCAAGAAGAGTACATAGGTGAGTAAAATACTACAACTTGTGCCTACATTAGCTTTAATAATCATAAAATGAAAGGAATTGATACCAACACATATTTTTGTGTGTTTAAAACTTCAAACAATATAAATTAAGATGGACCTATAAGGAATCCCTAAAAATTCAACATTTCACTCAAAAAATTGAGTCATTAGGTTATTTTTAGTCATGAAACAACCTAAATCTCCCTCATGTATTACTAGATCTAAGTTTGGGTAACATTAATGATTTTTTACACCCTTAGAGACACATTGAAAACCCAGGCATAGAAAAGAAAGATTCAAAATATATAGGACTCAACCTAACTCTCTCACACATTTCCATCCAAGTATTTTTAAACCAATGTCTTGGTTATCAGGATCAATCATAAATATCTACTGGTGATGTCCATGATCTACTCAAGAATAATGAAAGATATCTCCTCTGATTCACACCTAACAGAGGACATATTAATAAATAACACATAACATCATATAATACTACATTAAGACTCCTTAACCTGAAACATGAAGAAATATAAGGTAGTCTATTTCCACTCACCCTACAAGATGTTTTTTATGACTAATTTTTTAACCTTCCTAAAAACTTAATCACTAGTTGGTATATATTCAATAATACTTATTTATCCCAATTTAGACAAGTTATTAATCATAGTGTGTTATACTAAAAATTAACTTGCATGAGGAGGGTACCCATTAAGCTAATAATAACCTTCAAGGTGAGATTTAAAAATATGTATAGTATTATTTTAATATTGTATAAGCTTAATGCTCAGACAGTGCTCAAAATGTACATGAATGCCTTGGACCCATGGACAATGGTATTTATCCATAGAAATACCCTCATTTTAGATTTAACACTATAATATTTAAGGGATATTAAGGTAGAGAAACAAATAAAAACATAAGGAATAATGCTCATAACAATGCCAAAGTTCAAACCATAGGCCTCGGCCTTGAACAAATTACAAATTATAATAAGAACATTCTAGTGCCAAATTATGTTCCAGTCAATAATTAACTACCATTTAGATAGGTAGAACTAAATAAACCCCTAATTTTATTTATTATTAAAATTATAAAAGGAAAATTTCAATTTTAGAGCCAAGTCTTACTCCCAGTCATTAATAATTTCTAGAATTCACATTAAGACTCTACAAAAAATGAGCTGGATACTATACAATGAACAATCCCAAAGTTTAGTAAAAATTTCCTAGGTCTTTAGAGATAAGTTTAGAATGGTGATGGGAAAATTAAAACCACCTACCAGATATGCAACTAAAAATTCAACCATCTTAAAAAAATATTGAACCATCACCAAACATATATCCTAATATCAATATATGTGATCTTTCTTTACCCAATTGTTGTAAGGTGCATAATACAACTTAACATGGAGAGTTGGAATGTAATAAATTATTTAATGACTTTGACATATTAAAAAAATATATGGAAGGATATTAAGTTGTCTCAAATGACCATAATGTATCCAACATGTTTGAATCCCCTATCATGTCTAAATTCCCTAGTAGTGCCATGATGTTTGAGACCTTTGAATCTCTTAGTCAAAAAGATAATGAACTAGAGGAAACCTTAGATGAAATTAATTTTTTAAATAGTATCAAATTAATAAAAAAAAAATTATAATTAGGAAACATTTGCAACCCATCACAGTGTCTACCCTTATAAATAATGACATCACTCCCCCTTATCCAAAGAAAATCAATGATCTTCCCCACCCCCACCCCCCTAACCAACAGTTAGTAACAAAATTACCACTATAGAAACAAAAAATATCCCATGTAATGGTGGTTATCACATTTTTGAGGATATTAAACAAATCAAGGAAAATATTACACTACAATGGCTTAAGTCACAAAATAATGTTACTTGATATTAAAATCATTGACTAAAAGACCAATACAAAACAAACAAAAGGTGACACATAAAAACATAGTGATTCATAAGAATAAGGTTGAGTTTCCTTTGTTATTTATCACTATTAGTATTTTTTGGAAGAAATTTCATAATTATTTAGTTGATTTAGGAACCTTGGATTATGTCATGCCAACAGGTCTCTGAATAAAATTGGGTCTAACCCCTATCAACTATAATAAAATTCTTTTTCAACTAGAAAATTATAAATTTATTGTGTTTGAATATTTATTAATCATTCAAATGAAATTATCATAAAAATATTGAATTCAATAATTTATATACATCCAAATAGTAAATATTCTTGAATTCTATGTGATGTTGCTAATTCAAGATTAGTCTAAGACACTTAAAGTTTACGTAGGTAAATTTTTTTCCCATATGTGCCTAATTTATAAAGGAGTTTACAATAAAATTAAAACATATAGAGAGGATAAAATAAATTACATGATCACAAAATAAAATTCCATAAATGAAAATGTGAATGTCAAGTCATCTAATATAGGCATATATACCATTTCCAATAGAACCACTAATAGTGAACAAAACAAAATATGTGATTCATGAGGGTTATGGTCCCTTCAATTTTATGGGGATAATTATAAACAAGTCTCAAGAATAAGAATAATTTTTATTATTCCATAATAAAAATGACATATGATTGCATATAAGTTAGAGTTCCCTTGTGTTAATAATCTGGCAGAGTATGAAGCTTTGAATATAAGACTATAGTTTGGTTTAAAATAAAAGGTTAATAATTATGAGTGTTTGGATAATTATAATCAATAATAAAATTGGTTAAAATTAATTATGTAAACTATATTAAATAGATATAAACATAGGGCTTGGGACTTGATTTAAATGTTAATTAATTTTAACATTATCTCTATTCCTAGATAAATCAACCAAATTGTAGTTTCTTTAGTAGCATTAACTATAAGTATTTCCCCCTTGAATAATTATGAGATACAATAGTTATTATTTGAATTATTTCATTTCCCCCCAGTCCCAAAAAATGTTAATTTTTTTAAGTCTTTAAAGATGATCGGCATATTGTTGAATTCATCAAAAATTACATTTTTTTTATGCACAACAATAGATGAAAGAGATAGAGATTAACAAATGGATATTGATTATCATAGTTATGAGGTAATATATTTGAGATAAAATAAAATGTCAAAGGGAATGGTTTCACTAGAGATGATATTTGACCTAGATAGATCAACTGCCATATCAAAATAGATGAAACTTTTTTATAAGATCTTTCCTAAAATAAATTATAACTATATTGAAAATATGAAAAATTAAATCAATAAATAAATATAAATTCAATGATTATATTGAAATAATGTATAATTACATTAAAATTGTCATTGGCCTCTTTGACGGGGAAGCATTCTTTGAGAAATCTTAATTTAATACAATTTGTGGATGAATTCTCACTAGTCTAAACTCCTATTGATACTAGTTTATCACTAAGTAAATACTACTTGATCTAGGATCATCCATATCAAACAAGTTATCTTGTATTTTAAAAAATAGAGTGTTTAATTTCTAAGTTGTTTTCTTATTGTTTTGTTTTGTGTGTGTTATTCAAAATGCTTTTCTTAGTTTCTATGTTGGCCATTCTCCTGATGACATGATCATGTTGATGTTCACAACTTTATCTTTCATCACATATCCTTTAGAGTTGTGATTTGCCTTAGTATTTTCTTATAAAACTTTATTTCTCAATGTTGGCATACTTCTAGTCCTAATCAGACTTTTCTAGGTTCTGATTAGGTCTTGTGAAATAATGGTTTAAATTACAATTATAATCAAACATTTTAAGTCTAAATATGTCTTATAATGTAATGGAGAGTCTTACCTTTTATAATCAAGTGTACATTCACCAATTAGGTCTTGTGAATTGTCATGCTTTACATGCTTTACTATTCATTCTATGTTTCTTGATTTAGTCTTAAATAGGATAAATGTTATTCAATAGTCTTAATCAATTTTCTATTCTACATTGGGTTAATGACATAACAATGGGTTTGAATGTCCATAAACTAGGAAAGTTTCTCTAACTTGGTCACAATAAATGTTGTTTAGAGACTTCAATAGTAATCAAGATTCACATTTTGATTAGAACATGGTGCATTCCAATGTGTAGTCTTTTAGTCTACATATTATAAAATCCCGATGAATACTCTCATGCTATGAAATGGTATTATAAAAACCAAACCTAAATAGGTATTAATGAAGCTTCATTTATATATAATGTATTATGGGGAACGTAGGCTCAAATGGTTCTTATCTCTTTTCAAATTGTTTTAAGCACCAAAAAATATTGACAGGGTCATAACAATGTTAAAGTTCTTGTAAAAATCTTGTCAGGATTTGTGCTAGTGGAAAATAACTTAATAAATCTCGACAGTGTCTATTGAAGTCAAAAAACATTCAAAAAATTTTCATTATACCTAAAAAACCCAATTTAGACTACTATGAATCATAAACATGTGTTTTTGGTCTTTTTTTACTCCTCCTTGTTGTGTAATGCCTAGAAGATGAATAGATGCAAAATGGATCTAAGGGGATAGTCCAATCATGTCATATATGAAAAATGGCTCTTATTTGGGTTCCTTATTTTGGGACTATAACATTTTGGCTTTTTTGTTTTAATTTTATTTTTCCTTTCCAATTATAATCAGTGAAGCATTATGCTACCAAACTTTTCTTAGAACATGTCATTAAAACTTGCCTTTTTTCTAAATTCTTCACTATGAATAAGAAGAATGGATTCATGTGTTTAATCTAAGATTTTTATCTCTATTATGGTTCTCATTTTTATGATTTTATTTTCCCTAACCTTGCAACATGGTCAAAATGGTTATCCTTAGGTGAAAACATTGAATACATGTGCATCATTTTGTATCAAAGCTTTGTTTCATCACTAGGATAGTGTGTGTGCATAGATAATACTTAGGTGGAGTCTATTATAAAGTTGTGGAAGATAAGTTTGTACCAATGGATAAATAAGACACTTTATAAATGTTTATTAAAGAGGGGCAAGAGCAATAGGACCTGTTGTGGAAGTTTTAACAGATATGATGAGAGGTATGTAGGAAAGGTTAGAAATAATGGAATTGGATCAATGGAGAGGTGATCATGGTAATTATGTGAGTGAGGATGATGATGAATAACATCAATAACTTGGGATATAGGATATGGAAAATGTGGTTGAGATAAAATTTATTAGATTTATAATAAGGCTTGGTTATAAGCCACAAATTAATACACCATGATGTAATAGTAGTTTAAATCCTTAATAACTTGTGGACTGGATAACAAATATGGATAAATATTTTTAATATGAGTCTATGGAGGAGAATAGGAAAGTTAAATTCATGTGCATAAAGTTGAAAGATCATGCCTCACTATGGTGGGATAATGTGCAAGTATAAATATTGTGTAAGAATAAGGATAAATTCAAGTCATGGGATATGATGGTAGTAAAATTGAAGGAAAAAAAATTATTACAAATTATAAGAATCTGTTATGAAAATTTTAGAATTTGAGGAAAAAAGATACAATTGTCAAAGACTATACTAATGAATTTATAGGCTCAAAATAAGAGTGGAACATGATGAAGATGATATCAATAAAGTGGCAAGGTATGTGAATGAACTATGTTTTTATAGTCAATATGAAATCATTTTTTTGAATATACATACCATAGAATAAGCCTATCAAAATGCATTGAATGCAAAGGAAAATATGACAAGGAGGAAAAAAGTAAACTCTAAAGGTAGAGGAAAGTTTTTGAGGGATGAGGACATAATGGTGGTGGAAGAGTTCAACAAAATAATAGTGGAGAAGTGAGAAGTTCACAAAATAAGAATTATAGCATGAGAGGAGGATACTCTTCAAAAGGGAGAGGTTCATATGGATGAGGTAGAGGCAAAGGTTTTCATGGTAAGTGTTTTGGCTACAATAACTATGTTATTCATAAGTTGGAATATTATCCATAAAAAAAATATAAATAATGGTAAGAGATATGAATGAAAAACTCATATAGATTTTGGAAATAAGGACATAATTGGGTCTCTAAGTCATACAAAAGAGATGGAATAAGGAGAGGCTCTATTGATGAAAAGAGTGATTTTAAAACTAGCCAAAGAGTTGAATGAACCAACATAATGAAAGAGATTGTTTAAGACTATTTGTAAATTTAGAGGTAAGTGTTATATATTTGTATTAATAGTGGTATTAATAAAAATTTATTCTCTTAATAAATGGTATAAAAAATTAGATTGATACACTTATCACATCCTACAACATACAAAGTTTCTTGGTTACTTAAGGGGAATTAGGTTCTTGTGAATGAGTAGTGTGTGGTAAAATTTTAAATTGGTTTGTATATAGATGAGGTTTTGTGTGATATCATCCCCATAAATGTGTGTCATGTGTTCTTAGGCAAGTCATGAAAGTTTGATAGGAGAGTCTTGCATGATAGATGAGTAAACACTTATACAACACAAAAGATGTAAATAAATTCAAATCTAGTCCATTGAAGGACAATGGAGATAAAGTGGAAAATAATTTAAATGACATGTTAGTACCTAGTAAAGAGTTATTGAAGGTGGATAAAGAGGAAGAGGCATGTTTTGCATTAATTTCCAAACCAGTACAAGTTGTGACAATGACTATGGTAAGTGATTTACCCATTTAAATTCAAAATATGTTGAATAACTATGTTGACATTCTGACAAGTGAGTTTCTATATGGACTATCACTTGTAAGGATTATTTTTCATCATATGGATTTAGTGCTTAGAGTGAGTTTTCCTAGCAAAATATCTTAAAGGTTGATTCTAATGGAGAATGAAGAGATAAAGAATCGGGTGTAGGAGTTTCTAAAGAAGGGTTTGAAATGTGAGATTCAAACCCCATGTATAGTTGTAGCTATTTTGGCACCAAAGAAAGATGGGGAATGGAGAATGTGTGCATATTCATATGTAATAAACAATATCACCATTAACTACATGTTTCCATTTCTAATAATGGATGACTTAATGGATTGTTTGAGTTGAACAAGGTACTTCACCAAGATTAATTTGAAGAGTAGGTATCATCAAATATACGTATAAGAGGGATATGAGTGGAAGATTGTATTTAAAATGAATGATGCATTATATGTGTGGTTGGTCATGACATTTGTATTATCTAATGCTTCAAGTATGTTCATGAGACTCATGAACTAAGTGTTGAAACCATTCATAGGTAAGTTTGTAATTGTCTTTTTGGATGACATTTCTATTTTTAATCATTCTAAATAAGAGCATTTGTATCAATTTAAGTTGATATTGGATAAGTTGAAAAAGTAAAATTATTGGTAAATATATAAAAATGCATATTCATGTAAGAGGAGCTAATATACTTTGGGTTGTGATCTCAATAGACAGGTTAAAGATGGATCTTAGAAATGTGAGAAAATTTGTTGATTGGCCTTCACTAAAGATCATGTTTGAGGCAAGGAGTTTCCATGGGTTGGATAATTTATATATGAAATTCATCTAAAAATTTAGCGGCATATGTTCACCCATCACATATATTACGATGGGAGATAATAATAAGTTTAAGTGGATTATTACAACAAAATATATCTTTTAGTTTTTAAAGAAATTAGTGATGGAATAACCAGTGTTATACTTACTAAAGTTTGGAAATGTGTTTTAGGTTGATTATGATGCAAGAAAAACAACCATAAGAGTATTGATAAGTCAATAGGTAAACCCATTTCCTATTTTAGTGATAAATTTAATGAATCTAAAAGTAAGTATTTGTTATAAAAATAATAATTGTACGTATTGATGTAAGCTCTCAATAAGTGGAAAATTCACTTATTACTAAAGTATTTCATGTTGTACACAAAAAACCTTTATATATAGTTCATAAATAGCCAAGGTAAGATTAATTAACACCATATTAAATGGGTAGAATTTATTTAGAGCTATTCTTTTATTTTTAAGCATAGGAGTGGAAAGTCTAATAAGGTAGTGGATGCCTTTAGTAGGCAAGCTCTTGTAGTGAATGAGCTGAAAATAGAAGTCATTGACTTTAAATACATGATGTAGCTATATGAGGAATAATTAGATTTATAATATGCATGGGCAATGTATAGGAATACAATATAAATAGACATAACTCTATGGTGAGAGTACATGATACAGGATGGACTATTGTTTAAGGGATAGAATTTGTTAAGACCACAAGGTTCCATGAAAGATAATTTGTTGAAGTAAAAGCATATAAAAGATTTGTTGGTAATTTTAGATATGAAAAGACATTGGACAAGCTTAATGAGAGACATTATTAGCCATAGATGGGAATGGATGTGAAGAAATTAGTGCAACAATGTATATATTATCAACATGCTAAAGGTAGAAATTAGAATGTTGGTTTGTATCAACCATTTCCCATTTTAGATAGACCATGTGATGCATTATAAATAGATTTTATTATTGGTTTTCCAAGAATGCAATGAGGTAATGATTCTATCTTTATTTTTATGGATAGATTTTTAAATATGGCTCAATTTTTGCCTTGTAGGAAGACGAGTGATGCCACCCACATTGAAAATTTGTTCTTTCAAGAGGTTGTGAGGTTACATGGATTGCCTCAAAGTATTGTCTCAGATAGAGATAAAAAAAAATTAGACACTTATAGAGGATGATTAGGAAGATGTTTAGAACCATATTAGACTTAAGATCAACCTATCACCCCTAAATAAAATTACAAATGGAGGTGGTAAATTGGACTTTAGGTAGCTTGCTGATATTTTTGGTTGGTGATAAGCCCAAATAGTGGGAATTGATGTTAGAACAAGTTTAATAAGATGATAATAATTCAATCAATTAGATTAAAAGTATGAATCCTTTCCATATTGTGTATGGGAGTATCCCTAAAGGGGTATGTGACTTGAAAATTATAGATGAGATGAGTAGAATAAGTTTAAAGGGAGAATATTATGCTCAAGATATACATGAGGTGCATCAATAAGTCAAGAAAAGACTTGAAGAGAGTGTTAGAAAATATAAGCAACATGTTGATTTACATCAAGAAGAGGTACATTTTGAAATTTTGGACTTGGTGTTGGCACATTTGTGTAATAAAAGGTATTTGAAAGGAGAATATAACAAGCTAAGGTGGAAAAAAAATTGACCTTTTAGGATTTTTTAGAAAGTTATCAACTAATTCATTTGAAATAGTTGTGATGTGGAGCAAGAAACTCACCTATCTTCAATGTGGCTGATTTATATGCATATTTTTAACGGGAAAGAGTGATATCATGGATTTTTTAACTAAATATTAGAAGGAGAAAATGACATAAGTAGATAAGGAGGAAATGAAATCTATTTTATACATGAGTTTCAAAAAGACACAAGGTTGTAATTACCATGAGTACTTGTACAAGTGGAAGGGTAGTGTAACTAAGGCAACAACGTGGATGAATGGATCTGAGGTTGCCAAGCATAAAAAATCAATAAATAAGCTCACTATAGGTTCATGAGTGATATTTTATGGTCCTTTTCATCTACCATGGGTGTCTAGTGAAGGAGCATCCATGGTGGATATGATATCTTGTATCACACAAAAATACTGTTTTATTTCTAAGTTATTTGCTTATTGTTTATTTTCATGTGATTTTTTCCAAGTGGTTTCCTTTATTTTCATGTTGGCCATTCTCTGGATGGATTCCTCATTTTAATTTTCATGACTTTATCTTTCATCACCTATCTTTAAGAATTTTCATTTTCCTTAGTATTTTGTTAGTTAACTTCAATTCTCAATGTTGGAAGACTTCTAGTCTTAATCAGACTTTTTTGAATTCCTATTAGGTCTTATGAAATAATGGTTCAAATTTGAGTTATATTCAAAAATTTAATGTCTGAATAGGTCTTTCATTGTAATTAGAGTCTTACCTTTGATAATTTATTGTACATTCACCAATTAGTTATGTGAATTATGGTGTTTTACATGATTTACTATTTAGGTTATTTTTCCCAATTTAGTATTATATGGGATAAATGAACTTCAATAGTCTAAGTCAGGTTTTTTTCTTGATTGGGTCAATGACATAATAATAGATGTGATTCTTTATAAACCTAGAAAGTTTAACTAACTTGGTCACTGGTGAATGTTAATTAGATACTTCATGGTAATCAAGATTCATATTCCAATTAGAATAAGATGCATTCAATGTGGTAATCCTTTGGTCTATAGATTCTAACATACTGATAAAAAATCTCATGCTATGTAATGGTATTCAAGAAACCAAACTTGAATAAGTCTCATTAAAGTTTCATTTGTATATAGTGTATTATAGGGAACACAACCTTGAATCAGTATTATCACTTTTCTAATTGTTTTAAGTGACCAAAAGGCATGAAGAGGCAAGTACAATGTTAAATTTCATGTTAAAATACCACTAGGGTCTGTGTTAGTGGAAAAAAACTCAATAAATACTAAAAAGGGTCTTATGAATTCAAAAAAAAATCATTACACCTACAAAAATCAATTTAGACTATTGTGAAGCATAAACACAAGTTTTTTGGAATTTTTTTAATTCCTTCTTATTGTGTAACACCTAAAATATGAACAAATGTAGAAGGGAGATAAAAGGTCAATCCATTACTACCATATATTAGAAAATGGCTCTTGTTTTGGGTTCCTCATTTTGGGACTATAATATTTTGGTTTTTTATTACAATTTTATTTTTCCTCTCTAATTGTAATCGATGAAGTGTTATGCTTTATAATTTTACTCAAAACTTGTCATTGAAACTTGCCTTATTTTTTGAATTCTTCAAGATTAATAATAAAAATGGATTCATGTGTTAAATATAGGATTTTTATTTATATTATGGTTCTCATTTTTATGATTGTATTTTTCTTGACCTTTTAACATGGTCAAAATTGTTGTGCTTAGGTAGAAATTTATATTGTGTGTGCATCACTACTCCCCATGAAATGGGATTATTAAAATGGATTCAAGGTACATCTTATAAAGTACATGTCTCTATATCCTTTTACTAAGGAAACAAATTTTAAAAGTATGGTTAGGATAAAGGGTCATAACATGAACTCCCCATTAAATGCTTTGCCTCAAAGATACAAGTGAGGAAACTAATATTAGATTTAAATAAAATATTCTTAGATATCATATTATGGTTGTATCTAGTGCCATTATACTATAACTTTGGTGATGAGCTGATTTCATAACTAATGTGAGCACATATAGAGTATGTCTTCAAATTTTAAAAGGATATATCCTTTTACATAAATTTCTAAAAGCAATGTCTAGGTCATTCTATTATAGAAAAGGACCCCCTTTAAGTAAGATACATGAAAAATGGGGTGAGTGCACGATGAAGATTGAAGGTCCAACTTTTAGGCTATAGGGCCAATCTATTAGAAAATTTTATATGGCCCACAAAATTTAGAATCTAGTTTTTTGTAGCCTTTCATCTTCAAATAAGGTTATTTATAATGTTATAGTCAAAGTAAAACCATATCTCCATGGTGAAAGGATCATTTAGAGTGGTGTTGGTCTACCTACTATTTCATGTGATTTTGTGCTAGGTGGAGATTATCCTTGATGAGGAGAAGGATATTTTTATATGCATTGAGGCTAGTATCAACATCCTGAACCTGAGAGCTACCTAATATATGTGAGTGAAGATATGGTAGCTTTTGATCATATAAAAATTCATACAAGGTTAGCTTGGTGGCCATGTGGTAGGAGCTATTATACCACCATTCAAAAAGAGGTAACCATATTAACCATTGATGTTGATTTTCCATGACAAAATAATGTATACAGGTCTCCAAATATTTATTGACAATTTTTGTCTAGCCATTACTCTCAAGATGATATAATGAACTCATTTTTAGATACGTGTCACGGTATTTGAAATTTTCCTACCAAAAATGACTCGTGAAGGCTAAGTCACAATATAATATAATGAAGGCAAGGATGTTATGAATATGATATAATATGTTCTAAAAAACCCTAAATGAACTACCAAATGGGAGGCATGCAACTCCTACAAAATAGTTTGTTTTAACTTGGAGCCTATGATTAATATAAGGTGGCCTTTATATCATAATGTTTGTCCATCCAAATTATATTGAGGTTAACTATAGTAATCAACAAATAATTGGAAAATGAATTTTTGGGTGGGGTTGTCATGATGTCACCCTTATTGAATATCATGTATCCATGTAGAAATGGCAATAGATACAACACATAATCATGCTTATTATTCAAACTCATGAGAGAGAGGGAATTTTCCACCAATTTTTCCTTTCTTGTATGTGATATCGTATTCATATCTCATGATTTTATAAATCATTTTTTTTGATCTAGGGTTGAAACATGTTACTATGTAAATTATTTTCTCTAAAAACTATTTGAGGTTTCAATATTTGGTTTTGATGCAAAACTATTAGCCTATCAAGTATGAATGGCATTTATTAACTACATAGAGGATAACCATGCTATTTTTGTCATATATGGAGTGTTACAAATTTTCCCTAATGAGGACTTTGATAGTGAGGGAAATAGGATGTTTGTCCTATATGATCATAACACTAAGGCCCATGCCATAGGAATCACATTCAAAAATAAGTGGTGTGTAGAAATTAGGCATGACCAAAATGGGTGTCTAGTAACTTGTTTAATGTGATAAAATTCTTGTTCAAATGATTTCAAACATATAAAGGATTATTTCATGATAATAGTTGTCAATGGGGATAAATTTTTCCCATAATATTTTACAAATTTTTGGCAATATTGTATAAGTCAAATAAATCCATGTAGACTTTTGAGTGTCCTAGGTTTCATCTAATTTGTCATAGCCTCAATTTTAGAGGTATTGACATGGATACAATCAAATAATATAATATGTCCTTAGTACTTAACCTTTGCTTATGCACAAGAACATTCATAACATTTTTCACATATGTTGTTCTCAATAAGAAGTTTCAAGGTAGTGTCGATGTGGTTGAAGTGATCCTCCCAATTTAAATTGAAGATGAAGATGCCATAAAATAAGACCAAGATGAAATTTTGAAAGAAGTGAAATAATAATTTATTCATTAAGCCTTGGAATTTTGAAGTGGAATTAGTAAGATTGAATGGCATGCCAATAAACTCATATTGACCATCATGTGTGTGAAAGGTCATTTTTGGAATGTCTTCTTCATAAATTCATCTTTGGTGATAGATAGAGTGCATATCTAACTTAGACAAAATTTAGCACCATAGAGTTCATTTAAGAGATCATATATTATTGTAATGGGGAAATTTTTCCTTAATGGTGAGCTTGTTTGATTATTTAAAATCAGAGTAGAACCACTAAAACTATTTATTATGAATGAACAAGACTAGGGAGGAATATGGGATAGTGTTGGGTCGACTGAATCCTAATTGTATCAGTATTAAACCATATTCTCAATCTTGGTCTTTTAAATAAATGGGTAGTATTATACCCTAATATTAGGGGGTTTACTTCATATAAAATGTTTGATGTGATGGTCTTCAAGGCAAAGAGGCAAAAATCTTATTGGTTCCTCAAAAAATATTGCATGCTTCTCTAAAACATTTTTTTAAGTTTGATGTTTGGCTAAAATCCATTGAGGAACCAGTGTGAAGAGAAAATATTTTTAAAACTATTTCGTGGGATCACTTTTTGAAAAGTTTCTCCATATAATGAGAGTTGATGATACTATTACATCTAGGAATAAGGACTTTCATTGAATATCTATGTCCATTCTCAAATAAATGCATCCATAACTCAAAAAAATCCTAAAGAATAGGTTCAAGAGTTTTTAGCCATTATGCTCCCATAACAACATCACATTCACCCAAGGGAAAATCAAACATGTCAATCCTAAGGTTATATTTTTCCATTGAAATGTGAACATTACAACACTTTCCATTGTAGGGAATTGTTCCACCATTAGCAATCATCACCTCAAAACTAGAACAAGGGTGCAAAAAATAGTCTACCTTATTAGCCAACCAAGGGTTGATGAAGTTATGAGTTATGCCTAATTAAATAAAAATGGCAAGTTTTTTTAATTGAAAACCCATTTTACACACACATTATTTATGGAGTGGATACCCCTACCAAGGCATGCATGGAAATTTCTAGATGTGAAACTAAGGCCCTTGAATATTTGGTTTCTTAATCTAGCTCATTTAAATTGGATTTTTTTGCATCCTCCCATTATTATATAAAAAGTTTGAAACCAAAATTGAGTAGATATAATTTTTATTTGATGCATTTATGGTACCTAACCCATTTTTCATCATAACTTTAGCATAACCCCTTATCATGACCTGCACACATTTTTTCCTCAATGAGATGTTTGGTGGTCATTACCTTGAGAGGGAAGTTTGTGTTGGGGTATTTTAAGTAACATGGATTGGAGGGTGCCCAATTTTAATTATGTCATTGTGATGTGATTTTTTCTTCCATGATCTTAGATAATCCCAAGGATGCCATCATGGTTTTAGGTTTAAACATTTTAACTTTAGCCCAAATCACATCTTTGAGTCCACTAATGAAGTAGATTTTGAATAAATCATTAGATAAACATTTAGTATGATTGGATAGTATTTAAAAATATTGTTAATAATCATTAATTATTCTAATTTGATTAAGTTTAGTCAAGGTACTTATGAAATCATCATAGACACTAGGCTCAAAAAACCCTAGCAAGAATTTAGAAAAATCAACCCAATATGGTTCTAGATTTGAATTATGATACCATTAGTAGCAATATAAATATTCATTATTTAATTTTAATGAATAAATAAGTACCATTTCTTCCCCCACTATGTGATGCAAGATAAAATATTGTTCTACATGGTAAATCTAGCTATTGGATTAAGTACCATCAAATTTGGGAAAATATAATTTTGGGTGGTATAATATTGATCTAGAAGAGAAAATATGATTTGATTTATTATCCCCATTAGTTTAGAGTTTTCAATTCTCAACATTGATGTCAATATGTGATCATTTAGCTCAAACAATCAAAATTTAAATTTTGTCTGGAGTTCAGTAATGTCATGTGTCATGGTGTAGGTATGACATGAGTAACAATAATTTAATAGAGTTTAGAGGTTACAAAAAATCCTAAGTGAAGTTATATTTTAAATTTATTAGATTTATAGTATTATCAAAATAGTGTAATTTCCACATAGTTGAAAAATAATTCAAAAAAGTGCTTTCAAGTTGAGTGTGGAGCCCTTTGGGGCTTTCACATGACCTTGATGGCACACTTTGGGGGCTTAAAGAGATCCAAAATTATTGGGAGCACATTTTTACCCACTCCACCTTTTTTGGAACCTTGCTTCCATGTGACTAAAATATTCCTTGTATTTTCTAATTTTTATGTCTTCCATGTTTTATGGAGTTAGTTGTTAGATGTTTGTTTTCCATGTTGACTTCCGTATTTTTGGGGAGCTAATTGTTTAGTGGAAAAGGTAATTCCTTCCTTATTTCAAGGAGTTGGTTTTTATCACATTTCATTGTAAAATATGCCCTTTGGAGGAGGAGAGATGAGTATGGGATGTTCCTCATTAGATGGGCTTGAGGATAAGCTTACTTAGGTAGAGTAGAGGTGTTACCTAGTAGATAATGGTTATCTTATATAATTATTGTGAAATTAATTTTTTTGGTGGATTTTTATTCAATTTTTATATATACAGGTGTGGTGTGATTATTCAAAGTGATGTGAATTTTTATAGGGTATGGATTTTGAGAGACAAAGTTAAAGTACAGATGCTTTTGTAAAGTGTAGGTGTTTATTTATAGGGTGTGGTATAACAACTTGTGATACAATATTATGCAGGTGTAGGTGCGAGTGAAACATATAATATGTGCAACATTTTTTGTAGGAGATATTCTTTGTGAGACATTCTTTGTAATCTTGTTTTACAAATTTTATTGAGGACTTTCTTGGTGGATGTATCCCACATTGGGTTAACCATGGTAGATTTATGTAATGTTTTATTGTTGGTTTTATTCTCTCCATTATTGTTTTCATTTAACTATGATTTGAGGAATTATTTTCATGATGCATGTTATTGCATAATTAAATCTGATTTCACATTTAAGATCTGGTTATGTAATTTTGTGATGATTTAAATTTGGTTTAGATTCTTTTAATTTTTAACAACTAGTATCAAATCTTTGTTGTAAATCATAGGAAAGGTTATTAGCTTAAGTAGGAGCTATGAGAGAAGAGATTAGAATTAGGGTTTATAAATTTGATGGTAAGAATTTTGGTTTATGGAAAATGCAAATGGAAGATTACTTATATTATAATGAACTTCATCTCCCCTTGGAAGGGAAAGGAGAACAACGTGTAAGTATGAGTGATGTGGATTGGTCATTGCTTCACAGGAAGGCATTGGGAGATATATGGTTATGCCTTGCATCTTTTATAACATTTAACATTTTAGATGAGAAAACTACAAAGGATTTCATGGATAAACTTATAAATTTGTATGAGAAACCCTCTGCTTCAAATAACAAATTTCTTATGAAAAGATTGTTTAATATGAAAATATCTAAGAATGGTTCTATTGCTAGTCATTTAAATGATTTTAATATGGTTGTAAGTATTCTCAATTTTATTGGAATTAAGTTTGATGATGAAGTTAGAACTTTTCTAATTTTTTTGTTCTTTACTTGATAGTTGGGATAGCTTGGTTATGGCTATGAGTAATGTAGTCCCTGCCAAGGAAATCTTAAAATTTGAGGATGTTGTAGGTGTGATTCTTAATGAGGAAATGTTAAGGAAGAGCATTGGTGAATCATCTTCAGGTAATGCTTTGTTTGTTAAAACTAGAGGGAAGCAAAAGGATAATAGAAAAGGCAACCATGGAAAGTTAAAGGGTAGATCTAAATCCATATCTAGATCCAAGATGATATGCTAGCATTATGGGAAGAATAGATACTCAAAGAAGGATTGTTGGTCACTTTAGGATAAGAATTCCAACAATAAAGAAACAAATGAGGTAAATGTGACATTAGGTAAACTATGTTAGGATGACTTAATTCTTTCTATGGATATTTTTTCTGAGTCTTGAGTATTAGATTCAGGGGTGTATTTTCATGCCACCCCACATAGGCATTATTTTACTAATTATATTCAAGAGAATTTAGGACATGTTTATCTTGGGGATGATGAACCATGTGAGATAGTAGGGAAAGGTTATGTTCAAGTGAAAATGATGAATGGGAATGTGTGGATACTTAAGGATGTCAGACATGTGCCTATGTTGAGACAAAATTTGGTTTCATTGGGGTAATTAGGTAGTGAGGATTGTTTGGTAATGTTTATTTTAGATTCTTGGAAAGTTACCAAAGGTTCTCTTGTGATTTTGAGAGGTAAGAAATTTGGTACTTTATATTTGACTATTAATGTTTATTCTTGTGATTTAGTCATTACATATGGAAATTTAACTATGTGGCACTATAAGCTCGATAATATGAGCCATAAGGGCATAGAGATCTTAAAAGACAATCTGCATGGATTAAAAGACATTGATTTAGAATTTTTTGATGATTGTGTGTATGAGAAATAAAAGCGATTTAAGTTCCTGAATGTTGGACCCATAAAGAGAAAGCACAAGTTAGTGTTGGAACATTTAGATGTATGGGGACTAGCTCAGTTATCTTCTATTGGTGGTTCTAATTATTATGTAACTTTTATTGATGATGTAATTAGGAAAGTTTTGGTATATTGTATTAAAATGAAATCTGATGTATTTGACACTTTTAAGAAGTGGAAAACCTTGGTCAAGAATGAAACAAGTCTAAAATTGAAATGTCTTAGATCAGATAATGGAGGTGAGTATTATAGTAATGCTTTCTTTGATTATTGTTTTAACAATGAAATCCATAGGAAAAGGATAGTTTTAGGAACTCCACAGTAGAATGGGGTATCTAAAAATATGAATAGAATAATAATGGAACATGCTAAGAGCATGAGGTTAAATTTAAGGTTACCTTTATAGTTCTGGGCAGAAGCAGTTAACACGATAGTTTATTTGATTAACAATTGACCTTCTATGCCTTTAGGTGGAGGAATTCTTAAACAAGATTCATCTAGTAAGAATGTAGATTATTCTTTTCTTAGAGTCTTTAGATGTGCACCTTTTGATCTTATTAAGAAAGAGGATAGGACCAAGTTATAGGCAAAATTAGAGAAATTCACATTTATTGGTTATGGTGAGGATGACTTTGGTTTCCATTTATAAAGCATTAAAGATAAGAAAAGATTTTGATCTAGAGTTGTAGCCTTTAATGAAAAAATCATGTATAAGGATTAGTTATTAGAATAGGAATAGGAAAAGAAAGAGTACATAGTATCAGATGACATTATGGATGGAAAAGTATCTAATGAATCAATTCATGAAACTTCTACACAAGGAACCCAAAATCCTATGGTAAGAATGTCTTCTAGAGTAAGAAGAGCACTTGAATGTTTTTCTCCTTCTTTGAATTATTTGTTACTCACTGATAATGGAGAACTAAAGTGTTATGAGGAAGCAATGTAATTAGATGCTAGGATGAAGTGGGAGCAAACCATGGATGAGGAGCATAGATCTCTCATGGAGAACTGAATGTGGGATTTGGTAAGGCTACCCAAGGGAAAGAGTGCATTTACAAACAAGTGGATATTCATAATAAAAGAAGAAGATGAAGAGAGAAAAAGGTATAAGGCTAGGATGGTGGTCAAGGGGTCTACACAAAAGTTAGGTATTAATTTAGATGATTTTTTTCCTCCTATTATAAAATGACTTCTATTAGGGTTGTTCTTGGTTTAGTTATAGTCAAGGATTTGCACTTAGAACAATTAGATGTGAAAACTTATTTTCTTCATGATGATTTGGATGAAGAGTTGTATATGAAGCAACCATAGGGATATGAAGTCAAAGGGAAGGACAACTATGTGTGTAGACTAAAGAAGAGCTTGTATGGCTTGAAACAAGCTCCAAGGCAATGGTATAATAAATTTGATTGTTTTATGTTGGAAAAATAATATCAAAGGTGTAATTCTGACCATTTTATGTACATTAAACATTTTGATGATGGTTCTTTTATAATATTATGATTGTATGTGGATGACATGTTAGTTATAAGAAAGAACATATAACATATTCATATACTTAAGAAAGAACTTAGTGACTCCTTTTCTATGAAGGATTTGGGTGTGGTCAAGAAAATCCTTGGTATGAGAATTACTCATGATAGAAAGGAAATGAATATTATTTTATCCCAATCAGAGTATGTGAAGAAAGTCTTGGAAAGGTGTAGCATGTTGGATGCTAAATATGTTGGTACTCCTTTGGCAGGGAACTTTAGATTATCAAAGGAGTTGTGTCCCAAGATAGAGGTTAAAAATCTTAAGATGTCCAAGGTGCCTTACTCATCATTAGTTGGCAGCTTGATTTATGCCATGTTTTGTACTAGGCTAGATATTGCCTAAATAATTAGAGTTGTGAGTAGGTATATGAGTGATCCTGGTTGTTAGCATTGGCAAGTAGTGAAATGGATTATTTAATATTTGAGAGGAATCATGGATGTTGCATTATGTTATGGTGGATCAGATACCACTTTTCATGGTTATGTCAAATTGGATATGGTAGGGGATATTGATAGTAGGATGAGTAAAAAAGGTTATATATTCACTATTAGAGATACACCAGTTAGTTGGATTTCTAGGATATAGAAGGTTGTGGCTTTTTCAACCATAGAGGTAGAGTATGTTGCTACCATAGAGGCTAGCAAGGAGATGATATGGTTACAAGAGTTGTTTCAAGAGTTGGGGGATGAGTAGGAATTTGGGAGACTACACAGTGATAGTCAGAGTGTTATTCATTTGACAAAGAACTCTATTTTCCACTCAAGGATAAAACACATTCAATTACACTATCACTTCATCAAAACAACTTTGGAAGAGAACTTGGTGAAGCTGGAGAAGATTCATACTAGTCATAATCCTATGAATATGATGACCAAGGTGGTCACATTGGACAAGTTGAGACTATGTTCAGATTTGGTTGGCCTTAGTGGTCATGAAGTAATGATGGATTTTGTTTAGGAGAAATGGTCTCCAAGTGGGAGATTGTTGAGTGTGGAGCCATTTGGGTCTATCAAATGACCACGGTGGCACACTTTGGGGGCTTAGAGAGATCCACAATTATGGGGATCACATTTTCCCCACTTCACCTTTTATGGAACCTTGCTTCCATATGAGTGGAATATTCCTTGTATTTTCTAATTTTAATGTCTTTCATGTTTTATGGAGTTTGTTGTTAGATGTCTATTTTCCATGTTGATTTCTTTGTTTTTAGGGATCTAGCTATTTATTAGAAAATGGAATGACTTCCTTTTTTCAAGGATTTGGTTGTGATCACTTATCATTGTAAAATGTGTCCTTTGGAGGAGGAAAGATGAGGATGGTGAGTTCCTCCTTAGGTGGGCTTGTGGATAAGCTTGCTTAGGTGGAGGAGAGGTGTTACCTAGTGGATAATGCTTGTCTTGGATAAACATTGTATATTTTTCCTTATTTGGTGGATTTTTCTTCATTTTTTATATATAAAGGTGTGGTGTGACTATTTATAGTGATGTGAATTTTTGTAAGGTGTGGCTTTTGAGAGACAAAGTCAGAGTGCATATGTTTTTCCAAAGTGTAGGTATTTATTTACAGGGTGTGGTATAACAACTTGTGATACAATATTGTGCAGGTGTAGCATAACGTATGTGCAACATTTTTTGTAGGAGATACTTTATCTCTATGTTAGGTTCTTTGTAATCTTGTTTTATTGAGGACTTTCTTGGTGGATGTGGCCCACATTGGGTGAACCATGGTGGATCTATGTAATGTTTTATTGTTGGTTTTATTTTCTCTATTATTGCTTTCATTGAACTACGATTTGAGGAATTATTTCCATGATGCATGTTAGTGCATAATTAAATATTATTTCACATTTAAGATTTAGTTATGTGATTTGATAGTTATTTAAATTTGGCTTAGATTCTTTTAATTCCTAACATTTCAGACTACAGGTGAAAATATTTTTTTATATGGGATTTTTTTCCAAAAAAATTGAAATACTCCTTAAAATGACCAGCATGGTGGTTAAATAAAAATGGTGTTTTCTACCTATGGGATCTAAAAAAATTTAAAAAATTAATTATAATTACAATGAGATTAGTTGGCCATATGGCCAAAACTAGATCAAAATTTGTAGCTTATGCAAAATAATTACAATTACAATTACAATGAGATCATTTGGCCATATGGACAAACATAGATTGGAATTTAAATCTTATACAAAAAATTTATATAATTTTATTTTTTAATTTTAAATACATTAAAAAAATTAAATTCATTACTCAGAGCTTGATGTTGATGATTTAGTACATAGTAGATGACACAGATTCATTTTATAGATGTTATAGTAGGAGTAGATGATGCATACATGGTCAACACAATAGCCTACATAGGGGAAAATAACTAATGCATAGGTACATGTTTTGAAACTTAGGTCATAGAGATGATGAAATTTTGAAAAAAAATATTTAGGCCTTAGTACCTGTACAAGTTTTAAAACTTAGCTCATAACAATGATTGGTTTTAAAACTCAGCTCATAGTGATGACATTCTAGGGAAAAATCTTAGTGCCACCACTCTTCTACCACTTTATGATCACCAAAATATAGTTAGAGTGAGGATAAATCATATGATGGATAGAATTAAATATGCATAACTTACTAAATTTTTTGCAAAAATTGTCTCTAGAAAGTGATTTGATACTAGATGATAAGATCCTTCCTAAAACAAATTAGAACTAGATTGTAAATATGCAAAATTAACTTAAGAAATAAATAAAAATCAACTAATTGTATTAAAATAAATTATAATTGAATTAATATTTTCACTAACCTCTTCTAGGTCACAAACTCATTTGAGTAAGCTCAATTCAACATTTCACTAGTCCAAACTCCTATTAATACTAATTTTTCACTAGTTAACTACTACTCGTGAATGTGGGATTATTACAATGGGGTTGAGGAATGTCTTAAAACCATATGCATTTGTATACTTTTACTAAGGAATTTTTTTTTAAAAATATGGTTAAGATAAAGGGTCCTAACACTTGTCAGCCATGAATCAATCCACTACCATAAACCTAAGATCAATCAAGGAACCTCACAATGTTAATATTGGCCTTGACTATATTGAGTTAAAAATGAAAGAGCTAATGTAGCTACTCTTATAGTATAATATTGTGATCAATTATACATTAAATATATAAAATATTTAAATCAAGCATTATAACACACACCATTTATATCAAGAAAGGAAGAAATCCCTTTGGGTAGAGACAATAACCAATTAATCCCATCCTTGAACCTCTCATCCATAAAAAGTTCAAAATTTACTCTCAACTTAAATTATTTTCCTAATATTCCATTCTTATTATGTGGCCAAATTAGTTTGTATCCATAATAAAAGTTGATAAATCAGTCTTTGTGTTGGATTTAGGAACCTAAACAGAGCATCAAATAAGGACAACTAGCTTTTTCCATCTCCTGATGTAGTAGTTCATATGTTTAGTGGATCTGAGATGATGTTCTTCTTAGATAAATTTTAAGGCTATAACTAAGTCTTAATCAACCAATAATATAGGTCAAACATCATTCACAAAAAAATAAGAACATTTCCCTACAAGTGGATGTCTTTTAGTCTAATCAATGTAGGATCCACCTTCCAACGAGCCATGGATTTTGTTTTCTAAAGGCATAATTTTTCAGATTAGGCTACAATCAAGGATCAATGTCTGAGTTGACATCAATCATTAATATTTTGAATATGTAAAATAAATTATGTAGAAGAGATGCATGTTTTAGAATCAAAATCAAACATGAGATAGAAGAATCTTGTATTCAACAATTGGAAGATTCAATTATTATCATTGACAACATTCATGAAATCATTACCCAAAATATATTTAAGAAAGTTACATATATAGGTGTAATATATATATGAATACACATCTTCATGCATGGTATTATCTTCTTCAATGACTTAAAATAACACCTAAACAAGTTAAACAACATGTGTAGGAAAAAACCATTGAATGGAATAAAAACCTACATTAACATAATTTAATCAATCTTTTGGAAAAGAGTTATGTAATTATTTTTTTAAACGTCAAGGTTTTAGATCTCCAATTATGATCCCTCATCAAGAGAACAAAATAATGATGTAACATCAAACCCAAGATTCATTAAATAGGTAAAATATAATAATGATAACCATAGGTAATTAATGTAAGAGTATCTGTTAGTTAAGGAAATGTGTGCCCACCTCTTTTATTACTGTTGAGATTTCAAACCTCCAAATGAAAAAAAGATCACCAATATAATAAAATGGTTCCAATACTAACATTTAGAATAACTAATTATTAATATTTAAATTTTTATTAAGATAAGTTAATTAAATATATTTTATCACTATTTTTATTAAATTTTAATTTGAATGTTGAATGAATATTGGTGAAAATTTAAATTTAATTTTAGATTAATTCTAATTTAGTGGTTAATTTCAAATCCTATGCAAAAAGACTAAATTATTACAAATAAAGACCTAGATAGTTCTAATAATAGGCCTCTAGGTAGGATCAATTCCTAAGCCTCTATCTCTATTCAGATTGTAAGGCTACTTACCAATTTTAATGGCTTCTCTTAATTTATGCTTTTAAAAATGATTCTCCACCTTAATAACCTTGGTTTTTTCTATTCATATCACATGTTTAGTATTTTATGAGTGTTCATTTTAGATCTAATTTCTCACACTATCTAGTTAAATATCAATGACATGCTCCTTAGTTGTAGTACAGATGGACCTCCCTATTTCACCAATGTAAGGGACACCACATGAACATTCCACAAAGTATACCCCACTGCAAAAGTTAGAATATATAGGGTATTTTTTAAACATTAAATACATTTGTAACTTATTGATAGGTAATAAGGTAGTCTTTATATTATGTAACTTTAATATTCTAGTAATTTTATTTGAGAAACCCTCAACATAAGGTAGGAATGCTATTAGAATTTCATTTGAAGGCTATTTGGGCATGTCAAAATTATCATTACCCTATCTCATAACCTTCAATATATGTTTACCCTTGTAACCATTTATTATAAAAAATATTTTATAATGATAAATTTCTTGTTCTATTTTTTTTTCATCACAAATCTTAAAAGTGCTAGTGGCAAGAGTTTTTAACACCTCTACTTTTTGGTTTGGGTGATGGCGTGAGGAGGCATGTAGGTAGAGATAAGTGTGGGTTATTTCTCCATAAAAATTCTTAGAAATATATCCATACCATTTATGTGATAGGATAAAATATAATAAAGTAATATTATCTTCAATATCAACTTCCTTTGAACTAGATATTAGGCATTAAACTATTGAGATGAGTGTGAAACACTTCTAAATTTTCCCTACCATTTGGTCTCCCTCTTTAAGAAGGCTCATATCCTTGATTATGTGGAGGAAATTAAGTTCATAATAGATGAGGAAACCACCAAGTTAGTTTTCATATGCTTAAATTCCACATTTTTCTCTTTTAAAGCAATTGTCTATGAGTAATGTAAAGGTATGGCCATGGGCTCACCCCTCTCCTTGGTTGTAGCCAACCTATTTACGGAAAATTTTGAATACATGGCTCTTCATTATTTTTCTCTCCATTTAAAATGGTGTAAAATGTATGTATATTATATCAATCTATGTTGTTCAAGATAATCTCAATAGGCACAAATATCCTTCAAATGAAATCCTAGTAGCATTCCTACCTTATATTGAAGGAGTCTAAAATAAAAGTGCTAAAGTATTAAAGTACCATAATATAGGGACTACTTTCTTGACTATAAATAAGTTAATAATGTCTTTAAGGTCTATAAAAGACCCTATAACCTCAACTTATGTAGTGGGCTCTACTTGGTAGAATGCTTGTGTAGTGTCCCTTATGTTGGAGATACATCTACACTAGAATTAAGGATCATGCCATTTATATCAAATAAGATAGGTGTGACAAATAAGATTTAGTTGAACACTCATGAAATTCTAAACATTATATATGCATAGATAAAACCAAGGTTATTAAGGTGGAGAACCATTTGAAAAAGCAGAAACCACTGAAATTAGTAAGCACCCCCATAATCTAAATATAGACACAAGCTTAGTGATTGATATTATATGGAGGCATATTATTATCACTCTCTAGGTCCTTATTATCAATCCTTTAGTCTTTGTGCATAGGAGTTGAAATTAAATTAAGCTAAAATTAAATTTAAATTTTCACCAATATTAATTAAACATTCACATTAAAATTTAATACAATTGTAACGTGATGTTTATAATTAATTTTATCTTAATAAAAAATTAAATATTAATAATTTTATTCATTATTTTTTAAAAATTTTAGTATTTGAACTATTTTATCATATTGGTGATCTCTTTATCACTTGGAGGTTTGATCTCTCAATGGTAATAAAAGAGGTGGGCACACATTTCCTTAACTAATGAATACTCTTACATTAATTATCTATGGTGACCAATGTTATATTTTACCTATTTAAGGAACTTACATTTGATGTTCCATTATTATTTTGGTTCTCATAATGACGGATCATAGTTGATGATCTAAAATGTCAAGGTTTAAAATGTTCTTACATAGTCTTTTCCAAAAGCTTGATTGAATTATTTCATAGATTGTGAAAGCATCAAATCTCTTAAATGCATAATTATTTACCTATATGACTTAACCATTTTATCTAAGTTAAATTTATACCACATTCTCTACTTAAAAAAAGTAATCAAGAAATTTAGAATGTATGGCATCTATTTGAATACAAAGAAGATTATTTTTGGTATCATTGAAGATAAGCTTCTTGGTCACATTGTCATAAAGGAAGGTATTTTTGTGGACCATGAAAGAGTAAGTGAAATTTCAATCATTATTTTTCCTAATAGTAAAAATAAACTAAAATCTTTATTTGGAAAAATAAAATTCATACATAAATTTGATTGTGTTTTTTCTAAGAATTTAAAACCACTTAATGTTGTCCTTAAATAGGATGAAAAGGTGGAATGGGCACCTCAAGCTATATCAATATTCTAAGACATCAAGAATGACATTATACAAGCTCAAGTTCTAATTAACCTTATTTTGAAAAAGGATTATATCTTTATTTTATTTCCTTGAGACATATTATAGCCGCTATAATAACATAGAATGTCAATGATGAGGACCAATCCATTGATCTTACGAGAAAAACATTGAAGGACACATAATTAAAATATTACACCTTGGAAAAATAAGCCCCTACCTTAGTAAATGTCAAGAAAAAATTCATATAATATTTTATTTGAAATACATGCCATGTTATTGTACCTATGAAGCTCATGTTGGGATAGAAAAAACTTGGATAATGTAGAGGCAAGTGCGTCGCTAAGATAAAATAGTTTGATATAGAGATAAAACCATCCAAGATTGTCAAAGGCCATGGTATCACTCATCAAACTACTTAATTTATCCCCAGAATTACCATGATGCAAGTAAACCAAATTTAGACCATGTATGATCAATACTATGATCTTTTCATTCACTATGTTTTATATGGAAAATGTCTTCCTATACCCAATATATAACAAATAATATCCCTTTAGTTGAAGTCATATAATTTCATGCTAAATAAATGGGTTATATACTATAAATACCTATGAAGGAATCTACCGTACATGCATGACTAGGGTAAAATTTGATGGAATATTGAGAATTATCAATAACAAACTAGGAAGTGGTCACTTCTATGGTAACACAATAATGCACAAATTATAAGAATTGGGTATTATTGGACCATAATATTCAAATACATTCACAATCACATTAGAAATTACCATAAAGTTAAGTATTTTCTAAAAGGGAGATGCATGCAGATATGCCTTTACAACTATTAGTTGAAAGTAGTCTATTTCCATAATTGGGGATTAAATTCATTGGTTTCCTCAACCCCAACTCCACTAAGGAACACAAATTCATGATTAAAACTACATATTGTTTCACTAGATGGATTGAAAAATTAACATCCAAGGGAAACACAACTAAGGAATTTATCAAGTTTCTTGAGGAAAATATTTTCATGACGTTTAATACTCCCTTTCCTCTTTTTTCATATAATGGACATGTGTTATAGTCAATTGAGTTTACTTAATGGGATTATGATAACAATATGACATTGAATTTATCTTCAAAATATTATAACAAATGGAATGGATTTATTAAATCAAAAATAATAATCTCACTAATGCTATCAAGAAGTTTATTTTACACAAATTGATGAATTGACATTCATTACTAAAATATGCTTTTTGGGTTGATTGAATTAGGAAAAAAATATATTTGAAAGCATAGCCATTCCTATTTGTATATTGGTAAGGACTATTGCTCTCCATTGCATTATAAATTACCACTTATCAATGCATGCAAAAATAAATGGGAGAAGATAACCACATATAATCGAGACTATTGAATATCATCTAGATGAAAGACATGTGAGATGAAGAATTGTATAAACTCATCAAATGTATATTAATTTGGGTTTTATGTAGAATAAAATTTTTTTTACAAGGCATCCTGTAATTTTTTAGGATCAATGAAAATCTATTCACTCTGAGGCATGAGTTGCAAGGTATTAGGTTTCACAAAAAAATTGTTGGTGGAATAGCAGTGAAAAAGGAATATTGTTTACAATAGATGAGTTGGAAATGGGTGAACATATATTTAATTAAAATGAGTGGAAGTATGATGGTTATAAATAATATGGGTAGGAATTCAATAAAAACTCATAAGGAGGGAAAGGTAGGGTAGGAAAGGAGGCTTGTGAACCACACTAGATAAAACCTTTCAAGACTAATACTTGAACTTAATTTGGATGAGAGATCATAAACCATTATTTATTATAAGATAATTTATCACACCAATAATCAAACATAGTTATGAGCCAAAGATAACTAAAAATATAACATACTTGAACACATGAAATCAAAGGTTTCCACATTTGTTATAATTCAATAGCACATCTACAAGGGGGATTATAATTTATATGAAAAAGGTATTTAGATAAAATATATCTTAATATGAATTATTTTAAATAAAACATAACTCATACACAACCAAATAATAAGAAACCAAAATGATAACACTTCTTATACAATCCATAAGTTGGAGAAGAATCAAGATTTTCACATCAAGACTAAAAATGTAGAACTTCTTCAAAATTTCCTATTAATCTCAACGTCCAAAATTATCCTCTATATGAAATAAGAGGATAAAATTATAAATAATATTGGGATGTGTAAGGCCTCATATCTCATGTGAACTATAATAATACAATTTAAAATATAACATTGTATGTTAATCTAATGCAAAATATTCATGTATAATATTGCTCGCTTAGAAATCTATGGAGAAACCTACACACACCACAGTAGTTAGCGCATGATAAAAATACATTAAAAATAGTTGCTTATGGTGTGTTTATTACTTATTTAGAGTGTTAATTTCTATGGTTTTCCAAAGTAGGTAAAAATATTATAATGAATTATTTTATGAGTTTGGCACATTTTGTTATTAATGCTGGTAGGAACATTTTTGGCAAAAATAAATTTAAAATATGGATTATATATAATTATAAAATTTAAATTTAAATTTGATATAGGATATTTAGATGTTAATTTAATGTAATACAATTATGGATTTTTAACATTCAATATTAAAAAATAGAAATTATATTAGAAAGGGAAAATAATAGAAAAAGACAATAAAAAAATAAAAATAGAAGGAAATTTAAAGAATAAAATTAAAAAATTAAAAAAACAAATAATTAAATTTAATATAAAAATTTAAAAAAAAAGTGACAAAAAAAATCTAAAGCCGTGTAAAGGCTATGCCACTTCTATTAAATAAGGGATTTTCTAAAAAAAAGATCGTCATATGAGTTTTGGGGAGTTAAAAAAAGTGGAGAGAGAGGCATATAAAAGGAAGGGGTGCTGCATAGGAAGAAAAGACAGAGTTTCATCAAAAAATTTATCAAGTAGGTGTTGTACCTCAATAATTATGCTGAGTTTTAAATAGTTAAGGAAGAATGAAGATTCTAGACTATGGTTGTTTTGTTTTAAATTTTTTTGTAAATGTAATGAGATTTTTGTAGTTTTATATCCATAACTAGGTAGCATTTTTATTTTCACTCAAATGATAATATAGTAATCATTGCTTCACACTAGAATAATGAGCAACCCCATACCATGAGTATATTATGTTTTATATTTAAGCATATATATTACGGTCATAAGATCAAATGCATACATTTATTGGCATCACTTATCTATGTTATTCAACCTAATATTAAAATAAATGAAGTCACTATAATAGATGTAGGTGTTGAATTGTGTAGAAAAGCAATTATCAATGTTAAATCTAAAAATCAGGTGGGCATGGTTGAATGTTTGATATTAAATTCCAGCCAACATATTAAGAATTGTTGCATCTTTTCCTAAACCTCATCCTAAATAGGTGTTGTGTCTTTTCTTATATATAGTATAAATCATGGACCTAAATAATAGATCATTGAGTTCATATATTTATATATTATACATATATTTATTGAATATTGAATCCATATGAATCAATGTATATATGACTATTTGCAAACAAAAAAATAAAAAAAGAGGAATTGAGATCATGGTACATGAAACTATCTAAAAATACAATGAACTTAAATCACTGTATTTTGGTTTATGTTGTGAATAAACTCTACTATAACATCACCATAAATAGCTAATGAAGTCAATCTAGTCAATAAACTTTTGCTAAGTGACTTACTTATCTGACCATGTTTAATTTTATAGGGACTAGCTTATGTTTTGTTGAGTCATTGGATATTTATTTATCTTAGTTATAGAAAGAGTTGTTTTATACTAAATAAACATGTTGAAATGGTGTTTCCATCTATGTGTTTTTAGCATCGAACTATGTATATATTTCTTTATGTGAGTCATTGTAAATATGACTTGAAGAGTTGGATTAAAACTTAAAAATCCATTTACCAATATACATAGACATAGATATCTATACTTATCTCAAGCCATTAACATATCCACATAAACAAAAAATTAATACAGATATCCAATTATATTTGTAACATATAAAAATTATTAGCAACGTATAAAACTTGACAACATGAAATTGATGCAGCTCTCTCTACTTTTATAATTTAATTATCATAAGGAATGCATAGTATAGATCACTGTATTTAATTTCCTACATGTTTCAAACTTGTTGAATCAACTTGGAATAAATATATTCAGCGTATGAAATATACTTGGATTGATAGAAATTGATAGGTAAGAATACTTAGATAAGTACAAATGTACAATTGGCATATTGTTTATTGGCATATAGAGTAATCCAACTCAGAGTATTGGTGTATTGGCATATTGTTAAAAACTCTTATAGGAAAACAATAATTTTGTTAAAGCCCAACTAATGCTAAATTAGCATATTATTTTATCTATCAAAATTAACACTTAAACCATACACGTGAGCATGAGACATTTTCCATGGCACCATAATTTATATAACACGAATTGATTTTAATATGAGCTTTAATAATAATATGATGTTGTCATTTATTATTGAAACATTAGTTGATAATATTTAATTTGGATGCTCTAATCAATTGAATATATATGTAAGCTTTTGTTTATAAAAGCATTGGATTCAATTAAATATGTGATGTCATTATATATTATAAACCATATTTGATTTACCTAAAACCAAAGTAGATTGTTTCACATATGGTGTCATTGATGGTTGATTTATAATTATGTGGAAATAACATACATTTTATTATAAACTTTCTTATTTTGAGGTAATAGTACCTTAGGTAAATATAGTAAATTTGGTATCACGAGATAAACCTTATAGAGCATTGAGATCACTTGTTATATGAAACCTATCACATGGAATTTGACATTATAACAAGTTATGTATTTATGATTATTAATATAATGCTTTTTGAAAAACATGCCTATTAGTATATTTGGGGTGTGTACTTAGGTTATAAACTATATTAAACAAATATACATATTACATCTTTGCAAGGGTATGTAAATAAGACTCTAAGAATAAAACAATGTGTATTCTATGTTTTATATGAATTGAGAATTGCTTGTTTATACCTAGTTGGTTGAATAAAAGCTTAGTTTCCATGAGTTTGTGACTACTTAATTTGAATGGTTATGGTTCTTAGTAGTTATGCATATAAACACTGGACTATGGTAATATGGGTTATCATAAGGTGTAGTTAAACTGAGAATAAATTGTATTATTTGAACTCTATAGCTAATTATGTATTTACCTAGGTGGTATAAGCTGTAGTCATTATTTCTAGTATAGGATAGAAAATAATTTAAGATTCATTCATATGTTTGATGGAATAAATGTATGTTATGGTTACTCCTATGTTTAGCATGTCATGTGATGTATTTTCTAGTCGGATGTAAATTATGTGAATCTTGTGGTTGAATTGTATTTCACCAATCTATATTTCTAGTGTGGAGTAAGGAGTGATATGGACTTCTCTAGCTTACTTTCATTACAATGCTAGATGAAGGTAGTCTGATCAAGTGGTGTGTATGGTTTTGATTGATCTATAGATTGATTTTATATTAGTATTCTTAAACCTTTCGCCAAAGTATGTTTAGTGAGACATTATCATTTTATTTGTATGGTTTACATGTATGTGTGATATCTTGAAATATATCAAGTTTTCTATGATACACTACATATTTAGTTTATAAATCATACAATATACAGGTATTTTTTTGTCTCTCTAGATTATTACATCATCACTATCTACTCATCCATGAAGGGAGGGCCATTTCCTAATGGGATTAGTGTGGGAGATCATTGGTCTATGGTTAGTGTGTAAAAGTTCATGAATGATGTTCTCCCTCCCTATAATAGTAATACTTATCAAGATGACACTTGAGATTATCATAGATATGTGAGTTTGGGAACCATACTCTAGAGGGGCCATGTATCTTATACATACATTATGTTGTACTTACTATTGAAAATTATCATGATGAGTTTTAATTATTTATTATTTTAAATTGATAGTGGTGACTATATATTTATATTACATGTGGCTGAGTTATTATAATTACTTTATTTATTAGAATTATGATGTGCTCTCATGATATTAGAGATCAGTGATATAATATATTTTGTTGATATTATTATGATTTGAGTACTTTATTTGATCTCTATTAGATTCTCATGGGTAATCTATTTTAGTTTATATGCTTAATTAAAAAAAATCATGCATTTCTAGGTAGATCCCAGTGGGGATGTTACATGTAGTATCATAGATACAACTTAAAATCTAGGACTTAATGAGTCCATTAACATTTTCATATCCTTCTATTGATATAAAAAATGATCGTAAAAGTTATATTTTATGGAGAGGATCCTTCAAATGCTAATGATAAAAACCCTCCATTTGATCCTAGTTGATTTGTCATAAAGGAGTCAACAAAGATGGACCAGATTATCATAGTTATGAATGAGACCAGAGATCATATTATAGATATAGAGTAGGTGGTTCATGGTCATGAGGAAGAGGAATAAAAGGACAAAATTGAGGAACATCTAAATTAGTAGGAAAATCCCCATGATGCTAGAGATCAGGTTGCTATGGAGTTGGATAGAGACATGAAGAAGGTGAATCCACCAAAGTTCAATGGGACTATTTTGGGTGATGGATCTAAGGTATGGGTGATAGAGATGGAGAAGTATTTTGAAATTGAAAAATAATATGAGGTTATCAATGTAGTGTTGGGAGCATACCAGTTAGTTGGCGAGGAAACTACATGGTGGGCCAATAAAAGGTTAGAAATGAATCTTAATTTGACCACCACCATTTGGAATCAATTTATAGATTTTTTCAGATCATGGTGGCTTCCAAAAATTTATTTTGGTCAGAAGTTCATAGATTTTTAGAATCTAAAGTACAGTGATATATTAGTAATGAGTATTGGGATTAGTTTACTAAACTATTGAAGTATGTACATCAATATCAGGGAGATGAGTATTTTAGGATTAGGAAGTTTATCATGGGATTGAGGACCCAAATAAGTAGAGAGGTATATGTTCATTGACCTTTCACCATGGATCAGGTCTTTGAGAAGGTAGTCAAATAGGAACAGAAGTTGAAGTTTCTTTTGTAGGCCAAGGATAAGGTCAAGAAAAGGTTTGGAAATTCTAAGTCAACTTTCAAGAATAATAACTAGAAACAAAGGAGTGGAGACTCTAATAAATAGTTAAAAAAATAATACCAAGCTTAAAAATGGTTCAGGAAATAATAAATAAGGCAATAGATCGAAAGATTGTTTCAAGGGAAACCAATAGAATGATAGGAAAGGACCACTAAGAGGTTGTTTCATTTATAGAGAGGATCATTATGATCATGGTTGTCCATATGATAGGTCAATATTCAAAGGTCATAATCCCCATTAGGATGGTTTTAAATAGAAAATTCATGCATCAGTCAATAATTGATAGGCCAAATATCAAGCATCACCTATTTATCTATCAGGTACTTTGTTTGACCATCTAGTTTCTATTTTTATAGATATAGGAGCCATGAAATGTTTTATAGCTCCTAGTATGATTAGTAAATTAAATAGAAGAGCTAATGTAATGGAAAATACATGATCAATGTAGTATGGGAATGACTCAAAAGTCATGGTTGACAAGTCTTTAGTCAAAGTAGAGATTAGGTTGTCTAAATTCACAATAGTTGTAGATTTATATGTAGCACCTTTAGGATCATATGATGTGATCTTAGGAGTCAGATGGCTTGAAAAACATAAATATAAAGTTGACTGTTACTTGAATAAGGTTGAGTGTCTTGATGATTTTAAGAATTAGACACAAATTTAAGGTGAGAAGAGAGAGTCAAAGCTGAGATAGATTTCTGCAATCCATTTTAAGAAGGATTAGGAAAAAGCGTGCCAAACATTTATCATTAAGATAAATGAAATTGAGGAACTTAAGGAGCCATCTCTTGAAGATTAACCATTTGTTATAGATTTTCATAATGTGTTACTAGAAGAGTTACCAGGTTTGCCTCTTAGACATGAGTTTAATTTTTCTATCAACATCATACCTAGTTCAAAACCATAGTCTAAGGAATTGTATAGGATTATAACCACTAAGTTGGTTGAACTAAAGTCTCAAATTAAATAATTATTAGATAAGGGGTTAATCAGGCCAAGAATATCAACATGAGGTACACCTATTGTCTTTGTCAAGTATAAGGATGGTACCCTTTGACTATGCATTGATTAAAAAATGTTGAATAAGGCAACCATTAAAATAGGTATCTTCTATCTCATATAGATGATATTTTGGATCAAATATTAGGAGCAATATTAATTTATAAGATTGATATTTGAGTGTGATACCATTAGTTAAGGAGTTAGGATAAGGACATTCCAAAAATAGAGTTCAAAACTCAGTGGTCAAATAAGCTTCCACCTTCACATGGTTGACACTGTTAGTAGAGAATTCTAGAGCACTATGAGTTCATAGTGTTACCATTTAGACTAACTAATGTTATAACATCATTCATGAATCTCATAAACAACATGTGGAGATATCACTTTGACCAATTTGTGCTAGTTTGTATGGATGACATTTTTAACTATTCAAAGAATGAAGAAGAGCACCTTCAGCATTTGGAATTGGTTCTGTAATGGTTATAAAAGCATAAGTTATATGGTAATTTGTCCAAGTGTGTATTTTTATATAAAAGAGTCTAGTATTTAAGACACATTATCTATACATATGGTATCTCAGTATATCTAGGTAAGATTAGATCCATCATGGAATGGCCAGTACTAAAGAATGTGAATGAGGCCAGAAGCTTCATGGGGTTAGCAAGATACTATAGGAAGTTCATTCTAAAATTTTCCAAGATAGTTAATCCATTACTTCCTTGAAACAAAAGAACCAATATTTTTTTGGTTAGAGAAGTGTGAAGTAGATTTTTAGGAGTTAAAAAGAAGGCTTATGTCTTTACAAATGTTGAGAGTGCCTGACCCCAATGGTTAATTTTGAGGATGGGATAGGAGGAGTCCTTATGAAGGATGTTTTAATGGTAACTTATGAGTCATGGAAGCTAAATCCATATGAGGTAAATTATGCCCCTCATGATTTAGAGCTTGTAGTGATTGTTCATGCTTTGCAAGTGTGGTAACATTACTTGTTAGGAAGACCTTTTGGGCTCAAGATGGATAACTTGAGACTCAATTATATTTCCACCTAACCTAATTTGAATGCTTATTAGATAAATTGGATTTAGTTCTTATCTGATTATGGTTTTGAAATTAGTTATATCAAAGGTAAGGAGAATATAGTATCTAATGCCCTCAATCACAAAAGGTACATAGCAACTATAGCTACTATTAGGAGTACTTTCAAGGATCCAGTGATTGAGTTCTATCCAAGAAATGAATTTTATTATCAAATTAGAAAAGCATTGTTAGAAAATGTTTAGAATCCTTGATATAAAGGATTTAGTTTGGATAATGATGTTTTATTAAATTATAATGGATGGATGTATGTGCTAGATCGAGAGAATCTAAAAATCATAGTGATAAAGGAATTGCACAATACCCCATATTTAAGACATATAAGAGTAACCAGTCTCATGAAAGATCTTAGACCACTATATTTCTATAAAGGAATTAATAAAAATGTATCAAATTATGTGTCATGTTGTTTGAAGAATTAACAAGTGAAAGCTGAGCATATGCATATGGCTAGATTGTTATATCCACATGATATTTTGGATTGGAAATGGTAGGTGATCAACATGGACTTCATCCAAGGATTACTAATGTCAAATAATAATCATGATATGATCTTGGTATTTGTTGATAAACTAACCAAGGTGGTTTACTTTTTACCAGGCAATTTGATAGATGATGCACCTACCCTTGCAAAGAGATTCATAAAGTGTATAGGTTGCATGGTTTTCTATAAAAGACCATTTTGGATCATGATCTGAAGAAGACTTCAAGGTTTTAGATGACTCTAAATTTAGCTTTGGTTATGTGACTTAATTTTATCATATCTTACCACCCAAAGACTGACAAATAGACTAAGAAAGTTAATCAGGTGTTTGAGGATCTTCTTTGTATATATTACATGGACCAGTAGTATAAGTGGGAAGATTATCTTTCATTGGTATATTTTTCATATAACAACTCATATCAATTAGTGTTAAATATGGCACCATTTGAGTCACTTTATGAGAGAAGGTAAAGTATATCCATTAATTGGGATAGGTTAGAGGACATGGTAGTCTTTAAACCTGAGATGCTCTTAGAGATGGAAGATCAAGCTAGACTAATCAGATAAAGATTAACTGAGGCCAATGATAGATAGAGGATTTATGTAGATTTGAAGAGAATAGAAAGTCACTTTGTAGTAGGTGTTAATGGTTTTTTGTGGGTAAAGCTACAAAAGAGCTTGATTAAATTTGAAAAGTTTGCAAAATTATCACTGAGATAAATGGGACTTTTCGAGTGTTAGAACTGGTCAATCCTGTAGCATATAGGCTTGATTTTTACTATCCCCAACTATTTTTGATAATGTCTTCCACATTTCATATCTTAAAAATTATATAACTGATCCTATGCATGTGTTGGATTGGAATGTTTTGTAGGTTCTGGATCCTGAGGTGGTCATAATATAACCAATCAAGGTAATTGATACACAAAAACTTTGTTTAGATAACAAAGAGATGTCATAGTGCAAGGTATAGTGGGACCAATACTCAGAGGATAGTGCTACATGGGAAGAATATAATGAGTTCTTCAAGATATTTACACATTTATTTGTTTGATTAGATATTGTTATACTATGTTATTTTTAATTGAATAATGTTTTTATTTTAGAACATGTGTTTGAATAAGACTCATCCAGGATGATGAATAGTTTTAGGGGGGAAGGATGTTGCATCCTGGTTCTTCACTAAGCAAACTATTTTACTATTCATGGATATTTATAGTGGATACATATTATATTGATTATATTTTTGATTAAGCTTAAGATTTATGCTATTATGGGGTAGTAGAATATTACTTGGATACATGTTGATACATGATTTCTTATTATGAGTTGGTTAATGTATGCATTTACATTTTGAGCATATTAATGTGTTGTTTCATTTATATTTATTTCTATATATTTATCATGTGATATGATATTATTATTTACATGTTTTGAGGTGGATGCAGGAGAACTTATCCCTCAGAGCATGCCAAAGGGAGATCATCATCAAAGAGGGTAATGTAGATGGAGATGTCTAAGGTTAACAAAGATCTAACAATAACACTACACACACCATAATAGTTAGCACATGGTATAAATTCATTAAAAATAGTTTCTTATGGTGTGTTTATTATTTGTTTGGAGTGTTTCTTTCTATGGTTTACCAGAGCAGGTAAAAATATCATAATGAATTCTTTTGCAAGTTTGGCAAAAAAAATTATTAATGCTAGTAGGAATATTTTTGGTAAAAGTAAATTTAAAATATGGATTATTTCTAAGTATGAAATTGTCATTTAAATTTTATATAGTATATTTGGATGTTAATTTAATTTAATAAAATTATGGAATTTTAGCATTCGATATTAGAAAAATAAATATTACATTAGAAAGGGAAAAAATAGAAAAAGACAATAAGAAATAAAAATAGAAGGAAATTTAAAGACTAAAATTATAAAATAAAAAAAAACAAAGAATTAAATAAAAAATTAAAATTAAAAAAGGGACAAAAACAAAAATCTAAATCCTTTTAAAGGCTATGCCACTTCTACTAAGGAAGGGATTTTCTAAAAATGAGATCATCATATGAGTTTTGGGGAGTAAAAAAAAATTGATAGAGAGGCATATATAGAGGAAGGGGTGTTGCATAGGAATAAAAGGCACAACATTTTGGTGAGAAATTTATCAAGTAGGTGGTGTACTTCAATAATTATTTTGAATGATTAAATAGTTAAGGAATAATGAATATTCTAGACTGAGGCTATTTTGTTTTAAAATTATGTGTAAATGTAATGAGATTTTTTTAGTTTTATAACCATAACTAGGAAACATTTTTATTTTCACTCAAGTGATAATATAGTAACTATTATTTCACACTAGAATAATGAACAACCCCATACCATGAGTATATTACATTTAATATTCAAGCATATATATTATGGTCATAGGATCAGATGCATAACTTTATTGACATCACTTATATATGTTATTCAACCTGATATTAAAATAAATTAAGTTTCTATAATAAACTTAGGCATTGACTTATATCGAAAAGCAATTAACAGTGTTAAATCTGAAAATTGGGTGGGCATGGTTGAATGTTTGATATTAAATCCCTACCAACATATTAAGAATGGTTGCATCTTTTACTAAACCTCATCCTAAATAGACACTACATCTTTTCTTGTATATAATATAAATTTTAGTCCTGAATAGGAGATCATTGATTTCATAGATTTATATATTATATATATATTTATTGAATATTGAACCCATATGAATCATTGTATATATAACTATTTTCAAGCAAAAAAAAAGAGGAATTGAGATCATGGTACATGAAACTATCTACAAAAAAAATTAACTTAAATCGTTATATTTTGGTGTATGTTATAAATAACCTCTATTATAGCATTGCCATAAATAGCTAATGAAGTTAATCTGGGCAATAAACTTTTTATAAGTCACTTGCTTATCTAGCCATGTATAATTTTGTAGGGATTAACTTATGTTTTGTTGAGTTGCTGGAGGTTTATTTATCTTAGTTGTAGAAAGAGTTGATGAATACTAAATAAACTTATTGAAATGGCATCACCATCTATGTGATTTTAGCATCAAAATATGTATAAATTACTTTAGGTGAGTCACTATAAATATAACTTGAAGAGTTAGATTATAACTTGAGAAGCCATTTACCAATATACATAGGTGTGGTTATCTATACTTATCTAAAGCCATTAACATATCCACATAAATAAAAATTTAATATAGGTATCCAATTATATTCAAAACATATAAAAATTATTAGTAATGTATAAAACTTAATAGCATGAAATCAATGCAACTCCCTCTACTTTTATAATTTAATTGTCACAAGGAATGCATAGTATAGATCACTATATTTAATTTCCTACATGTTTCAAACTTAGTAAATTGACTGGTAATAGATATATTTAGCCTTTGAAATATACTTGGATTGTTGGAAATTGATAGGTAAAAATAATCAGATAGGTATAAATGCATAGTTGGCGTATTGGCATATAGAGTAATCCAACTCAAATTATTGGCATATTGTTAAATACTTTGATAGGAAAATAATAATTTTATTAAATCCCAACTGATGTTGAATTGACATATTTTTATATACTGAAATTAATGCTTAAACCATACATGTGGGAATGAGACATTTTCCATAGTGCCATAATTTATATCACATGAGCTGATTTTAATATGAGCTTTAATAACAATATGATGTTGCCATTTATTATTGAAACATTAGTTGATAATATTTAATTAGGAAGATCTAATTAGTTGAATATGTATGATTTTTTTTATAAAATAATTGACTTCAATTAAATATGTGATGTCATTATATATTATAAACCATATTTGATTTACCTAAAACCAAATTAGATTGTTCCACATATGGTGACATTGATGGTTAATTAACAATTAAGTGGAAATAGCATACATTTTATTATAAACTTTCTTATTTGGAGGTAATAGTACCTTATGTAAATATAAAAAATTTGGTATCATGAGATAAACGTTGTGGAACATTGAGATCACTTGTTATATGAAACCCATCACATAGAATTTGACATTATAACAAGTTATGTATTTATGATTATTAACAAAGTGCTTTTTGAAAATGGCTGTAAACATGCCTATTAGTATATATTAGTACCTTATGGGTGTGTACTTGGGTTATAAACCATATTAAATAAATATACATATTAGAACTTTATGAGGGTATGTAAATAAGACTTTGAGAATATAAATAAGACTTTGAGAATATAGAAATGTGTATTCTATGTTTTGTATGAATTGAGAATTGCTTGTTTATACCTAGTTAGTTGAATAAAATCTTAGGTTTCCATAAATTTGTGACTACTTAATTTGATTGGTTATGATTCTTAGTAGTTATGCATATAAATACTAGACTATATAGGGTGTAGTTAAACTAGAAACAAATTATATTATTTGAACTTTGTAATTAATTGTATATTTGTCTAGGTGGTATAAACTATGGTCATTATTTCTAGTATGAGATATATAATAATGTAAGATTCATTCATATGTTTTATGGAATAAATCTATGTTATGGTTACTCTTATGTATAGCATGTCATGTGATCTATTTGCTAGTAGGATGTAAATTATGTGGATATTGTGGTTGAATTGTATTTGACCAATCTACATTGCTAATTTAGAGTAAGGAGTGAGATGGACTTCACTAACTTACTAGCATTACAATGCTAGATAAAGATGGGATAATCAAGTGCTGTGTATGAGTTTTATTGATCTATAGATTGATTTTATATTACTATTCTTAAAGCTTTGTCCAAAGTATGTTTAGTGAGACATTATCATTTTATGAGTATGGTTTACATGTATGTGTGATATCTTGTAATAGATCAATTTTTATATGATACACTACATGTTTAGTTTATAAATCATATAGCACAAGGGTATTTACTTGTCTCTCTAGATTTCCATGTTATCACTATCTACTCATCTATGAAGGGAGGGCCATTTCCTGATAGGATTAGTGCAGGGGATCATTAGTTCATTTTTGGTGTTTAAAATCACTCAAATGATGCTCTTTCTGCCCATAATCATAATACTTATTGAGATGACACTTGATATTGTCATAGTTATGTATGAGTTTAGGAACTATGCTCTAGGGGAGCCATGTATCTTATACATACACTGTGTTTTACTTACTATTAAAAATTATCATGATGAGCTATAATTATTTATTTTTGTGCATTAATAGTAGTGACTATATATTTGCATTAGCTATGGATTAATTATTATAATTACTTTATTTATTGGCATTATGATGTGCTCTCATGATATTAGAGATCATTGATATAATATGTTTTGTTTCTGTTATTATGCTTTGAGTACTTTATTTGATCTCTGTTAGACTCTCATGGGTAATCTATTTTGGTTTATGTGTTTAATTAAAAAAAATATTGTATTTCTAGGTAGATCCTGATGGGGATGTTACAAATGTGTACTAAAGAAGCTAAGTACTCTAAGGTGGGGTTGGAATGAACCCTACTACCATAGTTACTTGTTTAGTTTCCTCCATCTAAAGTTAAAAACATGACTTGCTTAGAATTCCATTTCAATAGTTAAAATCAAGCAAATCTCTTTTTAATAATTAAGGAATCTTATCCATCAATTTATTATGTGTACTTAATGCAACTCTAACCTTAATGTGTAGTGATTTAGTCCCTATAATCTTATCTCTTGTAAAATTGACTAGCTACATTAGCTCATCACTAGTTTTGTAAATATTCCTCTCAATCTTTGCTCTAAAACTCTCTAATTTTACTTGTAGAAGATTCCCAAAAATGGGCTTACTTGAATGAATCTTAAGTCAGTCATGACATAGATAGATTCCATCTTCTAGTTTACAAATTTTTGAACTAAAGACGACATCTCTTGATCCCATTCAAGTATACTATCCCTTTTTAAATAAATGTAATTTTGTGCACAAAAAATCTTGGATGTTATTATATTGAGGTGGGCATAAGCCTTATTTCTTATGGCTTGTCTTATGAAAGATAATTTCCCATCAATATCCTTTATTTTATTAAACAAATGAAGAATTTTTCCCCATTTGGGTTGGGAAATGGCCTTGGTGGATCATATTGAATCAATAGTATCAAATAACTTCCTATATATCCTCTATAAATCGTCTACTATTTCATTAGGGGCCTATATGATGCTCACTTTTAGTTAATTATGTATAGTTTGATCAAAACATCTAAACATTTTCCTGATTACCCCTCCTATTTCATCCACAAAACTATAAGGATATCCCTAATATTGTATGGATATGAAGGATTCACCTTCCTTCTCTTTGTTATAAATAAGATATCTTCTCTCTGCTCTAACTCTATTTGATGACCTTCAACCATCACATTTTCCCTCTTGACTTTTATCAAAGTGCATGTTTACCTATCAAAATGGAATTTAACTATATGATACTCAATTATCACCAAGTCCTATCTTCCAATTTCTTCTTCCTATTATAACTTCATGATCCATGAAGGAATATTCAGGGAAAAGTATTACTTGATTTGTTTTATTTTCCTTGTACATGATGTTTTTGAGATGGATTATCTCCTTGAGTAGTTAAATGGGATGGCCTTAGAGGTAGCATATCCTTTGGGGAGGATGTCATTATTGTAGGAAAAGGATAAATAACCATTTTTCATCTATTAACATTACTCTAGACTGGTGTATATATGATGTATCCTTGCCTTTCACTTTGTGCACCAAAATTATAGGTGTCCCTATTTGTTTACCTCAACCAATGGTTATTTTTAACTACATATATGTCATGAGAGGGGTGATTTATGTAGAAAAAATAGATTTATATAATAGGTTTTCAAAATGTACCCATTTGTTTAGACTAGGGGATTGAGGGGTGGTTCCACTAAATAAGGAATAGCTCATTAGGGTGCTCAAAAGGTTTTACACATAATAATTAATGGAATTATATACAACCCCAACATCCACAATAATAGTGGTTATAAGACCCACAATAGTAGGTTGGGCTATGATGGGGAAAATTAGTAGTGTAACATCAACATAGGGCTAGGTTATTTGATCAAAATAATGTAAATAATGTAAAGAAACTATCACACTAGTTGCAATTATATAAATTGAGAAAGATGTCAAATAATGTGAGTTTGTATAACATACAACTGAAAGAATAATAGCTAGAGTACTATATACTATGGTTGACACTATTATGATTTGAGGTGGAGGGCTTAGAGAGGTAGTTATGGATGGCCCCTATACTATGGATTGTAGTTGTGACTCTACCTCTCCTATTGCAAATACCTATCTATCTGACAATATTTTAGTGGCTATTGAGTTATCATCCTTTTGGTTGACCTCTTTAGATCCTTATATCAAAATTTCCCCCCTAATTGTGCAATTTCCTTAGATGATCATTCATAATCTGGGTCTAATTTTGTGGTTTCATTGATAGACCATAAATCTTTGGTTTCTATCTTAGATATACAATATTCTTTATTGGCCATTCCTTTCTCTTCCTCCTCACTATCATAGACCATGATAGGGTCTGATACTTGTGTGCCTCTTATTTTATCCCCCTTCTCATTGGGGATTTCTATTAATTCCTCCTTCACCTCAAAATTTTGAAGAGAAATATATGGGGTCTTGGGATTCCTTATATATGTAATAATTTGTTTGGTAATAGTAAAGGCTTTCTTAATTGAAGGTGGAATAGGAGATGGAGGAATTATAGTGGTAACAGATAGTGATGGAGTGGGAATAGAAGTCACCACCAGTGGAATAATGGATGGTGAAGCTATTTTTCCAGTAGGTTGGGGTGATGTTGTTGTTGATGATAAAGAAGGAATAACATGTACTTGAGACAAAAATTAATTAAGAGTTACCTAATTTACAATGGTCATTAGAAGTAAGGGAAATATATAGAATATACTAACTACACCACTTGGACTTGTAGTCCTTTCTTCTTCATCGTTGGTTTGTGGAGAGGCAATAGAAACTATGTGAGAAGGGGAAGTTGGAGGACTTTCCACTCTCTTTATCATAAGATACCCTAGATGGGCTAGCTTGCATTTTAACATCTTTTATTTGAGAAGGAGGTATGTGGATGGGTTTGGAAATGTATTCTTACTTCTCAATCCTTTTAGCATATTATTAGGTGATAGTAGGATCATATTTGATCCTCTACACCACTATCATAGATATATTGGACCTATGCATCCTTATGTCCACTTTAGAATCATCTTCAACATTTATAAATATGTTATCATGGTCATAGGTTTGGTGTCCATAATTGATTCTGATTTTTATTTCATATTTATTAAGGTGTGCTCTAACATTACCTTTAAGGTCCCATTGTTTGTAGAGTGCACGTGTCAACCGATAATGTGTCAAAATTTTCCCAATAATTTGTAAGTGCTCCGACCTTATTTATTACATTTTACCAATATTGAGAGGGGTGGGATGGACATTTACCTAATTTTCCTTCCTTAATGTAGTGTCAACACATTCAAATATTTGAGCAATAATTTATTTCCTGGTAACCTTATTAGGAACAATCATTGGTAGGTATAAAATATGTGCTCTAGTGTCCTCTATTTTAATTACACTTAGGGTACAACCAATAATCACCTATTTTATGCATCACTTATTTATTTGGTCAGATAGTCTAGCCATATTCTTTTCATAAATAGCTTGATAAACCATAGGGTAAAGGGTTTTGGCCAACATGTTCATGTTATTCTTGAACCTATGGATATAGAAAATGTTTAATTCATTACATTTCCTATTCTAAGGGTACTTTGTGGATGGTTTCTATAGTTATTAAAATAGTGAGTGGACCATTACAGTTATAAAATCCACTATGTATGACATCATATAGAAGTTTCCTTCTATTAAACTTCTAGAATTGTTGATTCTAAGAATTAAGTTAGAGCTGATGATTTTTACAATTACTATGATTTTTTTGATGTTAAAATCATGTCTAGTAGAGGGACCCATATCTCATTGACATATGAAATAGTTAATAAACCATAAATTCTATTCAAAAGGGCCATATAATTTTTTCCCCTTGGCCTGAATCTAATGATAATAATGGTAGAGGTGGGGCCTTAAACTATGAAATTGCTTGGGTTAATGGCCCATTCTTTCAACTTGATGTTAGCATTATTATTGAGAAACTATGTGTTCACCATATATTACATGTATGTCATATAAGGATATGAGAATCTATAGTACTTATCAAAGTTATTACCACTTACATATGCAACTAGCATTTTACTTAGCCTAAAGTGTAGTATTTTTATAAAAATTTTCCATTCATAAATAAATAAAACAAGAGGTCTATGCATGGCATTACCTCTAGCTTGGTTTTTGCATTATGGATACCCATTGATTTTATGGCTAGTAGGTCATCTATGTATCTATACATGGAGATAGACAATTGCTCCTTAGCTCTGTATTGTTGGGATGCCTTAACCACATCCCAAATGGTAGAATAATACTTAAACTCATGGTTCAAGGCTACTGAATCAAATGTTATATCTTTGTATTCCTTTGACCCTATAATAGAGTATGTAGAGGGAATTGGAATACAATACATGGTTGTCATTGGATCTCTACTTTGAAAATCTTTTGCTCTGTGGAAAATTAGAATTTTATTCATCACAAGAGAGCTATGAATTCACAATTTGCACTTGGATGTTTTAAATTAATGTAATTAACTATATTTGGTAATTTGAAATATATTTTTCTAGCTATGTCTTCTTTAAAAATCCAATGTATTAATTCATTGCCTCATGTAAATTAATGTTTGTAACAAATTTTGTTGCTTAGTATTTTTATTTAAGATTCATAAAACCATATTTCATGTCTTTTAATGCCATGTGGATTCTTCCACATGTTCCTAGATGCTTAGTCATCATATGAAAAATTTATTGTTTCTACTATTTTAGAATTAGCAATGGTGTCTTTGATGTTTATTTACATTTCTTCAAAGGACACATATCTACATGTCAATATTTCACTGATGGATAAGGTGTGATCTATTGTAATTTTATCTTTGGGTTATGTGCTAGTAGGATGATGACATGTGGATGGCTCTCAATAGTCTGCTTGCCTAAAAGTATTTGTACAAGGTTCCATGATGATGTCACCTCTAAGATAATGGGATGATGACATATGGATAACTCTCACTCCTCTACTTGCCTGGGATATTATGTAAAAAGGTTCATGATGATGTCACCTATGGGATAGTGGAATGATGACACTTGTATCACTTTCATTATTCCACTTACCTAGGATATTATATATAAAGGTCCATGTTAACACCACCTTCAAACTAGGAGGATGATGACATGTGGATGACTCTTGCTTGTTGCTCCAGATGAATGGAATGATGACACATGGAAAACATGAACTCTAGGATGGTCTAGGAAACACCTAATTCTAACATACTTTGTCCAAAAGACATAACATAGATTAAAAACCCCACTAAACAACATAATATGATATCTAGATTAGCAATATAAATCATAAAGCAGACCACATACATAATCACTTACATAAAACTGAAGGTGAATAGTAAAGAATATAGTATGGCTTATACACAACTTCATGCTTTTCAAACTTCTATATTATAGACATCTATTTCAAAATAATACAAAAGGATGTTTAGTTAATATTAGGTCCCTATTTGTAATATTTTAAATGGGTTCAATTAAATTCATTGATGTCCTGAAACCCATCTCCACTAAACTACATAGTATTTCACTAAATTGATTGAATAAGTGACAACAAGTGAAACACAACTAAGGAATTTAACTTTCTCAAGGAAAATATTATCACAATGTTTAGTACTCCCTTTTCTCTTTTTTGTGATATTAGACATGTGTTATAGTCAGTTGAGTTTAATTAATGGTATTATGTTAACAAGATCACATTGAATTTATCTTCAAACTATTATCCAAAAGGGAATGGATTTGTTAAATCAAAAAATAAGAATCTAACCAATGTCATCAAGAATTTTATTAGATAGAAACTATTGAATTGACATTCATTACTAAAATATGCTCTTTGGGTTGATTGAACTAAGTAAAAAAAGGATTTAAAAGCATACATGTTCCTTTTTATATTTGCGTAACAACTAGTGTTCCCAATTACATTATAAATTACCACTTATTAATTCATGCAATAATAAATGGGAGAAGATACCATGCACAATCTAGACTATTGAATATCATCTAGATGGAAGACATGTGAGATTAAACATTGTATAACTTCATCAAATGTCAAGATATAGTGAAGAGATGGTTCGATAAAAGATACAAAAATCCAGGTTTTTCAAAATATCAGACTTAGAAATATTGAAGGACAAAGCACAAGAGAATAAAGGGAAACATATCAATTTGGATCATCTTTGAATTTATATGTCATATTTTATAGGTTATAGGATACAATGCATTAATTTGGAGGACTTACAAGGAAAATATCTATCTCTTCTAGTGAATGGTGAGTCCCTTAAGTATTACTTCTTGGTTGTCCCATCCTCATCCATCATGGAATGAATGAAAGTTTTATTATAGGATTAGTCTAGGATTAAAGTATAATTAGATTATTTTCATTTATTTTTGTGCCTTTTTTCTATATTTTGCTTCCTTAGTGTAGTTTTGGTTTTGGTTGTTGTGTTTCCTTTATTTTTATTGTTTTATTAGTCATCAATAAGTGGTGTGGGGGATAAAAGATCATAAACTAAAAATCATTTCATATTCCCTCATGAATTTTTCATTAGATGAGTAAACATCTCCTTAAAACCATAGCATCAAGGACCTTGGGCACTTTCAAATAGGTTGAAGAAGCAAAGAATCCACTATGAGGAGTTGTAGATTTAGGAAATATGATTATATTTTGGACAAAAAATACCATGGTAGAATGTTTCATATTTTTAATTTAAAATGGGGTACTTTTTACAAGGATTATCACTTGAATTAATGATCTTTTTCATATTAAAAGGAATTCAACACTTCACTTTTTCACATTGAAAGTCACCTCAAGGTCTATTAAAACAGGGAAAGATAAATCATCTATGATGATAAATTTTATGAACCAATACTTATGCCATGGCTATATTGGTTCAAAACCATCTTGAAATAATTAATATGAAATAAAAATAAAAAGGATAATATGAATGTTTAAATGAAATTGAAATTTTTATCCTAACAAAGGGTGATTTCAAAAACCTCCATTGAGGCTATGGACATTTGACTGACTAGCAATTGAGTAAGGCCTAAAGTGGATCAAAATTTATCTCTATTTGGGATATGGATTCTTATTTATTAGAATAACAAGGACCAATCCTTACCCTCTCTAGCACATGAATGAATAAAATGCAATACCCTTTAGAAGTTTGAATCCTGAGATTGTTCTTATGCTATATCAAAAAATATTGAAGCTAAAGTATATGGATTAGTCTTCACACACATTTAAATTCTCAAGGGTATTAAAACTTAGTATGTTATGTGTTGAAAATAGCTCAAATATTTTAGTTTCCTTTGATAATATAAAATTTTATTCCATGGCCTATTTGATTTGTCAAAGATAAAACCATAAACTATGGAATTTAACATTAGAGTAGTGCTTTCCCCACAAATTGACCATTTTTTTAAACCAAGACACCTCGTTATTTTATGAATGACACACTACCAATTTATATAAATCTAAAAATTATTCGTATTTCATAAGATAATGATTTAATATTTGGATATTTGACTCAATGATATTTCTTGAATTTTAAAATATTTGTCACAAGACTATTTAATAAATGATTTTAAGTTAAATGTTCGTAAAAAAAACCATTTTTTTTTTTAATTTATTCATGTCAAGATTAGGTGTGATTCATGACACTTCAATTAATTTTCTTACTATTTTGGAAAAAATCATACTATGAGACTTGGGAGGCTTTGAAATAAGGTTGTGTGATCTTTTTTCACCTTATCACAAAATGTACTTGTTTATTTTACCTATATGAAATGTAATTATTTGAATTTTGGTGTATGAATTACATTTTTTAGGTATTTTTCATATTAGTTTATGGTATTCATGATTTTTTATGCATAATTTTGATTTTTTTAAAAAAAATCTAAACTTATCATAGAATTCCAACTGTATTATCCTTGTTTAACATGAACTATGCACTCTTCATACCTTTGGGCATCAAGATATTTGACCATGATGACTTGAGCCACTTAGGGAATAAAATCTATTACTTCTTGTCATATTTTTTCACCCTTTTACTATTATAGTGTGTTCATTAAAATTTATGAAGACCAAAGTTTTTAGACACTTGAGTCAGCTGCTAACTACCACTTGTCACTATTTCACACTTGCATCTTTGTAGTTTACAAAATATTTTTCACAAAGATTTAAAAAAGGGAAAAGCAAGGACCTAATCCTAAGGATCCAAATGTCATCATGTCATGGGCTCACCACTCCATATTGTTGAGTTGTGGAGATAAAAGCTTTACTGAATGTGCAAATGTGGAGGTTGCTGGGTTACACAATAACCAACATCGATCAGAGCCAACCGACATTGGTTAGGGGTTGACCGACATCGGTTATCTTTAGATACACAGTAATTGGCATCGATTATGGTTGATTGGCATTGGTCAGATAGGAACCGACATCGGTCACCTGTGTGTTTCTAAAACTATTCTAATTTTATATGAATAGTTAGTTTGCATGTAAAGACTAATTTTAGTCTTGAGTCTATGTTTCTAATTATTGTTTGCTTTGGGTTCTATTTAAGAGACCCATGGGGTTGTATTGTAATGTAAGCAAAATCAATTAGATCTGCAAGGTGCAAGATCAAGAAGATCTACAGAAAAGGTAGGCAACAATAACCATTGAGTTGATTGTCACTGGAGGGAATAACAACTCAGTTATTAATTTGGTTGTAATCGATTGAGAGAGAGAGAACTCTTGAGGGAGAATTACTATACATCTGAGAGGTGTGAGAAGAGAGAGATTTCTTCATTGTATTTCCTTCTAGAAGATTTTAATACAAGATTGGTTGTTTCTCGTATCTCCTATTCTTTGTTGTTTCTAATTTCTAGTTACTTATTACTTCTGGTTCAATTCTGTGTTTAATTGCTTATACAAAAGTAATCAATTGTACTCTAAGGAGGTCCTAACAAGTGGTATCAGAGCTATGTGTATACACTAACAATTGGTATTAGAGCATAGGTTTCAGATCGTGTTAGTGTTTGTTGATTACAGAATTCACTCACAGGGGTTTCTAATTGAGTGGGAGTAAAGCAATGGCAGAAGAAAGTAAACTAAGAATGGAGAAATTCAATGGCAATAATTATCAATTATGGAGGATGTAGATTGAAGATTATCTATATTAGAAAGATCTATATTTACCATTGGATGGGGTTTTAAGTAAGCCCACAGATATGAAAGATGAAGAATGGAATGTTCTTGATCGAAAGGTTCTTGGATCTATAAGGTTGAGCCTGGTAGCTTCTATGATTTCCAACTTATCACAGGCAAAGACAATAGTAGAGTTAATGGATACTTTGGAAAATTTATATGAAAAACCTTCAGCTTTGAATAAGGTATATCTTATGAAGCAATTATTTAATTTGCAAATGTAGGAAGGTGGATCTATATATAGTCATCTTAATGATTTCCATAGATTTGTAAATCAGTTAAATTCAATCAAAATAGTTTTTGATGATGAAATTAAGGCTCTCTTAATCTTATGCTCTTTACTTGAAAGTTGGCATAGTTTAGTAATGGCTGTTAGTAATACTGCGTCTGCTTCAAATATCTTGAAAGTTGATGATGTTGTTAGTGTAATCTCGAATGAAAAAATTTGCAAGAAAAGCATAGGGGAAACATCAGGTAATGCTTTAAGTGTTGAAAGTAGGGGAGGGCAAAGAGAGAAGGGCAAGCAAGGGAAATCAAGATCAAAGATGGGAAGTAGATCCAAATCTAGAAATGGAAGTATAACCTGCTAGAATTGTGGAAAGAAAGGACATGTAAAGAAAGATTATTGGTTGAAAGAAGATCAGCATGAAGGTAATAAAGAAGCAAATGATGTAGGTATTGTTACACAGGATGCTCTTATATTTTCTTTGGATAGTCAGGTAGAATCATGGGTTTTAGATTCTGGTGCTTCTTTCCATGCAACCCCAAATAGAGAATTTTTCAATGATTATGTCCATGGAGACTTTGGAAAAGTTTATTTAGGGGATGGTGAGCCTTGTCAAATTGTTGGCAAAGGAAAAGTGCAGCTGAAATTGCAGAATGGCAACACATGGGTGTTGAAGGATGTCATGCATGTACCCATCCTGAAGAGGAATCTGATTTCTATAGGAAAGTTGGGTGATGAGGTTTGCATAGTAACTCTCATAGCTGAATCTTGGAAAGTTTCCAAGGGTGCACTTGTATTAGCTAAAGGTAATAAAGTAGGTACACTTTATCTATCTACTTGTATTACTGATTCTCCTTCTATTTTATCTACTTCAGATGTAGATGCAGAGATGTGGCACTGTAGGCTTGGTCACATGAGTGAGAAGGGAATGGATATTCTTAAGTCAAAAGGTAAGCTTTCAGATTTGATAGATCTAGATTTTTGTGAGCATTGTATTTTTGGGAAATAGAAGAAATTGAGATTTCTCAAAACTGGGTCAACAAAGAAGAAGCATAAGTTAGAGCTTGTTCACATAGACATGTGGGGACCAGCTTAGGGAGCTTCTATTAGAGGATCACAGTATTATGTTTCTTTTATTGATGATGCTACAAGAAAGGTATGGGTTTATTGCATAAAGAGGAAATCTGATGTTTTTGACACATTTAAGAAATGGAAAGCCTTGGTTTTCAATGAGAAGGTGATGTACAGTGATCAGCTCAAGAGGCTGAATAATTTTGAGTAGGAAAATCTTGATTTAGATGAGGTTATGATCCAAAATGAGCTCGTGGGTAAAAATCATCTCTCACAAGAAAACATAGACACCAACGTTGGTCAGGCAGAGACCAACGTCGATCAGGCAGGAACCAACATCGATCAGGTGAAGGCCAAAGTCAATGATGTCAGGTAGGTGGAAACCAATGTCAATCAGATGGCAACTGATGTCGGTCAAGTTGGTCAAGTGGAACCGACATTAGTCAGGTACAGACTGAGAGATGACCGAGAATGGTCACTGTCAGAACAAAATTTGGGTGGACAGCAAGTTGTTAATGAGTCTCAAACACCCATGAGGAGGTCTGAAAGGGTAAGTAAACCTCCAATTCATTATTCCCCTTCTTTATACTACTTGTTTCTCACTGATGGTGGAGAACTAGATATTTTTGATGAGGCAATGTAGGTAGAATCTAGGAAAGAGTGGGAGCATGACATGAATGAGGAAATTGATTCCTTGGAAGAGAACCAAACATGGGATTTGGTAGAGTTGCCAGTTAGGAAGAAAACACTAAAAAAATGGGTTTACAGGTTAAAAGAAGGAGAGAGTGGACAAGTGAGACATAAGGCTAGGTTATATGGTCTTAAGCAAGCTCCAAGATAATGGTATTTGAGGTTTGACAGGTTTATGATAGAGCATGGCTTTAGTCAATGTCAATCTGACCATTATGTTTATTTTACCAGATTGAATAATAGTAGCTACATTATCTTGTTACTGTATGTAGATGATATGCTTGTTGTAGGTTCACACATGTAAGATATTATTGAGCTAAAGGTAAAATTAGCTCAGACATTTGCCATGAAGGATTTAGGAGCAAAAATCCTTGGCATGAGTATTTCTAGAGACATGAAAAATCACATGTTGATTTTGTCTCAAGAGGATTATGTGAATAAGGTGTTGGAGAGGTTCAATTTTCAAGATGCAAAACCAGTAAGCAGACCTATGGCTAGATAGTTCAAGTTAACCAAAGAATAGTGTCCTAAATCACATGATGGGGTTGAGTACATGGTATGTACTAGACCTGATATTGCCCCAAGTAGTGGGAGTTGTCAGCAAGTTTATGGCCAATCCAGGAAAGGAGCACTAGAAAGTAGTTTAGTGGATTCTCAGATATCTGAGAGGGACTAGTAGTAGGTATTTATGCTATGGAGGGTCAAACACTTCTCTACATGGGTATGTAGATTCAGATATGGCAGGTGACTTGGATGGCAAGAGAAGCACCATAGGATATGTGTTCAGTGTTGGTGGAACAATGGTTAGTTGGATTTCAAAGTTGTAAAAAGTTGTTGCCTTGTCTACTACAGAGGCAAAATACATTGCAGTCATAGAGGCTAGCAAGGAAATGATATGGATGACTCGGTTCATGGAAGAGTTGGAAAAGGAGCAAGAGAATTATAGATTATACAGTGATAGTCAAAGTGCAATTCATTTGGCAAAGAATTCAGCCTTTCATTCAAGAACCAAACATATACAGCTTAGGTACCACTTCATTAGATAGGTATTGGAGGATGGACAGTTGAAACTCAAAAAGATCCATACGGATAAGAATCCTACTGATATGTAAACAAAGCCAATAACAAAGGAGAAGTTGAATCTTCATTCAACTTTTGTTGGTCTTCAAGATTGAACTTGAAGAGGGAGAAACAAGCCAAAAACAAATTAGAGGATGTTGATTTACAGGTATAGGTGCAGCTATTTATCTCCAAGTGGGAGATTTTTAAGTTGTGGAGCTAAAAGCTTCACTGAATGTGCAAATGTGGAGGTTGTTGGGTTACACAGTAACTAACATCGATCAGAGCCAACCGACATCAGTTAGGGGTTGACCAACATCGATTATCTTCAGCTACACAGTAACTGGCATTGGTTATGGTTGGCCAACATCGGTCAGACAGGAACTGACATTGGTCACCTGTGTGTTTCCAAAACTATTCTAATTTTAGATGAATAGTTAGTTTGCGTGTAAAGACTAATTTTAGTCTTGAGTCCGCATTTCTAATTATTGTTTGCTTTGGGTTCTATTTAAGAGACTCATGGGGTTGTATTGTAATGTAAGCAAGATCAATTAGATCTGCAAGGTGCAAGATCAAGAAGATCTACAGAAAAGGTAGGCAACAAAAACCATTGAGTTGATTGTCACTGGAGGGAATAACAACTCAGTTATTAAGTTGGTTGTAATTGATTGAGAGAGAGAGAACTCTTGAGGGAGAATTACTGTACATCTAAGAGGTGTGAGAAGAGAGATATTTCTTCATTGTATTTCCTTTTGGAAGAGTTTAATACAAGATTGGTTGTTTCTTGTATCTCCTATTCTTTGATGTTTCTGATTTCTAGTTACTTATTACTTCTAGTTCAATTTCATGTTTAGTTGCTTATACAAAAGTAATCAATTGTACTCTAAGGAGGTCCTAACACATATTACACATAAGATCAAATGGAATTGACTGTGTGTGGTTGTGAAGCAATCATAGTGGGATCCTTGGCATTATGTTATTTCTAATGCACCTCAAATTACTCATACATAACAAAAATACCAATGACCTCAAGGCCTATAATTACATGGCTCACCTATAGACACTCAAACATTAAATCATCTCAAAAAAATATTAAAAAGTATGAAAAATAATGACACATGTATGGTCTACATTTACTTTATCAACCCATGAAAATGTAGGCTTAACTCAATTGCAATGGTAAAAGTCATAAAAAAATACAAAGACCACCTTAGCAATTAAGATGCATGAGCCAAAAATTCCACTTCATCATTAAAATATTTAAATAAAATATAAAAAAATGGGTAAAATATAATTCTTGAAATTAATATCTACGTTAAAAATAATTCACTACAATTGAGGTTCTTAAAAAACATTTAGAATTCTAAATATCTTGTCAATGATTCAAAGTCAAGAGGTATGTATATACCAACAAGAGAACCAATTAGATTGAATTATATAGAGCCATGGCCTCTTACCTATTCTCATATATAATTAACCAAGTGCCCATATAAACTCAATTCATATAGGATTCTTTAGGAATGATATTTAAGCACTATAGTGTAGTATACATTGAATTGGTTGGGGCTAAGACAATATCTGATAAAGATAACCCTACCTTAGATGACACCACATACATAGATGATATACTATAAATTAAATAATTTGGGCTCCATAAAATTTCTTCCAAATCAAATTCATTTCCATTTATAAACTTGTTTCATAATGTATTTGTCAAAATTTAATATTTGGACGATTGTTTTTAATCATTATTAAAGAAGAAGAAAATTGCATTAATTGTTGGAATTTCCATTGAGGGGTACTATAAAATGAACCAACCCATATCTCTATAATTTTAGGAGGTTTAATATAAATGTATTTTCAAAAATAACCTAAGGGAATTATAGAAGGATTGGGTTGAAATTCCCAGGAGGTGGGTCAACATGGAAAATATTGACAACATCCATATTCCCCTATTTAGATTAGAAGTCTAAATTATCATGGCTTGATTGAATAAAGTATATGGATATTATTGATGTATCTCTCATAAACATGGTATGGATGCCCCTCCCTTTTATTATTACAAATGAGAGACAAATTCCATCCTTGGGATCACTATTTATTTTAATATCAAACATGTTTCATGGGTAAGGAAAGGATAAAATTTCTACATGATTTCATATATATATATATATATATAAGCCACCACCTTTGTAATAATAATATTTGAAAACAATCCAAGATGGACTTTGATTCTTAGGAAACTAGTCTATTATCATCTATCAAATCTATATCTCCACATATTTAGGCACTATTTTTTGGAAATATGCAAATTCTTATATTCTTGAGTCTACTAGACCATCAATGAAGATCCCATGCCTAGGGCATGAAATGAAATGAGAAAATATATAATAAGCATGGGAAAATATTATCAGTCTCTTGATTGCATAATTATCAGGAGAGAGGGAGTGATTGTGTCTTATCTAAGTCTACTTATCATTATTCCTAATAAGTTGGATGAATATGAGATAAACTACTAGCTTCTCAATGAAGTTTCCTAAATATGCAAAGATAATAAATAATCAACATGGCCTCAAATATGCTACAAATGTTTTTTAAGCATTTTTCAATTTTAGACAAATTTGTGTGCAACTATAGCACATTAGTCATATTCTAATTCGAATTACCATGACTTATGCCATTGGGACCAAAAATGAAATGTCAAGGCTTATATAAATTCCTTAAAAGGGAAGGTTTTTTTGTATAAAATCATATACATCACCTTCACAATTGGGTCTTCATCAATATAGAGGATAATCAAGATGTGACTAGAAAGATGAAAACTACATGTTTTTTCCTCCAGCCTTTTAAAAAATATCCCAAGTAGGTTGAAGAGACACCAAGAACCTCTTAAGTATTATATACACATAAAACTAGACACCTCATTTTTATTTTAACTATTTATACTTATTCCCTCCATCACACTAACTAAATTGTAATCAATCATCACATCTATTTCTAATCCTATCATTTATTAATATTTCTAGCCTATTCATACCATCCCCTATCTAATTAATCATACCCCACATTGGCCTTTCAAATCCCAAATAAAATCACCCCACATCAATTTAGTTAATCAACCATAGTTAATTATTTAACTCAACAAAAATTATAAAATCCATGGAATTTGGAATATCCATATTTTCATAAATTAATAAATCTAATTATCTCATATCACATTTTCACTCCATACCCATGACCTCATCCTCCATATCCCCATGAAATCACACCAAATCAAATGCAAAGAATAAACTATGACATGCCCATACTTAGCCCATACTCCTTAACCAATTTGATTTATGATTCACTTTCCAACATTAACTCATCCTCAACAATTGATATTAGATCAAGATCAATGGATCAAAATCATCATGAATTCCTCTAAATTGAGAGTTATTCCTCTCATTTGAACAAGTATTAAAGGCATGAAAAATTTATGTCAATTTAAATAATAAAGCCTCTCATCATATTATCATGTATTAATCAAATCAAACATCAAATAATGGGACATGATGCCCATATCCTTGCCACCGACTACTGAGAATTGACATCCATATAAATATCAAGGAGAAAATACACATAATGAAAGATGAGATTTCACATTGGTAAGTACATGTAATGTTTCATTGTTCCTCTTTATCAATCTAATATGAGGTATATGGTTTAATTAAAGTATAATTTCATGTTTGTTTTGGATTTCTTATCACTAATTCTAATTTAACATATAAACATTTTAGAACACTTAATTAGACTTGAAATCCCATAAATATTTGTTTATCTTCCTTTCTCCATATTATATTTTTGATTGAATATGAGTAAGGGCCTAATTTAGGATGCTTTTGAGCTTATTTGAGTCTAAATTTGTCAAAAAATTATCCAATATACCATTTTTAGATGTCTACTAGTTTTGCTTTATAGACTGATAATTTCTCCCATACAATCAATAGATTCGCATTGAACTTTGGTGGGTTTGATTTTTTCTCTCTATCTTTTATCTATCATTGTTTAGTGATTTTTCTTATTATTTAGTAGATTCACCTTAAACTTTGGTAGTTTCACCTTTTTATTATGTGGTGATTTGTCTATAATATTTAGTGGTTTTGCCTTATAGATTGTAATTTTTACCCTAAACTTTATCATGTTCACATCTTTGTTATGTGTTTATCTATCTGTATTCTTTATCAATTTCACCCTATAAATTGATAAATTTTCCCTAAACTTTAGTGTTTTTACGTCTTTATTTATGCACCTATCTACAACTCCTTGTAGATTATTGTTTTCAACTTGAACTTTATTCGTTTAACCTATTCATCTGTGTTATATGTTTACATATTTTTAGTGTTTTCACCTTATATCCAAACTATTTTTCCTTGTATTTTAGAAATTTATCCTTGTATATTTGTGGGTTTTCATTCTAACAAGTTTTGCATGTTTTTATGCTTGAAAAAGAAACTTGTTATCAAACTACTAATTGATTTTACACATGTTTGCAACCAAGTATCAATAAGTAAAAAATAAAAATACACAATTTAAAGTTTAAATTCAATTAATTTTTATTTTTTATCTTTCAATTTAGTTTCTTATGTGTACACTAAAGTCATGTATGATTTCCCCTTAGACCATATGGTGATCTTGGGGATCAAAAATAACCTATTTCTTTATGTTTTATCTCAGGTGTAGTTGTGTATTTTCTTCCCTCATGCTATAATATGATATCAAGAATTGAAACCAACTCTCATATTTTTATTTTCATCTTTTATGATCTTGTGACTAGGATTTCATCACCCTGCATAAAGACAAACACTATATTTCAATGGTATATATGAATAAAGGATTGATTGTATTCATTTCCTAAGTTTATTGAACTTTTAAGTAACATGAGATGGATTTAACCACCAATACCTAAGGTTTAGATATCCACCTCAAGGATAGATTCATTGGACATTAGCAACACTCTAGTGATAGAAACACATGGAGTGTAGCACTAGCAAGCTTAGGATTTGACTGCTTTGATCATGTTAGTTGTGTTGGTTGAATATTTTGTCGATCAACATATTGATAAACAAAATAGGTTTGATCAGCCAAAGTAGGAAGATTGGTCATCCATATGTGTAGGTTTACCAGATCAAAAGGGGACTAATCTCTCCTCTCATTAAGGGGAGGTTCCCTATGGATATGATATATATATATATATGAATATTTTGTCGATCAACATATTGATAAACAAAATAGGTTTGATCAACCAAAGTAGGAAGATTGGTCATCCAAATGTGTAGGTTTACCACATCAAAAGGGGACTAATATCTCCTCTCATTAAGGGGAGGTTCCCTATGGATATGCTATATATATATATATATATATATATATATATATATATATATATATATATATATATATATAGAAAATAATAATCAAGGGTAGGGAAAACCATCCATCTCTCTTTTTTCAGAGATGATGCATGAAAATCAAAGGAAAAACTCAAGGGAAATGATAGAAAGCACTCCTCTTCTTTCAAAAGTACTATTCAACAAACCACAAGAATACTCCTAGTAGTAAATGCAAAAAGTAACCAAGGATGTGGTAACCAGCAAATTGAGATGTAGCACAAAGTCTCCACCTGAATCACCCAAGAGTGAGATATGAAGGACAATGAGGGCACAAAGTCGTCCCAAGGTCCTTTACATAGAAATGAAAAGAAAACACACTACAGGCAATTATGGGGGCAAAAAGTCTCTCCACAGTTGACTTTAGGACACCTTCTTGACTACTTTCACTAATTCTGCTTGTTGAATTAAAGGAACATAAAATATATCAAGGAAAAAGACATAAGAACAGTTTCCCCAACAATAAAGATATCACAGCACAAAGTCTAAAAAGTCACTTGCTTTCTTATTCCAATAACAAAATATGATCAACAATCTGAGCTCAAAGTCTTAGTAATGCCTTTCAATTTGGGCAGAGTTTTGTTTCTGATCGTCAAAGAGAGATCTATTTGCAATAAAAGAGAGTCCCTTATATAGCCTCTTCAAGAAGGACTCAGGAACAATAACACATCATGTTGCATTGAAATTTCTTAAGAAGATAGGCTGAAATTTAGGGGCATCTACCCATTTGATTTTCTCAATGTAGAGAAAAAAGTCATGATATTGAAAGTTTGCATCTTTCAATGTCTACCTGGTGATCTGATCCTTCATCATTCCTCCTTTTTTGGTTAATTGAATCAAGTCCTTGATTCAATTAGATGTTCTATTCCTTAGTCACTTATAGCTGATCTTGGCCTTACTTTGTTTGCATTTGGGTCCATAGATTTAAACTTACAAGGATCAACGACTATTTCATCGTCGCAACTTTGACGTCCACAAGCATGTCACTTTCCTTAGCAATTCCTTTAGTTTTGTCATTTGAGCTTTCCCAGAGGGTACCTGCCTTTCGAGCCTTAAGATATGATCCACTTTGGGTTGGGAAGAGCCCCCCACAAGGGTATCTACCCTTTAGGTGATCGGTCTTTAGATGGCCTTTGGGCTTCTTTATTCCAGTGGGTCACTAAGTCCTTTATTTTTCATCTTTCTGAAGGGAAGGTGACCCTTCAGCTTTGGGGAAGTGTCCTTTAAGTTGATAGCCAAGAGTCCCCCATAAGGGCACCTGCCCTTTGGGGTCATTTAGTGGCCTTTTCTTTGGAGTCCTTTAGAACTTTTCCTGCAGACATTTCCTGCGAACATTTTCCCACAGACAAAAATTCTGCAGACAATTTCTCATGGACAAAAAGTCCATAGAATTATTCTAATCACTTTGCCTTTGGAAATTCCTTCAGGCTTTCTTCCTACATTTTTTCCCCAAATTCCTTTAGACTTTTTATTTGAAGGAATTTCTTCAAACAAAAGTCCAAAGGAATTATGCCTTGGTCTTTTTTGATTGCCTTAAACAAAAATCTGAAAGAATTTACCATTGTGGCCTCCTTGAAAATGACCCTTCCAAACGGTGCCTTTATCGACCAAGTTCCCTCCATAAGGGCACTTACCCTTCGGGGTGCTCTTTTAAACTTTTGTATTAAACCGCTTATTTGAACCAACCATTGAACTGAGCTTTGAACCACACTTTGAACTAAGCCGATGATCCCTTTGATTGAACCAAGCGGATGAACCAAGATTTGAACCAAGCTTTGAACTAAAATGGTTGAAGCCGATGAACCCTTTGATTGAACCAAAGTGATGCACTTTGTCGATTGAACTTCACAGTTGTGTTGAGAGCTTTTGAACCTATTGAACCAAATGTGTTGAACTTATTGAACCTTTGAACCAAAGTGGTTCAATGGTTCAATCCTCAAGAACTTGTTGAACCTTGATTTAACCTACTTGTAGAAGACTTTTGAACCTAAGAGTAGAAGTCTTTGAACCTAGAAGTGGTTAAACTCTTGTTGTTGATGCTTTCCGATGAACCCTTTTGGTTGAACTTGATCATTGAACCAACTCTGAGATTGCCTAAGTGTTGAAAGCTTGCTTCTTTCTTGTAGAGTCCATAGAAATCAACCAGTGAAGCCTATTGGACTTGGCCTATAGAGTCTGTAGATTTTATTTTCCTACAAAGTTCATAGATTTTTATTTTCCTGTAGAGTCTGTAGATTTCTCTTTTCCTGCAAAGTCTATAGATTCAAGCCTGTAGAGTCCATGGATTTATGAGAAGCTTGAAAAATGAGGAATTTGAATGCCTAGGACAAATTTCGAAGAGGGAAGAGACAATTTTGGTCTATAGGACCAAAATAGTTCAAATGTTGTCCCAAAAATGAGTGATATGTTTAGGGGACAACAGGTTAAATCTTCCTCTTCCATGGAATTTAACCTCACCATATCAAAATGTACATAGAGAACACACCTAAATCAACCTTATTTATCCTATCTTAATAATCTTAATACCTCTTGATGTATATCAAACATTGGTAAGGGAAAAAAATATTCCTAAAGATCATTCATCATGTTCTATTATAAGCATTAACAATGGGCCATGAGTAGGTTCCAGACCCACTTGAATAATATAGGTTTGTGATATGTGATTTTATTTCTCCAATATGTGATAATCCAATATTATGATTAATCCAAGATAAAAAATCTATTCAGTTTCAATATCAATATCAAAATCTCATTTAATCAAAATCAAGTTAATCATAATATAATATTAATCCAAATCATATCTAATCCTAATCAAATAAAAATACAATATAGACCCAATGGCATACTAAATGATACATACAACCCAACCAAATCCCATATCCATGAGTTATAATCCAAATCTAGTTCTATCATTTCCATCCCTAAATGAAGACATGATTGACCAACTCCAATAGCTTATCCAATAGGTATCCCAATTATCATCCCTTATTTTTCCTTTATTAGATTTTTTATAAGACAGAAAGATAAATAAAATTAAATACATGAAATTAATGTGTATATTGACAAAGTTACCTTAGGAGTGAATCAACTACATAAAACATGATATAAGAGATTTGACAAGTGAGGAAACTTAACATATCAAAGAAAAAACCCACACTAGTATTGAAATCTTGAAACAAGAATCTCAAATTACAATAGCCTTAGGCCAACAAATTGTCAAGGATGCAAGAGCAAGATTAAATTAATAATATTGATTTAAGAGTAATGAGTGTTAAAAAAAAGGATATGAAAGATATTTATCAAGAGCTAAGAGAGAAAAAGAGTTACAAGTACAAGATCTAGCATGTGTTCCATGTGTCCCTAATCCTCTTACAAGTAAGGAGAATGTGTGTGTCATTTGGGGAGAGAGGAGATACATGTAAGTAAACCCAAGTCCAACAAGTGGAATAGAAAGATGAGTGACACCTCAAAATTCTAGAACAAAATGATTTTATAAATACAATAAATGCACGCACATAAGACTTAGGATAATACTAAAAACCTGTAGGAAGGATACAAATTAAGGTCAATTCTCCAACACCACCCCCCCCCGCCTCTTAAGCTTAAATTTGGATTACAAAAGTGGATAAAACATTTAAAAATAAGAAGGGAGTTGAAATTATATAATACTCCCCCTTAATAGAAAATTCTTTCAATAAAAATTATAATATTCTAGAGATAAGAAAGAAGAGAAGATAAGATGTCATAAAAAGTCGCAAGGTTGATAGTGTGATCATGAAGAATCTCCAAGAATCATCATCAAACAATATGATCAATTTGTAATGCAACAAACACCATCAAAATGAAAATTGATCCATAAAATCTACAAAATAAGAAAGCTAACACCAATCTTTAAAGTTAAGTAACCAATATGCTAAAAATACGATCTACACACATAATATAATAAAATTAGATGTACATAAAAGACAAATGGAGTAAAGACAATTTATATCATAAATTGTGTAAACCTATATGAAAATAAGTTAGTCAAACTTATATTTCCTTTGCAATAAAAATCAAGGAATGCATATAAGACTTTTTATCAAAACATAGACAAAGAAAATGTGTCACTTTCAAAATATATTATAAGTGAAGTATTAGAATAATTATCATAAGAATACATATCAAAATCTATAGAAGATTTATTTTCTTTAGGAATCCAAATATTTTCACCCTTAGAAAGTGTAAATTCAATCATTTTACAATAATACAAAGTGTCATGTGTGGATTTACCACAATATTTGCATAGATGAAATTTCCAACATTTAGAGATATGATGCTTATGTTTTACGTAATGCACACAAGTTTTAGTAGTTTTAACCAAAGCATGAGCATAAAAAAAAATATAATAAAAATAATTTACATTATAAGTCCGATGCAGAGGATGATAATATTCTTTATTTTTTTTAGAGACATGTGAAGCATTATAGCCAAGAACTTTAGAATTTGCATTTGATGTAGGAAAAAGAGTTTTAAGAATACCAGTTGAACATTTATCAAGACCACCACCAACATACCCTATGGATTGCATAATTATTAAGTCAAGGTTAAACACATCATATTATAGATTAATACACTCTTTATGAGGCAAAACCCAACATTAGACATTTATGCATTTTCAAAAGATACTAATTTAGTGGTTAGAGAATCAATAAGGTTTTGTATTTCCCTTGGTTTTTCACTATGTGAATTTTGTAAAATAAGAATGGTTTTATCTTTTTTGGTAGCATACAACTATAATTTTGTTAACACCTTTTGGTAGCATATGGTTGTAGCTTCATTTAAAAGAATGGAAAATAGATAAATGTGACATAGAACCATAAGAGACCAATAAAAAACTCTCAAACCTATGTGGCATAGCCAAGGATATGTGCTCATGCAGTAGCCAATTTGAATGAGTCATTATGTGTAATATCCCCTATTATGCTACTTGGGCCACTCCAATCTAAAGCTACTGCTACCCAAAAAATTTCTAGTTATAAAATGTTTGTGGCTACCACTCAATAATTTATGATTTTTTCCATTGAAATTAAACAATAGTTAATTTCCTTATTCGTTGCCCAATAAAAATATTTATGTTGGATTTATTTTTCAAAATGTCTATGTTTCAATTATAGAGATTAGGGAGAAGAGGGTGGCTAGGATATTTGTAAGTTATTCTTATATTTATGTGTGGCTTTTGAGGCATCGACTAAGGTACCCTTAGTAATACCTATCACTTTTATTTTTCCAAGGCTAAAATGGTTCATTGCAAGTATTAAAGGTAAATGTGGTAGCTATGATAGAGAGCTACTTTGTCAGGTTTTCTAGTTTTAATATTTTGTTACAGCCACATGCAATTTTTAAGGACCATCTAAGGCAACCTCTATTTTTAACTACTTCTTGACATGGACACCATTTCTTCACATTTGGATTCTTGTTGTTGTGTGACTACTGTGACCTACTAGTAGACAATGCTATTATGGGTTTTTAAACACCTTATGTGTATAGATTTTACTTTTTGATTTATTTATTATATGTTATCTATAAGAATAAAAGACTTTATACATATAAGTAACCACATTTTTATGAGTATATAATTTTTTTGACATAATTCTAAGAGATTGGTTATTATAATCTGAAGAATGGAATGAAAATTTTATTAATTTAATTAATAACTATTATAAATATCTTTATTTGCATGAAAATACTATTTTTACATGTGTAGTGTGTGTGTGTGTGTATATATATTACACTCTTCAAAATGGTAAAATACTTTTGTAGGATTCTACTATCATTGAGAAGGAGGTATTGCCCTCATGCCCTCTATATGGGCTACCTCTAGATTAAAGTTGAAAATAAATTATGATTATTTTTTCATGGTTAAAATATTTTATGAATAATAATATGACCTTTAACTTTCAAAAATTAAAACTAGCACATCAAATTTTGTTCATGGAAATGGCTAGAACTTTATCTAAATGAGAGTCAGTCACCAGGTAAAGCTTTAAACCCAACTCACTTTTGTGTACCTAACAAAGCCATGTCTATTTCTATTGTAGGTAGATGTATTTATATGTTAGATTGCTCTTCAGTGCAAATCCTCAACATGGATGTACTATAGATTGAAAACCAATTTCTTTTATTGGTTTTCACATGGTTTCTATCTCCACTTGGAAGCATTTATATCATTCAAATAGATAGTAGCATGTACTCATTTATGATAGGTCAAAATGGACCTATTTTATCTCTATGTGTCATGAAAACCAAGGACTTTCAACATACGAAGATCTCCTTTAAAGAATGATGACATTTCAACTTTTGAGAACTAGGTCTATATATATTCTAGATTGCTAGACAAGGAGCTTATATTGAGATTTAATGGTGGCCCATGTATTTGATGTATTTATTCTATCTCTACATGGGTCATATTTGATCTTGGTTCCTTTGCATTTACTTGGGTTGAAAGCTACCTTATGGAATTCCCATAAAAAATGTCATCAGTTTACATTTACTAATTGGTCATCGATATTAACTTGGACCTATTGAATCTTTAATTGAAATACACACCATTATATCTCTTAGTATGAGTTAACACATATCATTATATCTTTTGGACCCAATGACACTATTCATCTATCTCTCACTCTATTGATCTTGATGTATGATTTGACATTGACCATTGATCTTACTACATTTGAATGCCAATGGGTATTTTATGAGGCTCAAATTTGAAATTTACATGACCATCATTTGATGTCCATGTAATTGTCATTAATGTTTACATGACCATAAAATTTAAACTCCAATGGTTAATTCCTTAATATTTATTTTAATGTCGATGCACCTATCAATGACATCTGTGTGATGGTATTGATGACCATGCAACCATCATCATTTGAACTATAGTGGTTTAATTTTTGAGCTTAATTTTGATGTCTATGTGACTATCCATGATATATACGTGAGCATAATTTACATCCACACCACCATCATAATTTGAAATCTAATGTTTTTTTACCATGGCCTAATTTTAATGTTCATGTGAATGTCTTACTATCTTAGATGAACTTTCAAAGCTTATAACTAAAAGTGGGAAACTTATAAGGGCACCAATTTTGCACCAGATGATTTTGGCACTAAGGGAATTGATTCCATGTGATTCTTTAGGGTCCACAAGGCTTCCTGATGATACTTATGAAATGCCCAAGTAGACCAATTTCTTCATTTCTATGTGATGGGAAAGATGGTATGGTCTTTTTACCCTTGTGCATAGGACTTTTTACTTGATCTTACAAGATATAATGACTTATTTAAGGCTTTTTCAAACTCACCTATGACCTTGAACTGGTCAAACACCATTAAACCTATTCATTAAAGATCAACAAAATACACTTTAAGCTAGGTTAAATTATTTCAAAAGCTTTTCATGCACTATGATCTTCTCCTTATCATTGGATGATTCAATCAATACAAAACTCTACTCAAATACCTAATCCATGGTTGACCTCTAAAATGTTTCATTTCATCTAGACAAAAACATTTATGTGGGCCAAATCTAGCCAATATTTTTCTAATGTCCCTCCATGAAAAATGCTTGTTATACATAAAACTAGTATGTGAATAAAACAAATGTTGTGTTTATCTTGATATCACGTAAGCCTAAGGATCCCCACAATGACATATAAACCTAGTGAAAATATAGACACCAACACTTAGGAGTCAAAAAATAATAACTGAATCGAACAATATGTTCCAAAGATTTCATTGTTTGTAAGATCTCTTGTGTTATTAACCAAGTATTTTATAAGTTAGGTGCTAATACTTCATATTAAATCAGCTTAGCATATATATGTTTACTTTTGATTATTATTAGTTTAGGAATTAATTTTTTTATATTGAAATCATTATTGTTGAAAACATCATGGAAATTTACATGTTTGGCCAAAATGAGTAATATATAAACATTTGTAGCATTAGAAATTATTTCTTGATTTTGAAGTTTACCTTAGCTATGAAATTAATTTTTTTGTTTTCTATTTGTTTCTTCCTATTGTAAACATTAATTATTGTTACATAATTTTCATATTACAAATGTTTATGTTGTGGCCAATCCAAATATTTGATAGATTTGTATATATATAATGAACATGTACTTGTTAACTATTGTTATTGCTTATCTACTTTTACTTGTTATTATATCAATTGAAAAATACATTTGGACCATGTGTACTCTTTATTGAAGGTCATATTGTGTGTTCTCTTTTAAAAAATAATAATGAGTTCTAAGTGACTTGTATATTGCAGATATTGTATTTACCTTCTTGATTGACATATTTGAAAAGGTTGTTGCATTTATTTTTGAAATTATTCATAACAAATACATTTAAAAAAAAAGATGTTATAGACTATTTTGTAGAAAATTTACTTATTTAAAAAAATGCAATTTAACTTCTTTTGTGATTACCTTCATTGTTTACTTTTTTGAAAAGGTACTTGCATTTTTTGTTTGATTTGAGAATATTTAGAACAATTAAATTCACCTATATATGAAGGTATTGAAGTTTATTTTTTATTTTTTTAGCTATCTAAATTCATTCAATTAGAGCAAATGATTTTTTTCTACATAAAAATCTTTTTATAGAATTCAATTAATTATAGATGAAGATTGAATTTAGCTTCAACTATTAGTGGATTAAAATATCGATATTTGTCAAATGAAAATTACATCTTTGTCATTATTAATGCAATTGCACTTTTATGTAATAGGGAAATCATGATAACCAAAAAAGGGAAACCATAAACTAGATCAAATGAAATGTTAATAGATGTTGAAATATGTAAATAGAAACCGAAGATGTTGTTTTAAAAAATTGATGCTGCACTAAAAGATAGTCATCTTTTCCAAATTAATTCACTTAAAGACAATGTAGGTGATTGTATTTTTGATGAAATTCAAGTTTTACTAAATTTTTGTTACACATCAAATGAATTATGAAATGGAATGATTGATTATTTCATAGTATGCTTAAACAATATAAATGTAGTTGCAATACGGTCATACAAACATGAAATGCATTCTAATGTGCTTTACGATTTGCATGAAATACGTGATAAAGAAACCTATCTACATAGAATGAGTCTTTCTAAAAAGAATGATACAAATGTAATTGAAATTAGCCTATGGGGTGATACATTTTGTATCTAATGGATATCTAAATGGTTTAACATATCAATTTACTTATGGTCACTGATACAAAAAAGAAAGTATTTACACTTTAATAGAGAGTAATCAATACCAAAATATTCAATATTATTCCATGACAACAATCCTACCTATGGCCACTATGAGCTTTTGTTATGCAAAAGAACAAATGTTGAAACTATTGAAATTGAAATATTTAAATTGTCAAATACATGTGCAAATCTTCAACATGAATGGGATGTTATTTCATGTGAAATGAACAATTATGGCCTTTATCTAGCATCACCATTTGGTAATAGTTGTGGTGAAAGTATACTCAATGTAATAAGCTTATTAATAAAAAATAAATATGATGTCCAATCTCTTAGATGCTATATGGCATAAACATTTTAAAATGTAGTTTTCATAATGGATAAATATGCAATGCATTATTTGTAGTTATGCCAACTAAAATTATCAAAAAATGAAAATAGAAACATCTAAAATTGGAAATAATATATCAATATGATTGGAATGCCATATGGAAAAGGAAAAATAGAGGGTGGCCATTTATGCTTGTTATGGCTTTCAAATATTTTATAAATTAAAATTTAGAACTAGTGAGTAAGAAGCAAAAGAATTATTAACATATACAAAAATTACTTACAACCAAAATAAATATACAACGTAATTTCATTTGAAATAGACACAATGCATATTCATTATGAACCTTTATGAAAAAGACATCAGGTATCAATTCTAATAAATTTATCTCATGCACCTATCAATATAGTAGATGAAGAAATGTGCTTATAAAATTTAAATGCAATAGACAAATACAATTACATGTCTACTAAAACAAGTGCACAAGAGATTGGTATCCTGATCATATCACCATGTATAAAAGAAATAATAATTAAAAAATAAGACATAAATCCCTAGAAAAAAAAGAGGAAAAATATTGCATTTGTTAAAAAACAAATTTGTGAACAAATAACAATGGAAAATATTGTAGAACAAAACAATGAAAAAATTGATGAAATGGACAGTGATAAAGTTCCAACATATATAGGAATAAGAAAAAGATAACATGTGAGTGAAAAACAACTTCCATTGAAATGTGAAACAAAGAAACATATATCATTGCATTGTTTAAAAAAAATACGGAAAAAAATTAATAATGAACATGTAATGAAAATAGAAAATGAAAAAATGGAAAAAAGTAATTGAAATATACTCACGAGAGATTAAAGATACACCTAGTATTGCTTGTCTAGTTTGTGAACATTTACACTTTAAAAAATACATTGTTAACATTAGTAAGGATATCGCTAACATTTTGTATTTAATTAGTATTGATTTTTAATTTGAACAAAATAAGATAGGATAAAAACTATGCAAATAATGCAAAAACTCAATCAAAAATGTAAATAGGCCTATGTTTACTTATCTTTTTCAAATAAGAAGAAGAAAAAATATAGAGGCAGTTCAAAAACTAAGCTCGTTAGAAGAAAGATTAGTTTTTATGTGTATCACTTTTGCATAAATAAGAAAACTTGGATATAAAATAGAACAAATAGGATTGCTTAAAATAATTATAAATATGCCTATTGATTTTGATCATATTCAAAAGGCATTGCCTCAAAAACCTATAAATAAAGTTCAAACAATTGTAGTTAAAGTAAATAATAAATTGGAATATGAAAATGAATATGTAAGAGGGAACACCAAGCCAACATGTGTCATGGATGTATTCACTGAACTATGCAAAATGTCATTGTACATGTAAGAAAGAGTTGCAATTGAAAAAGATTGGTATGCCACACTTGAAAACAAAATTAGGCAATCAACAAAGGACATTGACAATGTAGAAGACATTGACAATACTGTAATTGAAAATGACATAAAGCCAATCAAAAAATTAGTTATACATGTATTTGAAAGTGCACATTCAATAAAAGATTTAGAAACAAAAAATTATCAAAATTGCACCTTCTGAAGGCTTAAAAACATTAGGTATTTACCAAGACAAGTTTTGAAAAGAAATTAACTTCCTAACTTTGTACTATGGTTGCATCTCACCTGGTGATATTAAAAAAACATTCTCATATCAAAAAATAGCAAAATGGGAACTTTTACATGAAAATAATGATATTGTAACTCATATTACAAACCTTTTTTTCAAAGCAATTAAAATTATCATATAATAATTTTGTAAGTGTGCATGGATATGTCTACAAAAAGGTTAATTGAAAGGGAAAAAAATTATACAAAATATGTTAAGATCAAATCAAACATAGAGAAAATGTTAAAATCTCTAATATCTTTTGAATATTTAAAAAGCATTTGAATATCGTCTAATATTTGGAAATACAAAGACAAATATTTTTAAAATGATAAGGCAATTAGGACCACCTAATTTTTTTGTTACTTTAACAAGTGGTGAATAATTTTGGAGGCCATTATGCAAATCATTAACAAATATAATAAAAAAAACCACCATAGAATAATGAAAACATATTTGAAAATGATATTGATGCAATAATAAGAAGAAACCTAGCAATTTGTAGTTGTTATTTCAATAAGAGGGTGAATGCATTCAAGAAAATGATGATGCAAAATAAGCAATTATTTGGCCAAATTGTATACTACTTTGTCACAGAATTCCAAAACATAGGAAATGAACATGTTGGTTTTATGCTTTGGATACATGATGCCCCTATATATGGCCATTGTGAAAATGTGGAGATTGAAAATTTTATTGACAAGTATGTGTCTTGAAATTCGCTATTGCTTGATGATAATTTTAAAAAAATGAAAACACATCATCATACACACATACTTGTAAAAAATACAAGAAATCATATTGTAGATTCAATTTTTTGTTACCTCTAATGGATAAGACAATTATATTACAAACTTTAGAAGATAATGATGATGAAACTAAAAATTGTGCCAAAGCTCTTTTGAAATAACTTCAAAATAGAAAATATGATAGAAGTGTAACATTTAAAATGTTTTTAACAAATGAGAATTTGACTAAGGAGAGATGTTTGACATTATTTCAATCGCTAATTGCCCATTTTGTTATAATGTTAAAAAGAGAACTGGTGGACATGTGGATAAATGCTTTTGTAATTCATGTTCCCAACCTTTGATATGCAAACATAGATACACAATTTATTATTGAAGCATATTCTACAGTATCATATTGTACATCATACATGACTAAGCTAGATTGAACAATGATAGGTGATTTTTTCAAAGTACATGATGAACTATAAAAAAAAATGAAAACAATGTTGAATTCATATAAAATTTTAGTAGCACTCTCCTTAATTATCAATAAATGTCTAGTCATCAAGATATACACATTGTCCTATCTTTACCACTATATTATGCTTCAAGAAAAACAATGTTTATAAACACATCACCATTATTAAATAGAACATGAATTTTAAAAAGACCAAAAATATTAGCACAGGAACATGATGATTATGAAAACATAATGTGTGCTTCTATCACTGACAAATACAATGGAAGGCTTGAATCTTTAGAACATATATTCCTAGTAGAATATGTAGCATACTATATGGGAACATCTAAAAATATAAAAAGATGAAAAAATCACAAATAATATGCTATGTTAGATACAATGAACATATCAATCCTAAAAACTACTATAGAGAAAAAAATGATGTTAATTATACCATATCAAGAACTTGAAGAGTCATTGAAATAAAAATTTCAAATGTGGTCCTTGGCTTATGCTATGCATAAAGAAAACATATAAAATATGGAGCACAATTTCAATTCACAATTATAATTAAAGTGGGGGAACATTGACACTTTTATTTTAGATGTCCAAGGAAAATAGAATATAATATTTGACATCGACAATGAAAATAAACTTGAAAAATGTTTTATGATAATTGAAAAATATGATATCAATGAAAACATAGAGCATATCACAAATAAAATAACAATAGATACCGAAATAAGAAACATGCTTGAAATAAGCAAACAACCATTCCTCATAAGCAAGTAGGACTATTTCAACTCACAAAAATAGTTGAATCATCAGCAACAACATATTGTAAAAGATATCATAATGAGGAAAATATTGTCTCCAAATGAGCCATTATATTTTTTCTTAATAGGTAGATCAGGAATAGGAAAAATGTTTACAACAAAATTGATATACCAAGAAATATGTCACATTTATAATAAATAACTTGATAGTGATCCTCTTAAACCAAAAGGTATTATTGTTGCATTTACTGGCAAAGCTATATACAATGTAAATGGTGCAACTACCCACTTTATTCTCCAATTACCTCATAGATTTTTTTATATTGTTCCCATTGGATTCAAATAATTTGGATACAATGACTAAAATATATGAACAATTACACATAATAATTATTGATGAGGTATTTGTAATAGGAACCCATATGTTTTATAACATAAACAAGAGGCTTTATCAAATTATGCATACTCCTACAATTCCTTTTAGAAATATAAACATATTTTTTTATGGTGACTTCTACCAAATGCAACCCATCTAAGACAATTGGATATTTAAAAATCCAAAAGTGCATGGTGAAATAATACCATATGCATTTTGGACCAATAATATCAAATACTTTGAACTAGAAGAAGTTATGAGGCATGAGATGGTGAATTTGATTCAATCTTAATTCATATAAGCAGATGCAAGCAAATAGAAAATGACATCGAATACTTAAATGACCATTGTTATAGACCTTCTCCACTTGATCCAACATATCTATATTTTTTTAATAGGAACAAAGATGTTTAACTTCACAATGAGAAAATTATTACTATTTTGCAAGGAGAAACATATGTGCTAAATGCAATTGACCATATCTAACCCAATGAAATTGATAAAGAATTTGTCAATAGTAAAAAACCCATATTTCCAAATAAAATAATCCTTAAAAAACAAATTTGAGTAGAACTAATTGGTATAAATTACAATATAGCTGATGATTTAGTCAATGGTGCAGATGGTATTTTCAAATATACACAAATGATATTAGTAATATTGTATGGGTAGAATTCTATGATTTAAATATTGGCAAATTTCAAATATGAAAAATGAAACACTTATACACTAAACACATTCACAAATAATAGACTCCTATAGCCATAATTGCAAAAAAATTAAGCATAAATAACAAAATACTTATACAAAAATAATTTCCTATTCAAATAGCATGTGTAAGAACAATCCATATATCACAAGGATTAACAATGAATGCTTTAGATTTTGACCGTCATCGAGTGAATTACCATGGCCTCATTTACGCTCCACTATCTTGAGTCAAAATCTTGGAACATTTATACCTTATAAATAGATTAGAAAAGAAAAAAACCATATTTGATAAAGTACAAGGAGAAATTCAAAAACTTTAGCAATTTACACAATGATAATTCTTATGTGACTTTAGATACAAAGTCTCAGAATATTTCACTATATGTTCTTTGAACACAAGTAGATTGCAATTTAGCTTAGAAAACATAACACATTATAATCAACTCATGGTTGCACATGTATTATGCTTACAAGAAACTCAAATAAATACAGTGTGAAACAAAATAATGTTAACAAATAAATTTGATTTATTTGCTATAATAAATATTCATGGTATCATGACATGTTATAAAAAATGAATTTCCAAGCAAACCATTGAAACATTTAATATACTAAATCTATAAAAAATTATAATTGACATCATATATTCAAACACATACATCTGCATATCAAATATATACTTAGCATCAAAATATCCTATTGCAAATCTGTTAACATTCATAGAAAATGTTACTTCAACTACAAATGACAATATGAATATCATTTTAATTGGTGACTTCAACATTGACATGATGTAAAAAAAAAAATCCCAATGCCAACTATGGCAATGTATGGAAAACCACAATTTGTTTCTTATAGCACATATGCCAACTGAAAATGTAGGGATAGTCATAGACCATTGCTAGATAAATATCGATCAAATAAAAATAGATTCCAATCTCTTCCATGCATATTAGACTGACCACAATGCAATTATACTTAACTTTCATATTGTAAAATAAGCAAAGAATTATATTATTCTATTTTACAAATCAAATTTCAAATATGACAAATACAAAATGAATACAACCAAATTAGAAAGCAGATATCAAAATAAAAGGTATGAAATACATTTTTTTCCAAAATCAATTGTTATTTTTTTTTTTTATTGTATGCATTTTGTAAATCCAAATATACAACTACATTGCTAGAAGAAAATTAAGTTCATTGATAAATATTTTTTATGGGTCATTTAGGTCAAGACAAATGGATCAAAAGATCAAAATGGAACATATAGAAATAGAAACACAAGGATGAGCCAAAAGGTATGCAGTTACAAATTTTCTATGTATTAAGTTTTATTATTATCTAGAAAATGACAATAACTGTTAAAAAAGGCAGACCAAAAAACTCAAGCCACATGTAATTCACAATTGAAAATATCAACAACCACAAATGTAGAGAAATCTTTGAATGTGATGTCTTTGTGACATATAGAAAAATACTTGACAAAAAAAACAAGAGAGATTTTGCAAGTTGATTTAATAGATAATAAAGGAGATATGATAATAACCCTAAATATAACAGATTTGCTAATCTGAATTCATGAAGAAAAATTCTTACCACATAAAGGGATATGTATTACAAAATTTTCTATAGATCTAAAAATTACTTATGATCGTGCTGACTATAAATTTATTTTAATAGCAAATAAGACTTCTACAATAGAAATCATAGACCTAGTTTTTCCAAATCATATGTTCATCCTTAATTCAATAATTCAACAACTTGTGGACAACATGGACTACTATGCAACTCACACTATATCAGCTCTTTATACATCTACAACAAAAGTTGGCAATCAGTTTATTATGGAAATAACAAATGAAAAATTGTAGAGTGACAAAGCCAAAGTAAATTCAATTACATTTATTTCAATCATGTTATGCCAAGAAAAGTTATTAAATGTTAGTATCAAAACACTAATTCTCTTTTCCATTGAAAATTTTTAGGTCTACCTCTTCCATACACTTGAAGCTGAATATAATGAAATTGAAAACAAGATACAAAGAAAGGAATCTACAATTTATCTTTTCAAGAACCTTGAAAAATGAGCTAATGTAAAAGATATGAACTTGTGTAGCACCTAATCAACATTCATCACGTATGTACATGCCAAAAGATATCTATAATGCTTACAAATGTTAGTAGATACAACTATTGAGGTAAATGCCAAATATGAATTTGTCTACTTTCTTATTCCACTTCAAAATAAAATTGACATAACATTTTGTCCTTTTTCATTTCAAAAAAAGGTACATGGTACTTTGACAATTGCCTAGGCATATTTTATCCCCTTTGAGGGTATATGCAAAAAATGAAATCTTATAATAGAATTATTTAGGCCTACCCATGCAACAAATACATATTGCAATAACTGCATAAGTGAATGTGAATATTTCTATTCCCACCAGCTTCTTTGTAATATAAAGACTATCAACAATACCAACATCCAATGCAATTACAGAGACAATGTCATTGACCAATTGCTCCCTTCAATTAAAAAAATGACATATATTGAATACATCACTGAAAAAAAAGCATAGTTGATATTTTATCAAGATTGACAATGGAAGGTGGTTTCATAGTGGACAAGAATAATGTCATTAAGCATATCACTATATCACTTGAAGCAGAAGGTATGCAAATTGTTTAGAACATAATATTTTCCAAATAGAACTAATTAATTATATAAAATATACATATTTGAATAAATTTATATTTGAACCTCTCCAAATGGTGATACTAAAATAATCAAACTATAACAAGCTACTTACTTTCACAGGCTAGAAGTCATGCATCATTAAGGCACACAATGCCCCCCATCTTTTTGAGAATAGGTATGTATAAATCTATATACTGATCTAATAAAAAAACAAATAATTGTAGCATTATAAATATCCTAACAGTTTTATATATTGATAAAAAATGGTGTTCTAAAAAAACATATTATCATGATTTGCTACTTTGACTATGTCATGGTATAGTGGAAAATTATTGAATAGTTCTTAGTCACTAGTAACTATCACCATGTTTTATAGGGTCCACCACATAAATTTTGAAGGCAACAATGTAATAAGTAGTTTTCATATGAAATAATAACAAAATGCAAATAGAGACAAAATGAAATCATTATAGTTGACAAACCATTACAGAATTCCACATAAGAAACTGTATTTAATGAAAATTAGCTTGCTCGTAACTTATAACTTGATTTTAACTATTTGTGAATAATTCCATAAACATTTTCACAATTGAAAATGAAGAAAATGTACATTATCTATATTATAAATTACAAAGAACAATCTCCTAAATTGTAGAATTATTTATTTTTATGCTAAAATCTAGAAATTAGATATCTTTCACTAAAGTATGTCAATACTTATAGAAATTAGAAAAAATAGCTATTTTAGTTAACTTATGCAAATGTTTGTTTCTATAACAATTTAAAAATTCAATGTTTACTTTGCTGACTATATAACAAAGAAAATGAAAAAGTGCATACTTTGTCATAGATAAAATAAATAGACTATATGCAAAATACATTTAATATGACTCTTGAACACTAAGTGAGTTAAATCAACCATCCTACTACAGACAAATAGCATAATATAGTATACTTTATTTCTTAATTTTCAATTTTCTTTTCAAATACAAATTTTGGTTATGCTTGTTTAGAAAATTCAATTTTCCAAGTCTTATCCTTTCAAAGAAACCAATAAATAGTAAATGGTTTATGCTTTAGTTTCAATAAATACTTAAGTTGGAGACTTAACTTCCACCCTAGCTTAGAAGGAAAGTGTTCAGGTCCTATTGTTTTGAACAATTGAAAATGATCAAAATGTACATTGTCTATATTACAAAGCACAAAGAACAATCTCTTGAATTACAAAATTATTTATTTTTATGCTAAAATGTAGAAATTAGATCTCTTTCACTAAAGTATGTCAATACATGTATAGAAATTAGAAAAATTAGCTATTTCAGTTAACTTATGCAAATGTTTGTTGCTATAACAATGAAAAAAATGCAAATTTTACTTTGTTGAGTATATAACAAAGAAAATGAAAAAGTGCATACTTTGTTATAGATAAAATAAGTAGACTATGTGTAAAATGCATTCAATATGACTCCTGAATACTATGTGAATTGAATCAACCATCCTAATATACTTTGTCATAGATAAAATAAATAGACTATGTGGAAAATGCATTCATTATGACCCTTGAATACTATGTGAGTTGAATCAACCATCCTATTGTGGACATGCTTAGAAGGTGAGTGTTCAAGTCCTCTTGTTTTGCATAATTGAAAATGAACAAAATGTACATTGTCTATATTAGAAAGCATAAATAATTTTTTTTTAAAGTGTATAATTATTTATTTTTATGCTAAAATATAAAAATTAGATCTCTTTCACTAAAGTATGTTAATACATGTATATAAATTAGAAAAAATAGCTATTTATGTTAACTTATGCAAATGTTTGTTGCTATAAAAATAAAAAATGCAATTTTTACTTTGCTAAGTATATAAAAAAGAAAACAAACAAGTGCATACTTTGTCATAGATAAAATAAATAGACTATGTATAAAATACATTCAATATAACTCTTGAATACTATGTCAGACCTCTAAGATTTTTTAACGAGGCTATTTGATCTAATTATTTATTATAGTGCTTACCTAAGACCCAATTATTAATGCCACTAGGACTCTATCTACCGTGGAAAGCTAGAGAAAGATAGTGCAGCCTAATATTATCACTACATGCAATCATGAATGGTTGCATGAATCTACTCGACCTCCTCTACGTCACTAGGACTCTATAATGACAAAACTCTCCTACATATGCATCTGACAGAGCCATGATCATGTCTACTCTAGGAAACTGATCTGACTATCATATTTATGCCTTAGCATGTCAGGATCCTATAGTCAGACCATCTATTTCTGTGCTTGTGCCACGTGGTGGCCTCACATTCAATCTAACTCCCTTGACTTTTCTACCTTTGATCTGTACTATTGAATTTTTGTTACATGATTGAACATGTACCATTGATTAGCTTGAGCCCACTATCACTATAAATTTGCATGTACCATTAGATTTTTGTATAGGCACCTAAGATCTTGGTGCTTGGCACTTACACATTCATCCTGGAGATCCTCTAACTTTTTAACTTTGATCTTGCCATCAATCTTGAATGTATGATTAAATATGCTTTGTTAGATTTTCCTGGACCCACTAACCTATCTTTACCCACTCACCATTATATTTGATTTGGGTGTTTGATATTTGGACACTTGTCATCTCTACATTTAGTTGGGGACCCTTTGACAATTTTTGATTACAAACGATTATTTCATGAGCCCTAATTTTGACATCTACCCAAACATCATTAACATCTATGTGCATATCTAAAGATTTTCAAATCTAAATGGTTACTTATTAGGGTTCAAACTTGATGGTCTATGAATATCTCAAAACCTTAGAAATTTTTTGAATAATTTCCCTACAAAAAATAATTCTTTAGACAGTTTTCATCAAGCATTTTCCCTGAAACAATTTTGTCAGACATTTTGGTTTGAAACAATTTCCCTGAAGGAATTTACTCAAACAATTTCCCTGAATAATTTGTCTTTATCAGAACTTTTTTTATGGATATTTTGTTTGAAACTTTTAGGTCTTTGGAATTTTTATCGTGAACATTACTTCAGGCTTTTTGTTTCAGGTTTTTTGGCAAAGACATTTTCTTTGAGCTTTTTTCAAAGACCTTTATCGCAAACATTTTATTTGATACACTTTATCTAAAATAATTCATCCTTGACACTTATCTGAAACACTTTCTCTGACAGAATTTGTCTTCAGACCTATCAAGTTAGGAAACTTATCATCCTCATGCTTGTTTTGAGCTCCATTGACCTATTGACCTTTCTTGTGTCATTTATCTACTTCAGTATAAATGAATTTGAACCATAGATCTTTTGCCATTTTAAATAAACAATCGTCATTTCTAAAGTATTTTTTGATACATATTTTTGATGTTTTAGTAGTTATATTTAATAATTGGTCAATAAAATTATTTTTTGAGTCAAAGGCATTTTTTTTATAATTTATAGTTTACTTTTAATTTTTTATCAATATTATTTGATAGTTTAAGTCAATTTCCCTAAAGGAATTTCCTCGAATCATTTGTATTTATCAGAAATTTTGTTACAAATATTTTGTCTGAAACTTTTAGGTCTTTGTACTTTTTATTGTGAACATTAATTCAGGCTTTTTGTTTCGGGATTTTTTCACCAAGACCTTTGCTGCAAACATTATCTTTGAAAAAATTCATCTTTAACACTTTTTCTGAAACACTTTCTCTGAAAGAATTTGTCTTTGGACCTATCAAGTTAGGACACTAGTCACCCTCATACTTGTTTTGAGCTCCATTGATGTATTGACTTTTCCACGTTGTTCATCTACTTTGGTACAAATGAACATGAGCCATAGATATTTTGCCATTTTAAATATTCATTTATCATTTTTAAAGTATTTTTTGATACATACTTTTGATGTTTTAATAATTATAATTAATAATTGGTCAATAAAATTATTTTTTGAGTCAAAGGAATTTTTTTATAATTTATAGTTTACTTTTAATTTGTTATCAATAGTATTATATAGTTTAAGTCTTTTATCATTGATGAATTATCTAATAATATTATATATTTTATTATTAATTACAATGTTATGACAATCTATATTATTATTATACTTCACATTTGTATTTCTATAATATTAACAAATAATTATGTTTTGATAGTATTTTTAATATTATTAGTATATTATAAATTAAAATAATTTAACTCAATATTGTAATTTACATTTGCATATTACAATATAGTATATTATATATTAAAATAAACTGTATCATGTCATTATAGTATAATAATATTATTAAATATTTAATTTTAAATATATCATATATACATTAATATATATTATAATAAAAATATAATACAATATTATGATAATAATGCATATTAATACCATATAACAATATATAATATAATATAACAATATATAATATAACATCTTTTAATAATCTGATCATCTTTTTCTATTCTGAAATAATATTGCCAACACTACTACTTAAAACAATATGTTGTCCATCCAATAGGCTTTACATGTGTTCCATGCAAAAAGGGCACCTATGAATAACCATTTTAAAATGAACTGATAATTCTTTATTTTTCAATGTGAAAAAAATTAAAACTAGAAAGTTATTAATATAATATTAAAATAATAACATGTTCATAACAAATAACATAACATAATACAATACATTAATAATATAATAAGATATTAATAACAAATCAATATCATATAACAATATATAAAATCTATTACAATATCTTACAATACTAAAGTAATATAACTATACTAAATATTATTAGAATTTATATATCTAAAATAAATATTACATTATCATTTTGTAATAGTTTGTCTATGAAAAACTGAGATGTTCACAATAATCATGTGTTTACAGTGACATACCAATATGAATTTATAATCTTTCACTTTACATAATGTCGTTTTGCTAAAAGATAATGCATAATGATATTAATAATTGTAATAATTTTATAGATAGATTTGTGATTACAATGAACTATTGGTTTTCAACGCTCACAAATATATTACTAATGTGTACCATTGAGATCTTCATCCTTAATCTGGAAAAATAGAAGCAGTTTTTGTTAACACATGATAATAAGAAGTGCACTAAGCTATATAAAAATAATATAAGCCTTGAACAAAATAAATTATTCATTCAATGAAACTTGAAAAATATATAAAATAACTTAGTATAGCATGTGCATCAATAAAAACATCCATTCTCATCCATGCTGTCATTCTATTGATTTTGATGCATGATTGCACATTGACCATTGATTTTGCCTTCATTTGAACACCAATGTTTATTTTATGGGGCTCAAATCTAATGTCCCTCCATGAAAAATGCTTGTTATACTTAAAACCACTATGTGAATAAAACAAATGCTATGTTTTTCTCTTGATACCATGTAAGCCTAAGGACCCCCACACTTGCATATAACCCTGGTACAAATCTAAGCACCAACACATAGGAGTAAAAAAATAGTAACTGAATTGAATAATATGTTTTCAAGATCTCTTTTGTTATTAACTAAGTATTTTATAAGATGGGTGTTAATACTTCATCTTAAATCATCTTAGCATATCGATGTTTACTTCTGATTATTAATAGTTTATGAATTAAAAGTTATTTTTTTTATTGAAATCATTATCACTAAAGACATCATGGAAATTTACATGTTTGGCTAGAATGAGTAATATATAAACATTTATAGCATTGAAATTTTGTTGGTATTGTATTCAAAGCTACTGAGCTATTTCAAACTTATTGTTTTTGACTAAGATTTATTGGACTTATTATTTCAAACTTATTATTATGGGATTTTTGTTGTAGACTTATTTATTTTAGCATATTTATTTTGAATGTTTTCTCTAAAAGAATTGGGTCTTTGACATATCTATTTCAAACACTTTACCTAATGGAATTTGGTCTTTAGACAATTTTACCAATACATTTTCCCCACAACAATCTTGTTGATATAGTTTCATCGATAGAATTTCCCTTCAACTCTTTTGAACCTACCCTTCAGGCTTTATGTAACCTACCCTTCAGGGTTTTTATCATGAACATTTGCCCTATGAATTATACCCTTAATGATAATTTCCACAGGTATTTTTTCCATGAAGTAGATGCTTTAGATCTAATGTACTTACCCTTTAAGCTTTCATAAAATGATCCTTCAGGACTTTTATCCCAAGCCTTTTTTCCTATGGACTTATCCTTTAGGACTTTTATCCTAGGCCCTTTGCCCTACAGACTTATCCTTCAAGATTTTTGTCCTAGGCCTTTTTTCCCTCCAAAGTATACCCTATAAAATAGAATTATCCCTCAGACTTTTTTGCACCTACCCTTCAGCCTTTCTATGATAGCCACTTTGCCCTATGAAACTACCCTTGGGGACTTCTATCCCTGGACCTTTTACTTGACTAACTTATCCTTCAACATTTTTATTATGGAAATTTTGGCTCAACAAGATTTCCCTTTAGCCTTTTTTCATTGACCCTTCAGGACTTTCATCCTAGACCTTTCACCTCCAAAACTTATCCTTCAAGACTTTTGTCCTAGGGACTCTGCCTTTCAAAATGACCCTTTAGAATTTTTATCATCGAACATTTTTTCCAATGAAAAAATCCCAATATAATTCCCCATAGCAATATTACCAAAATAATGACCCCAAGAGCACATACCCTTAAAAAAAAATTAAAGTGCCCTTCATCTATTTTTGTCATGGGCACATACCCTTTAGAATTTTTGAACATACCCTTCAGACTAATTTAAAGTGACCTTCGGTCTTTCTATCATGGGCACATACTCTTCAAACATTTTTAACATACCATTTATACTTTTTGAAAGTTCCCTTCAACATTTTTTTCATGAGCACATACCCTTCAAACTTTTTGAGCATACCCTTCAAACTTTTTGAAACTACCCTTCAGCCTTTCTATCATGGGCACATACCCTTTAGGATTTCTAAACATACCCTTTAAACTTTTTAAAAGTGCCCTTCAACCTTTCTATCATGGGGAGATACCCTTTGGACTTTCTATACATACCCTTCATCCTTTATGAAGTAGACCCTTTGGGAATATTTTCCATGAAGTAGATCCTTCAAGTCTTTCACACTTACCCTTCAAAATAATTATCATGGGCATATTTTCCCTATAGACCTACCCTTTGATGTTTTTGAATTGCCCCTTTGCCCTTTAAAACTTATCCTTTGGGACTTTTGTCTTGGGCCTTTACCCTTTGATCTTTTTGAGATTACCCTTTAGGACATTTGTATTGAGCCCTTTTTTCCATGAAGTGCCCTTCAGCCTTTTTAAAAGTACCCTTTGACCTTTTTCAAAGTGCCCTTCAACATTTTTACAAAGACCCTTTGACCTTTTTATCATTGCCACTTTGTTTGATGAAGTAGACCCTTCAAGATAACAACCACAAGTATTTTTCCCATCAAGTAGACTCTTCAAACCTAATGCACTTACCTTTTAGGATTTTATAAAATGACCCTTCATGACTTTTATCCCAAACCCTTTACCCTATAGACTTATCCTTCAAGACTTTTGTCTCAAGGCCTTTGCCCTATGGACTTATCCTTCGAGGCTTTTATCTCAAGCCCTTCACCCTAAAAAATTATCCTTTGGGAATTTTTTCCCAATATTTTTTTCCCTCTAAAGCATACCCTATGCAATAGACTCATCCCTTAGACTTTTTTGTGCCTACGATTCAACCTTTCTATCACAAGAACTTTGCCCCATGAAACTACCCTTTATGACTTTTGTCCCTGACCCTTTTACCTGACAAACCTACCCTTCAGCCTTTTTTGTGGTCATTTTGGCCCAATAAGGTTGCCCTTTAGCTTTTATTGTTGATACTTTGGGACTTTTATCTTGAACCTTTGCTCTTTGGGACTTTTGTCCCAGGCACTTTGCCTTTCAAAATAACCCTTCAAACTTTTTGTGATTAGATATTTTATCTGATGTAAAAAGCTTGAAATAATTCCCCATAGCAATCTTATCGATACAATTTTTCCAAAATAATGACCCTAGGGGCACATACCCTTCAAAGGTTTTTAAAGTGTCCTTCAGCCTTTATTTCATGGGCACATACCCTTCACACTTTTTGAACATACCCTTCATACTATTTGAGAGTGCTCTTCATCTTTTCTGTCATGGGCACATACCCTTCGGACTTTCTGAACATACCCTTCAAACTTTTTAAAAGTGCCCTTTGGCCTTTCTATCATAAAAACATACCCTTTAGACTTTTTTAACATACCCTTCACACTTTTAAAAGTATACTTCAACGTTTTGTAACAAGCACATACCCTTCAAACTTTCTGAACATACCCTTTAGACTTTTTGAAAGTACCCTTCAACTTTTGTATCATGGGTGGTCTCGAGCCTTTTCCCTTCATCATTTTTGAGATTACCCTTAAATAATTTTGTCTTGATCCCTTTTTTTCCATGAAGTGCCCTTCATCCTTTTTGAAAGTGCCCTTAAACCTTTTTGCAAATACCCTTTGAAAAAACATTCGAGGGAGTGCATGAACACAATTGATCCGTACAATCAAAGAAGCACAAAGAGCCCTGACCAGATGCCACATAAAATAACAAATAAGTTATTATACCCTATAAAAAGGTAAGTACTCTATCTATAATGTATTTCTTATTGTTTTGATTTAATAAAGTGACATAACAAGTAGTTGCACCAAACTCAATGTAGATCCCTATAAAATATTTTGATGTGTTTACTTTTAGCCAAACTCCTTGAAAAGGTAATTTTTAAAGAATTTGGATGCATATTTTAAAATAAAAAATTTCATAATGGGATTAAAGAATCTATGAAACATGCCCTATATAGACAAAGTTATGCATTAAATCAACTATCAAATATCTAAAATGTCAAATGCATAAAAGAATAAATATTCTACAAAACAATAAAACTTGGAAGATAATTATTGGGATAGCTTAGAGATGTGTATAGAAGTAGATATGACACTATGAAGGGAACAACAAATAAATTTTGAAGTGCTAAAAAAATAGATAAAATGCTACATGGTAAAAGAGAAAGGTGAAAATGCCAATATGTAATATCGTACACACCATTCCAAAAATCTGTAGCCAAGCAAGATAAGTGTGAAGGTATACACATTAGAAAGGCACAAGATTGAATTCATAGAATATTCAAGGAGAAAAAATGATAGAATGATGCCAAACTATATAGGGAAAAGCAAATACAATGCAATAGTAAACAACATTAAAAAGAAATCTAGGTAAAAGTAAATTGTCTAATTAAAAGAACATGCAACAGAGAGTAATAAGGTTCCAATATTCTTATAAATAATGGCAAGAATGAGCCTCCACTTTGATATTAGAAAGGTAAAAAAAATATGAAAACCAATGAATGAAAGAATAATTTATTTTAATCAAGCTTCCACCTAAATGAAAAAAATGGATGAATGCTAAATAAAATGTTTTGAAATTGACTAATATGGAGAAAAAAAGTGTACTTTAAGGAGACAAATAAATGAAAAGATAAAAATTAGTATCCCAAACCTCCTTGGTAGTATCCTAAAAAATCATGTTAGAAGGAAAAATACCAAAAAAATGCATATCCAACTACAAAAATATAGTTTAAAAACTAGAATACGACAAATTAAGATTTGAATATTATCTTGAAACACAAAGATATGCAATCAAATGTCCAAAAAAATTGACCACAAAGAGATGTAAAAAAAAATTCTCTACCCATGAAACTGCACAAGAACTCAATATTCAACATTAAAAAAATTCATAGCTATGATACCATATTAGATTTTTTACTAATATCAAAAGATAATTAACATTAAATACATGAAATGAACGCATAATTGACAAATTTACCTCAAGAGTGAATCAACCACACAAAATGTGAGACAAGAGATTTGACAATTGGGGGAACCAAAAATATCAAATAAAAACCCCACACTAGTATTGAGATCTTGAAACAAGAATATCTAATTATAATAACATGAATAATCTAGGATAATACTAGCCCTAGGCCAAGAAAACATCAAGGATGCAAGAGTAAGACTAGATCAATAAGATTGAGTTAAGAGTAACAAGTGTTGAAGAAAGGGAAAGGATATCTATTTATAAATAGCTAAGAAAAAAAATCAGTTACAAGATCAAGCTCCAACATGTGTGCCATGTGTATATAATCCTCTTAAAAGTGAGGAGGATGTGTGTGTCATGTATGGGGAGAGGAGTTACATGTAAGTAACCCAAAATCTAAAAAGTGTACTAGAGAGGTGAGTGACACTTTAAAAGTCTAGAATAAAGTTCATTTATAAATACAATAAATGCACACACATAAGACTTAGGATAAGGCTAAAAACCTATAGGAAAGACCCATATTAAGGTTAATTATCCAACTGCCTTCACCCACCAATATAACATCCAACATCTCATAATCAAACCATAAAAAATCCTATCTACTATTTCCAAAATTTTGGAAGAAATGGGACAAGAAAAACACCATAAAGAGGTAAACTTGTAAACAACAAGCACATGAGCCAACATCACCAAATAGGTACCCAACCAATATAGCTTCTAATCCATTACTAATTAATTGTGTCCTACCATCATCACTCTAAGGACAATTGTTTACTGAAGAACCAAATATATCCATGATTGAAAATCACCCACTAGGGAAATGCCAAGATCTATTTTTACACCATGATCAAACTCCTCCACTTCCAGGTTAAGATCAAGACAACCACTCCATCCTTTACCAACCCATCTTTGATGAACCCATTTTTTTTAATCACCCATATTTTAATGATATGAAACCATTGTTAGTCAACCTATATTTTACAAAGGACTCATCTATAATGATATAATTTTTGAAGAAACATCACTTAACCAACCACTCATCCTTGGTCAACCCCTCTTTTACCAACCATATGTACTCAAAGAAACTATATTTTATAAAACACGCATATTTGGAGGACCTACAATTGATGATCCAATCATTGATGAACCACCACTTGACCAACCAATCATCCTTGGCCAACACATAATTGAAAAATCACCCATCCTTGGTGAAATTATCTTTTTTCAAACCATCCTAGACCAACCCATAACATGACCTAGTCCCAATACTTGACTAACATGACCTACTTCACATCTTTGGCCAATACACTTTTAGCAAAGATTATCTACCATCCAATGGCAATAATATCCAATCTAACATCAAAAACTCTATTACCAATGCCACATGCCTCATGTGACCAAGGTACTTATAGACAATGAAATACCAAATTCCTTCTATGTGGGCATGCCCATCATAAACATAAATTTAGCATCAACATCATATCAATCTGGCATAATGTTATTTATTATATTTGACCTCCTCACAAGAGAGGAAATCAAAAAAACACTTAATCATGGTTACGTAGAGATAATCTCATGATTTGTTTCCAAAGAAAAAAATATCCCTTAAAAAATAGAATCATTAAATCATGAATTACAATGGGAGAGGCCTTGTCCCATATGAACAAAGAATAATCAGACCCATCCATATATGCTCAAATATAGGCTTTCATGGCATCAACTACAAACCATCTAGTGATTGATTCAATGATGTTACAAATAATTTCATGATTTTTAAGGAATCCTCATCCATAATCAATGCATACTTCTCTTGTAGACCCTAAATGAATCATACTGCCACCATCAATCTTTTCTATGCCATCACTAATCCTTTTTCTTCTCTTGATGTTCAATCTACCACACTTGTCAATTGGGACTAAAAATAACATAATATTTGAATTCTTCCACCACAATCAAGTAATCTTAAAATTCATCTAAATCCCTCCATTCTAACATATTTAAATTCAATCTCCCACACCCATCAATTGGGACAAGAAAATAACCTACTACTAGTTTTCTTCCATAATAATCAAACATTTGAATAATTTATAACTGGCATCCAACTAGAAGATAATAAAGCATCATCAACATATCTTAATGAAAATAAAATATTCCTCAATCAAAATGAATTCTACAAATCAAAATATCAAAATCTAAGATCACTATCCCATATGAAAAAAATATTTGAGGTATTATTGGACAATCAAAACCAAAATCACAATTAGAACAATCAATAAAATTCCATTAGTGAAAAACTTTTTGAGGCACCAATGGATAAAAAAATTGATATCCCTCTCACATCATCAAATTCACAAGATGAATCTACACCACATTATTATATAATTTATCCAAACATATGGAAGTCCTTGAGTAAACTAACTTTCATTTGCTCTCAGTCTCATAAAATGTAATATTATTGGTCCTAATCCCTTTTCACATGATAATACCTCCACCTATCCCCATAATCATTATATATACACTATTTTTATAATTTATCATTTATTAACAATTTATCTCTTATAATAACCTATATATTTTCAATATCTCTACGTGCACACTTTAAAGGATGCAGTGAGAAAGATGTGAGTAGACCTTTGGTGCTTCACAAGATTGTTGGTCCTTATACCATTACCTAAAACCATTAAAAGTTACTTTTATCCAACTCTATAAGTAATTAAAACCCATTTACCTACTCATATAATCAATTCATCTTCCAAAATATCCCCTAACTAATCAAAATCCCTTCTTTTTAATTTTCCTACTATGTTATCCAGGTCAATATTTTAAAGGATTGATTGCATGTTATGGAATTATGCCAGCTTGACTAACCTAGTTTGATACCTAACAACTATATTTTATACTTAGCCAAATCGAGTTGGTTTATCTTGTTGTCTAAACTCCTAGAGCGTTTAGGGTTAATCCTTGGATATGAATACCCCCTTCACATCAATCCAATAGAGAGGAACATTCATTTTCACATTATTACAATTTGCAATTCTACTAATTCTACATTTAAGGAGTCATTGCTTATGGTTTTTCCTTGGAAGGAATAATCTTATATTTTGGGAAATTCTTGGATACAAATTAGGAGTGTTTTAGCCTATAGATAGTTTTTATAGTGTGATCCTTAAAAATCCAAAACAACCTCTTTCAAAACACCACTAGCCAAGGGAGAGATTCAAGCATAACAAGTTCATCCAAAGGTAAGTATTCCTAAATTTTACTATTTCTTTTGATAGATAAATATTTCACAAAGTAATAGGATGCATATTTTATTCCTTGCTTATTTTACCTCTACATTGCCTTAGGTAGAGTTCTCTTTTCCTACTTTTTTATTTTAACTATGCCCCTTTGTGCTAAAATCTTTAATGAGAACTATATTAGATTTATTTTATGTATTATAGGTGTCACTAGAGTTATTGCATCATATCATTTACCTAGAGGCTTTGAAACCCTCTCCTTTGGTATTGTGTATTAAGATATCCCTTGGTTGCGTTTAGTGGATTTGAATTGGTCATGTCCTTATATAAATATCTATACAATGATTTGTTTGGTAAGATTACCTTATCCAAGCTTGGAATCCACTAAGTAAGATAAATTGCAAATCCATCCTAATTTATTTCATACATTCTGGTAAACTCAATGTGAATCTAACCCTTGCAATTTTTATTTTTTGAATTATAGTCAACTAGATCGAGTTTGTAGATCCAGTATTATTTTTTATGCATAGGTTTTCAACTAGATCTATCATATCGATTATGTTTTATCACATGTGTGCAATAATTTCAATTTCAACCAAATAAATTGAGTTTATCAATCTAATTTTATCTTTTGTTCATAGTTTTTAAACTATACCAATCATGTCGATCACATTTTGTATTTTGTGTGCAAGTTTTTTACTAGATCAAGCCTATTGATCTAGTTTTAACTTATGTGAGTAACTTTTTAACTAGATTGATCATATCAATCATTTTTTGTATTTTGTGTGTAATTTTTTACTATATCGAACCTATTGATCCAATTTTATCTTATGTGAGTAGGTTTTCAACTAGATCGAGTATATCAGTCACATTTTATCTTCTATGTCCAAGATTTTCAGTTTCTTCCAATTAGATCAAACTTATTGATCCAGTAATTTATCTTATCTTCAAATCCTATCTAAATCAACCAAATCAATTTTATTCATTTTCATATCTCAATTTCATCTAGCTAAATTGACCAATTTGATTTTATTTATTTTGAAACATTTACATTTTTAACTTTATCAAATGAAATCAATCTAATCGATCTAGTTTCATTCTCTTTTTTTTATTTATATCAATTTATTTAGACTAGATCAACTAGCTCGATTCTATCTAATAACATTATTTTATGGATTTACATAATCAAAAACTTGCATGGATGACCCAGTCAAACAATAATTCAATGCTCTCATAAAAATGACTAAATTGACTTGGTTGACCTTGTTTATCATCTAGGTTCATTCTTAATACCATAGTATTTCTATTTTCTCAATTTTAATTAAATTTCATTCCCTAATTTTCATTTAAAATTCAAATTATGTATTGTTTCCCTTAGTTTTTTAGTTCTTTAAAATTGTAACCACATATTCAACTAGATCAACCTTCTTGATATAGTTCTATGTCTATCTTCTTCCATCAAATAGACTTACTCAATTTCATTTATTTGGGCCTATTTTATAATAGACCAAGTCAACTAGATTGATTTTGTTATGTACTATTTACTCAACTAGATCGACCCACTCAATATTATTATGTGTGTTTTATCTTTATGTATAAGCATAATAAATTAACTTATATTTTCAAAGTAATTGCAAAAAAACTTTTACAAAATAGTTGGTTTCTTATTTATTTCCTTTCAAAAATTGTAACTTGGTTTTTGACAAATTGATTTTTGCCTTTATTTTCATATTGTTTGGCTTTCCCTAGAAACTATGTACCAACATTTTTAAAACTAATTAGATATTATTGTGAATGGTTACTCAATATTATATTTATGTTCCTAATTTATGGTTTAGAGATATTATGGCATAAGGGTATTTCCCTAATTTTCATAGCCATAGTATAGAGCTAACCATGGTCTTTAGTTTCTATGTACCTCACAATATTTCAAAACTACATATAATTTCCTTTTTTATTGAACCTTAGGAATCCATTCATATATTTGATTGTGTGGTGTATTGGTTAGTGGTTAGATCTAAGAAGTTATTTCCATCTTACCCTTGAAATCAGGTTTTGTGGCTATGAGATGTCACTTCTTCCATAGTTAATGTTTGAAAATATTGGGTCATCACTATCCAATGAAAAAGCTAATATCTTTAAAATCTTACAATATCAAACACAACCTTTAATAAATTATCCTGGTCTTCTTTTCAAATAAATATTTAGCATTAGTAGTTATAAAAATTACATTTTTATACTTTTTATTTGTTATTTTATGTTGTATTATAGACTATATTAGTTAGCATTGATATAAGTTATGTGTTGTGTATTTTAACTAGATCAACGAACTCGATCTAGTTTCTTATGTAATTAATTTAATTTTATTTTTAAACTAAATAATTAAATTTTAGATGATTTAAAAAAATTCTAAGCCATATAACTACATTGACTAGTTTTATCTTGTCAAATTATAGACTATTTTGTTTTCCTAATTTTCCAACTAGATCGACCAACTCAATTGATTAATCTTATAGGCTTTTTTATTATCTAGTTTTTTCCAACTAGATTGATTAGCTTGATCTAGTTAGTTTCCAAACTTTTATTTTATCTTGCTTATGAAACTAGATATAATAGCTTGACTGTGTATCTCCTAACCAACATAGTTCATTATTAGACTATTCTAGTTTGCCTATTCAAAATACAACTAGATCAACCATCTCAACTATGTATCTCCTAGCTGACATAGTTCATTATTAGATTATTCTATTTTCCCTATTAAAAATCCAACTATATTGAACAACTCAATTGTGTATCTCCTAACCTACATAGTTCATTATTAGACTATTTTGTTTTCCCTATTTAAAATCCAACTAGATCAACCATATTAACTACATATCTCTTAGACCACATAATTCATTACCATACTATTATGTTCTCCCTAATCATAATTCAATGAATTTGACCAGATCGATTGCATACCTCATGTCTAACATAGTTCATTTTTTAACTAGAATCTAATTTATTTAGCCAATCTAGTCCCCTTTCTTGCTAATTTAGTTTTATTTATTAAAAAATTTACCTCAAAAATATACACATAAATTTTCATCTTTCCACATTACTCAGCATCATGAAATCACGTATCAAAATTTTCCTTGATAATATTAACCCATTTATAAAATATATGGTTATTATTTCTTACCTACCTTAGCCATCCAAGAGGATAATATCTCATGGTGCAATTATTCCCACCTTTCATCAAACTCCATTAATTGAAACATGGTTCAAATTAATCAAACTAATGACTTAGATGGATATAACCCATTTTAAACTTCTCATGATAATGCCATATTTAATCTTAAAGATACCCTATCCAAACTTACTTATTAGACCATCGAAGTAATAAATACTAACATAAAAAATAGACCCATAGGCAATACTCCTATAGGAAACATTTATATCCCTAAACTTGGGAATGTTACTCCTTCCAACACTAATATTCAAACTTATACACCACATCATACCAATATCAACCAAAATACACCCATCAATACCACTCGGATTCTTTCTCAAATGGTTCAACAAATGAATATTATGAAAATAACCAACAATTCACAAATGATGCAAATGCAACATCACATCTTAAAAATGAATAATCAACCTCCTCTCATCATGCCTCAAAATAATCAAATATTTATTCCTCCACCTCTTATACATGCTAAGGGGAACATCATCCCTAAACCTCTTATGCATAATAAGATGTTTCAACACCTTAAAATGAACCATTATATCTCTTCATGGTATCCATTGATATTGGAAATAAATCTCCAACAATTAAATATGATGTAAATAAATAACTTGCATATTTTATTAAATCATTGGGTAATATATACAAGGAATGGGTCCAAACCAATACTTTCACTACCACCAAACTTTTAGTTAAAACATTCACATTAGATGTTTTAGATTGGTATAATCAACTCCCACAACATTCTATCTCACAACTATAAGATTTAGTCAATGCTTTAGTTTTAAAAAATCAATAAAATGATCTACCAAAAAATTATCTTAGTCATTTCATTAATGTTAGGCATTTATCCTTAGAATCAGCTCACACTTTCATCAAATAGTGAAAATCATTATCTCACAAAGTAGATCACAACATGAATAATTATAATCTATTTAAATTATTTATTGTTGCTTTAATACCTTCTCTTCATTACAAAGTTTGAAAATTTTATCCAAAAACTTTAAATTGAGCCTTTGATAAAGCTAAAAGATAAGATTTTCTTATGAAATAATTTGAGTCAACCCATAACTCAATCAAGCAAATTTTCAGAACTTTAACTAATGTAATTATGAGTGCCAATATACAATCTCAATCTTCTCTAATTAAAATAGGAATAGTTAAAGCAAAAATCAAACTATTTTCCACCCACCACTAATGGTAACACAAATGAAGCAGTTATTATCTCCATCTAAACCCTTCATCTATAACAATAATGCTCCCCATCATGGTATGATCCTAATAAATTTAATTGGTTCCATGTTGATATTAGTCATTCTCATGAAACATGTTATAAACCCATCAAAATTTTAGTTTTATTCATGTTAGGTGATACATTGACCATGATGTTATGATCAAAATATGTAATCATGATTATCTAAAAGCTTCTCAGAAGAAACAAGTTATTAAACCCATACCCTCAAAACCTTAAAAATCCTCTTCTATTCCTAATTCACAATATTCAAATGATAATATTTGTGTAATTGATTTTGATTATGATAAATATTACACCAAATATTAGTATGTGAATGCAACTAAAGTCAACTATAGACATAAACCTACTCACAAGGATCATATCACTAAACCTAATAAAGCCTCTACTAATGAAAAAATTCATGAATATACCACAACTACTATACCAACATCATCCTAACCAAATGATGAACCAATTCCACAACTATAACTTCAACCTAGTTCTCCTATCCATAGGAAAATTTTTATCTCACATAAACCTTATGTTGGCTCTTCATCCTCTAAATCACAGTGTAATTTCTTAGAATAACTTAATTTAATGCCTTGTAAAATTTCCCTTATGGAGTTAATCTAAGCTTCTACCTATCATCATAAATTATTTATATAATAATTTAAAAATATAAAAAAACCACAATATCATGATTTGAAAACCCCTTTTAATGATCCTTCACTTAAAGAAGTTCATATAATCAAAAATAATCTCCACATCCATAAAACCTTCCATAGAATTTTTTGAAGAAGATATGATTAATGATGAGATCCTATTTTGAGAAGATGATCCATGATGTAGGATAATCACTATTATGGGGTAAATTTGTCTTTTTTTAAGTATTATAGGTTATATTAAATAATAATTTATCATTTTGAGGTCCTAAGAGTTAGTTCTAGGTCAGTTTTAAGCATTTGGCAAGTTTCTCACCAAAAGGCTAATTCAAAATTTCAAACTTGTTTCTTGTAAATACATAAATAATTGTCATTATGAATGAGTCAAGATGAGTTTTATAGGTAATATATAGTCTATTATAATGGAAGGGGCCTATTAATCATTATTCTAAGTCAGGGTCATATAGAAAGAATAAGTAACTAAATAATGTGCAAGAAAAATCATTTGCCAAGTTGAGAGAAAGGTGGTTAAAGGTAAAGTAAGTAAATATACAAGCTTAGAAAACATGATAATAATTGAAAATATAATTGAGGATAAGATTAATATCATTAAAAAGTATAAATATGACAAAAATATCATGTTTGGATAGAGAAATTGAGAAGTGAAGAGAGTTGGTAGAGTGGACAGACTCTCATATAAAATAGGGGTCTGTACTAAATCACCTATAAGTTTTTACATAATAAAGATAAAAATTTGTTTGAATTAATTTTATCTATTATATTTTTTAATTTTTTAAATATTCTCATTCAATTTTGAATAAATATTGTATTCATTTTGAATATTTGTTGTTCAAACCCTTCTCAAACCCCTATTTTCTATACTTGGTCATACACACAATAGTTTGTTTCATGTATAAATATTTATATGGGTCATGATTAATAATTGGAAGGGTTAAAGGAAGTTATATAGGTCATAAATTAAGTGTTATATTTATTTAATAACTCATATATTTTATGAATGATCAAATTTTAGCTCTCGACCTCCAAATACACAATCAAACCCTAAATGAGACAAAAAAGCTCATAGTTAGAGATTCAACCAATCAAATCCAATAAAAATTTGGGATAAGTTAGTAGATATAGTTTATAAATTATTATAATGTATTTTATGTGAATAGATACTTTAAATTTTCTATTATAGAAGATTGTGTGTTCAAAACACATAAATTCTGTGTTTTCAAGATAACGAATAAAGATAAAAGCATCGATTTTACAATTTTTAGCCAAAATTGGTCAAATAACATTTGGATCACCTATGTTTTATAAAATTACAATTGTACGTAGTTTCAAGAAATTTTTTTGAGTCTAGATTTCACTTTGACTTATCAAAGCAACCATAAGGCTTAGTATACTTAAGAACAAAGTTTGGTTGATTAATTTTGTTATTTGGAACCAACGTTCTTGTCAAGATTTGATAGCATTGAATTATCATTGAATATGTATTAAAATATGAACCAAGATATTTTTTCATCTAATATGATTATAATCCTCTTAAAAGAATGTAGATAGTCCTAGTTCATCCTATATAAGGTTAAGAAGTCAAAAATTAGTTTTTAGGTGATCCACTAATCCAAATCACTCAAAATTTTGTATGTTTGATTTAGAGTTAATTTTATACATGATTAAATATATTATATTGTCCAAAATAAAGTGGATTACAAGGGTCCTTTGACTGAGTATTAATGGACCTAGAGTATTCGATCTGAAAGAGAGTTCAGTGATGTTATAAATATTTATGGATTATTTATTTGAAAGTTGTTATTTAAAAAGGAATTCATAGTGTTCATAGGATTCTAATTATTTTTTGGGACAATAAAAAATAAATCAAGGGTCATTGTATTTTTTATCAAGAGTGTATACAATCCTAAAAGAGATTGAATTTAGTTAAATAGGACTAAATTAGTTTTTGTGGATAATTGGTGATGTTTGAAACTTGTAAAGAGCTTTTTAAAACTCCATACTATTATCTAAGTCTCTGATAAGATTGTTTGAGTCAAGAGTGAAGTATTATAAGTGTATTTGTTCAAGTTATACTAATGTTTTAGTACCATGTTTTACATCTAAGTGAAGTTGTCTTTTGTGAAGTTTATGGATTCAAGTGTCTAAGTCATTAAAACATTGATAATAAATAATTGGTATATTAAAAACCAATATAGATAAGGATTAATATTCTTATTTAAAATATCAAAATATTTTCAAGATAAAGAAAGGTCTATTTTTTTAAGTAGATCTCAAGAAAGAGTAAGTAGAACACTTGATTTGACACCAAGTGGTATCAAAGCTCAAAAGACTTGAGCTAAATATTTTATTTTACTTATATTGGAGGTGACATGAGGATATCAAGATGTTGAGGACAAGCTTGTGGAGATGGCACTTAGGATTAAGGGTGTGAAGAAGGGTCAAAGAAGGTATTTAGTAAAAGAGGATATGTTGAGGGAGTTGAGAAACATCAAATACCTCTTGAAAATAATAGAAAGGACATAGAAAAGAGGTACTATAGGAGGTTACATTAGTGATGATGATGTAAAACCACAAGAAGAGAGATTAGCAGTAGAGGAACAAGAAGGTATAGAAGAAATACTTATAAAGGTAATTGAGAAGGTAAGTACTAAACCTAAATTTAAAATTCCCATGTATGATGTTAATCTTAAAGAAGAAGAGTTGATAGATTGACTAAACACTCTAGATAAGTAATTTGATTATAAAAGTGTGGATGAAGATAAAAGGGTGAAATTTACTGTAACAAGGCTAAGAGGACATGTATCATTATGGTGGGATGTAGTAAAAAATGATAGAGTAAATAAAGGTAAGGACAAGATTACCTAATGGGATAGGATGGTGGCTAAAATAAAAGGTAAATGTATACTTAGGGATTATCAAATTAATCTTTTCAAGAAACTTCAAAATCTGAAACAAGGAGATTTATTAGTTAAAGAATATACTAAAGAGTTTATACACTAGCCATAAGAGTAGGTCATAATGAAGAGGACATGGATAGCGTATATAAGTATGTCAATGGTTGAGAATTTAGTATTTAGGATGAAATTGATTTATTATTTCCTAGAGTAGTGGAGAAAACATATCAATTTGTACTTAAAGTAGAAGAAAATATGAGCATGGTTACAAAACACAAGAGTAGTTACTTCAGAGAGAAGAGGTAACATGGTGAAAGAATCTAGGTTCATGAAGAAAAAAATATCACATCTTCAAATCAATCTCAATGCTCAAGAGGAGATTATTTGTAAAAAAGGAAAATGTTCTATCTAGAAGGTAAGAAAGGTTTCTTTGGGGGTAGATATGGTAAAAGTCATGAATTTGGTTAAAGACCTCATGAAACTCCAAATTGTGATCAAAGAAATCATGCTAATCAAATCTTGCAAGATGAAAATGAAAAAAGTACAAGGTTAATTTATTCTTTTTAGGAATTAGGTGTTTAATTCCTAAGAAAATAAATGTCTGACTAAATGTAACTCAGTAAATAAATGTGCTTTAATTAACCTACTAATTTGTGTAAATAGATAGTATTTTTCCTTTTTCTAAATATAGAAATAGGTGAGGGAAATTATAATTTAGCTTATTTTGGCTAATCTGGACTGAAAAAGGTCTGATAATTGAGGAATAAGACTGAGAAATAGTTATAAATAGATCCCTAGAATTTATTTTCTGATTGGACAATAGCATAAAAAATTGGACACCCCTATGTTTGGTGCTATAGTCCTCCCTATCACTATTGTCCTAAGGCTAAATTTTTTCTAGGTTTTATTTGTCTCCTCAGTATGACCTTATGTACCAAATTTTAGGTCCTAAATATTGTTAGAACTCCTTGTAGATATGATTATTCATATGCCTATGTCTTCTATGCAATTTGAGGAAACTTTAGCAAATGGGAAAAATGGGTTAGTATGTAAAGGATACACTAAATGCACTTCACACCTCGCGTAAGGGCACGCTGCCTACATACCAATAATTTGAAGAGGGATCAAGCTAATGTAGTTCTCCCATTGAAGTTATTGGTGTAATTTGTGTATGATCAATGAAACTATAATGCAAAATTGGATGTGCTTCAGCTATCTATGGACTAGTGTAATGACTTGAGTAGGCTTTGAATAATATTGGAAGGTTATATGCAAAGAATAGGGAATAGTGCTTGAGTGTACTTGCTTGTATTCTTGCATCTCTATTGAAAATGAGTGACAACCCTCTAAATAGAGATTGAATGGCCTTTTATATGGAAAATGATGATCATGGGTCAGATGATCTTGTATTAGTCTGATAGGGAAAAAGATAAAGAATCAAGAAAATTTGATCATTTGAGGCTAAAGTGAACTTGGACAACAACACCAAAAATAGGACACCTCTAAATTTTGGCACTCCTATCCAAGTTGGGCACTATTATCCTAGGAGGATGAGACTTGGGGGGATATATTTGGGTTTTAGGGTGTTTTTTGGGTCTTAAAAATCTAAGTTTAAGAAGCTATGTGTGACTAAGAATCAATGAAAGTCTAGCTGAGAAGCGTTAAGTGAGCAAGAAAGAGGACCTATAGGTTGGGTGATATTAGTCATACCTAACTCATTAAATTTTGCATTTTATATGATAACATTTACCCCACTTTATTCTAGTGATGAAACAAAGTGAAATACTAAGATAAAGGAAAAAATAGAAATCATACCTAAACTTATTTGTAAGGGAAAATTTCATGAAGTTGTGTGATGTTGGATGTGCATAGAGAGAGCACGTTGTGATGTGTGAATCTGTAAATAAAAACATGAAGTAGATTAGTTCTTACTAGATACGCTATGTCTAAAATAAGAACCTACAAAAACTAAGTAAAGGAAGAGAGACGAATGAATACACCTCATTGGGTACGTGAACTAATACAAAACTTATTGTGATGTTGGATTGTGCTAAATCAAGAGTAATATCATGAATGTATATGAGTGATCAATTCCTCAAAATGTGACTCAAGAATGCAAAGGATCTCCCTTTGGCTTCATCATCACCAATTAAGTGAAGTCAATGAATCATGTGTGTGCTAATCAATGTTTGGACTGTATGTCCAATCCTTCTGAATAGGTGGTTCAAGAATACAAAGGCTAACCTTTTTGCTCCATTGTTGCCCGATGAAGTGAAACTATGAAGTGATACTAGTATAGAATATATGTCATATGAGATGGCTCGTGGATCCCATGAATGTGCTAGAAATTTGACACTATGGTGTGGATAGCTGAATGTGTGATGGAAACCAAGCCACTCTTGGATATTTTGAAAGATGGAGATTAGGCTTGTATGAAAGCCACTCCAAAATTGATGTACTACGCTTGTATGAAAGCCAACTTGGGAACTCAGGTACTCAAAAAGCTAAAGTTGTATTTAAATTTTAACTTTAATATGATATCAACCACTTACATATGGAGTAAGGCATGTAACTAATGAGAAATACTTGGAATAAACTAAACTCAAAAATAAAATAAGATTAATGTGCTACACACATTACCCCCAATCATTGATGTCTAGAACATAGATTATGATCTAGAAGTTATACCAACCACCCAATTTGAACTGAAAGTGAGAACCATCATGTCACATATGTTAACCCCCTATATCTAAGAAAACTATGCTAAAACTACTAAATCTAAAGGATCTAGAAGTATAAAAACTATCCCTAGACTAAATTTTTTACCTACATTTGGAAACCCTAAGTGTTTTTCTACCTAGACAAAAGTAAAAAACTATAGGCACCCTTATTTTTGGTTATACTATCCATTTATAGTGCTACTATCCATTTTTGGGGTTATTGTTTGGTGTGAAAACTGACTACTGATCTGAGACTACTCCTATTTTTCTACACTAATTTGACCAGTTTGACCTTTGGTGTTGACTATTCTAAATGTTGTTGTTTTGATTTCTAGGAGGTTTTATCTCTATGAAAAATCCCCTATTTGATGTCCCCTCTTCTTAGAGGAGGAATGATGAACCTGTAATGACTTCCCTCAAAATAAAAGAGTCCTACAAGTGTGCTAATCTAAAAATATATATGATATAACATTTGACGTTTGACTATGATCAAGATTTCAAGGATATTCAACTATCCCTAAATGCTATATCTCTATACCCTAATCTTGAAGATAAGATTGTTTGGCACAATGAGCCAAGCGAACAGTTTAAAATTTATTCCATTTTCACTTCAAAGGGAAATGGCAACAAACCGTTGTGGACGAAGGCCTGGATCAAGGGGCTCATCCCTAAAATCAAAATCTTTTTCTGGACCCTTCTCCAAAACAAAATCTTAACTTTGGACAATTTATAGAAAAGAGGAATATATATTATAAACAAGTGTATTCTTTGTAAGAAGGGCCTTGAAGATAGAGATCATTTGTTCGTAAACTATTCTTTTACACAGCTAGTCTGGAAAGAGATCCTCAATATGTGGGGCATCGCATGGATCCATCATAAAAACATGGAATTATCTCTTAAAAGCTGGTACTGCCCCTCTAAGAATTTTGAAGTAATTTTTTTATGGAAACTTACTCTTCCCCATATTTGGTGGGGAATATGGAAGGAAAGAAATAACCAAATCTTTAGAAATAAAGAACTCCCTGGATGGGTGGTAGGACAGAACATCATTAGAGCTATTAAGGAGAATTTTTTATCACAAAATAATCCAAGCTCAACTCTCCAAGTGGATACTCCCTTAAGTACGGAAAATTCTAAAGGTAAACCTGATAATCCCATATTAGGAGTTACATGGAATGCTCCCCCTCAAGGGTGGATTAAAGGAAACTTTGATGGAGCTGCTAAAGGGAATCTGGGGAATGCAGGTTGTGGTGGAGTCTTGAGAAACCATATGGGAAAGGTAATTGATGCTGTTGCAATCCCCATTGGTAAATCAAATTGTCACATTGCTGAAGCTTCTGCCGCCCTTCAGACCATCAAAATAGCTATGGATTCAAGATATCCCAAATTGTGGCTAAAAGGGGACTCATTGAACATCATAAATATTCTTAACAATAAAAATACTGTGTCTTGGACTATAGAGGCTATGGTAATGGAGATGAAAATCTTAATAAAAAAATTTGATAAAGTGACTATAACCCACACCCATCGTGAAGCCAATGGAGTTGCAGATTGGTTAGCACACTGTGCAGTTCGGACAGGACAAAAAGTGAGGTGGCAGGAAACATTAGAAAAGAATGTGGAACTGAGGGCACTCATTCTTCATGATGCAACTTATGCAAAGGAGGGAAAGATTAGATTGTAATAGAAATATAATGAGTTGGAGGAGTGGCTTCACGGGGAAAGGTCTAAAATCATTATAGAGGAAGGCTCTTGAGAGTGAGAAGCGGACCCTAAATGTGCCCAAACAAAGCCGAATTTCAAATCAAATTGGTAGCAGGTGGGATCATTGTAAATTTCATAACGACTAGGTTTCAAAGGAAATGAGTATGGCTCGTGAAAGGAAGGGAGAACCAAGGAAGCAGGAACCTAAAAACTGTGACGAATGGAGAGAGAAACAAGATGTCTAGAGAATACTGCAGAAAGGAAAAGTCATGAACTATATGGAAAGGCTATATGGGTCAAAACCACATATCACTACGATTTTTTTCAAAAATTGGATTGATGAAAGGGTCACTTTGCATGGTATCACAGTGAACCTAACAGAGGATTTTATAGCAGAGGTTACAGGGCTGCCTACGGATGGACTTAAATTCTCCAAGCAGATAAGCATTTCAAATGAGGCCTTTTGTAAATTCCCCAAGATGGATGTGGAAGAGTATAAGCTGGTCAAGAATGGGGATTTCTATGAATTGAAATAGATTAAGGGGATATGGAGGGATGTCTTATGCTGCATAAGGGAGTATTTCATCCTGGACGGAAGAAGCAAGAGAGTGCATAAATTCCACTTTGTTTTCCTTAATCATTTCAGACACAAGATAAGATTGTCTTTTCCCTTTTACCTGCGCTTCTCTTTGGTCCAAAGTTTATTTGCTCACAGGAAGAAGGAAACGCGTCCTATCCTGCATGAAGGCCTAATTATGTTAATCGAAGGCTACTACAAGAATAAAGCTATGGTTAAGAACCCTAACCATGGGAAAAATAAGGAGTCTGGGAGCAGAAAGAGTGAAATTGTAAAAGGGAAAGACAAAATCAAGTTCCCTAGCACCAAAAATTAGAATGTAGAAGAAGATACAGACCGGGAGAGAATTGATAAACCTAGGGAGGAAAATTTGGAGGAAGAAGAAGGAACTGAAAGCTGGAATACAAATTCAAATGAGGATGAAGAATGTCAAGAGAAGAATGAGAAAGGAGTCAGCAAAGAGGAGGAATCTAAAAATAGTAAAGAAATTGAGGAAAATCAGAAAGTGTCAGAGGAAGATATTGTCCAGGATGGCCCTGTTGAGGACCCTATTTCAAGAAACGAAAGGGAAAATACAGTTTAGGATGACAATCAAGAAATGGACATGGAAATTTAGATTGGAACAAAAGAATAGTATCAAAGGGGCTGAGAGGATCACTTTGAAGAAGGTGGGAACAGTCCCAATAAGAATTTTGAGGAATGGAGAGAGAAAAGGCAGAACGATGGAATGCACACACCTATGAGTTGGGTTAATTGCAAAGTAGAGGCTTCTCTCCAACTTGATTCTTGGGTGTGTAAGGAGATTAAGGATCTCAAAAGGAAAGTGGAAATTATGGAAGATAACCAGAAAGCTGCATTGAACAAAATTAACAACATGGAAAAATAGATAAGAGATATCCCTGTCAAGCTCAAAGATTATGAGAATAACCTTCAGGAACTCATTAAGGAGAACAGAATGAAAATGGAGGAAGTAACGTCCAACATTTGTGCTGCAGCTGTCAATATTGGAAAAAGAGCTAACGAGGAGACCAAATCCTTGGAAGGGCCTAGAAAAAGGATGAGACAAAGCTCAAGAAATAATGTTACACAAGAGGGAACCAAGTTGATGGCAACTACCACTCAGGATACTACTATTGTGAAAGTTAAAGAAACTGTGAAAATGATTTTGGAACTGGAAGAATAGTCTAGTTCTTCTTGTTGGTTATGTTTTCTGGTCCTGTTCTCTGGTTTCTTTTTGTAATCTTCTGTCTATGGTGTAGCCAGATCTATGTTAAATCTAGGTATTGACCGGTGGTCTCTATGGTGGTTTCAAGTCCATATAAAACCTATTTTTGCTACTTCTCTGTAGTAGTTTTTAGGTTCTTCATGTGGTCGTTAATGCTTTATCTTTCTTTCCTTTTACTTGGGTTTTGAGATCCCTTCAAAACCTATTTTTACCTTAATCTAAAACATTTTATGTTTGACAATATGTTTCAAGATATAACAATGTTTATATTAATATATATTGTTAGATTAATAAGGGTATGCCTAGATAGATATAAAAATGTAAGAACATGTACATGATACTGGACTAGTAATGTTAGATATTAGTTGTTAGTTGTTAATTTATTAGTAAGTATGGAGGGATGGATCATGATGTCCATCATGGCATCCAAAAAAGCAAGGTAAATGCATGATATGGATCATGGTATTACACACATGAGAAGTAAACAAGCATATGAATTAGGAAGCATATAAGGGTGGCCAAGGGACCATGCAAACAAGGGACATGGACACATGTCACTCAAACTAGAAGATAAGCATGGAAGGCATGTTCAAATGACACATACGCATACAAGTGAATAAGTAAAGTTGGCACAAGGGCCATAGACACATAGAAAAATACAAGCAAAATACATTGGAAAATTTCCTAAGGAACACACATGAATAGAGGCAAATAACATTAGTAGATGTCCAAAGGCACAAACATAATACAAGTAGGAACTAGAAATGCAATCACATAAGCTATGCTAAGAAAGAAATGAAATTAAGATAAGAAATGAAGGATAAAAACACATATAAATAATCAAAGTAAATGTGAAAGTATACAAAACATGTGTAGTATAAGACTAGGTATATGATAATAAATACACAAGTGTTAGGTACTATTGAGATGTTGATGTAGTAATCTATGTAATCTAGTAAGGAATATGCATCAGTATGATAACTCAGAGTGTGTTGTGTAGGAATGACATAACCTAGATGGTGTAGTCATGTAGGAGATGCCCTTAGTGGGTATGTATATCAATGTGTGATTTGCATTTATAATTATAAATGCCCCCTTAATGGGTAGAGTAAAGTAATCAAAGAGCTGGATATCACTTCACACACTCAAAAGAGATCAAGTGAAGCATGGTAGTGCAAATAAATTGACATAAAAATAGCATGAAACAACTAATTTAAGTCCTATCATGATAGTAGTAATGTAAACGTGGATGATGCATACAATCAAAAATATTTTTGGTGTTTTTGAAAAATTTTGAATGTTTTTGTATTTTGAAGTGTTATATTGTTTTTGTATTTTTAAAAATATTTGAACTATGTACAATCAAGAAAAAGATTTTATGTAAAATCAATGTTGAAAAGAAATGATAGTAGTCAATGAGTCTCAAATGAGACCCCCTATCATGGTGTCTTGTATCAAATAATGAAATCATGTGTGATTGTTAAGCATGATTAAATGGCTAAGAATATGACTTTGTATATTTGGATTCATCATTGGTATATTGAAAATCATAATAACCTATATTATTTCACTCATCATTATCATCTTGATTTTGATCCAATGGAATGCTAGTGTTGACTGTTGTTGTATCTAGATCTTTTCCTTTGATAAATTGTGTCTATGAATGATTTTCCTTAGGATATTCAATAAATCCCAAACCTTGATGACAAACATTATCATCTGCTATAATAGGAGTAGTAATGCCTTGAGCATTCTTGTCTAACATTTGACCTTGATAATCAAACTGTTATAGATCTCTTTGACCAAACCCATACTACTTTGAAATTTTAGCCTAATTTTGGAGAGGTATATTTGCATATTTTTCACACCTGACATGTGCTTGTGGTATTGTTTGTTACTCTCATTTTTCTTGTTGATCCTTTTGTTGTTTTGAGTTCTGCTTTGGTAACCACTTTTGTATAGTTTTTAAATATGACCCTTTGTGAATGTGTTGTTGTGTTTTCATGGATTGATTGAATAATTTACCTTATATAAGGTCCCCATTAACAATTATCTATTGTATATGTTTTTTCAATGTCAAACATGTATTTGTGTGATGCCCATGTATTTTATGATATGCATAATAATATCTAGATCTTCTCACTAGATGTAGAGGAGGTATTTTGATTAAGCTAGATTTAATCATTTCCCTTAGTATCTCACTTGAAATCTTATTTTATCTTTGAATGCTTTCTGAATCACTATTTGTAGAGTTACTTTGTTGTGATTTGTTGTTTTGATATGTAACATTGCTTATAACCAATTAAATAGGTGAAGCTGCATATACATGATTGACACTAGGGTGTCTTTGAAGCTTTTGTATTGTAATATGATTTTCCAATGTTATGATATTTTCATGTAATATTTGATTCTACATATATAAATCTGAAATTATCTTTCTCATACTAGTGATTTTGTCATTTAGAGACTCATGAGTACCAATCTTAGTTGCTTCCAATTGAACATGTAAACACATATGCTGAATATGTTTTGAAAAAGATGTAGGTTGAATGTATGCATTAGGAAAAATAGTAGAGGCTACCTCACATTTTGTATGGGTGATAAAAAGGACTTGGTTAGAGGTAAATTAGCTATCACCCTCTTGAGGGAGAGGAGGAGAAGCGATTTCTTATCTCTGCATAGGATATGACATTGAAACAAGAGTAGCAAGTGGTATATACATCTAGGTAGAAACTATTCATATAGGCTAAAATTCAAGTAAGTGAAGTTATAAATTTTATATAAATATGATTATAAAGAACATTCCACATGAAATATAACAAACAAGGGATAGAAATCATGAATTTGTGCAAGTATGCATAAGAAACTATGACATGTGCTATGACATTTTTAATGTGTTTATCAAGATAAACTTGTATATTTTTCCCTATGAGAGATAGAGAGTGAAGGGTAGAGAGCATTGATTTGTGAAATAATGCATAAATTTATTTGACATGTATTATAACATTTGTAATGTGATTAACATGATAAGCATGAAATTTTTTCCATATGAGAGATAGAGAATATGCAAAAGAAATATTGAAATCTTGTGCAAGTTTAGCAATGAATATTGTAATATCATCCCTTATTATGAAACATAAGCATGAAATAAAAAGGATGAAGCTTTGCACTAACATATGCTAGACTTCATCATTCATGTACATAATAGGGCCCATTAAGGTTTCATTGTTATTTGCAAGAAATATAAGAAAAGTTTGTTAATAAATGAGCATCATTTTTATAATTTTGTTATGGATGTAAGGTGATACCTAAATAATGAAAATAGGAGATATTATATGCAACTAGGGAATTTTCATAAATATTTGTGAAAAATACTATGAATTTTTTTAATTTAGATTGAATTTCTAAGGAAAGTATGCAAGATTTTTTTTAAAAAAATTATGGGAAAGTGCTTGATTTAATAGGACCTAGTAGATGCAACTAGGGTTTGAAAAGATTTTTTTTCAAAATTAGTAAAATAATTTTAAAAATTTGTTATTAATTTGTATAATTTAGCTTGAAAAATTTAGGAAAAATCTGAAATATTTCTAAAATTAGCAATATATTTTTCCTAGTGGTTTGAAAGTGTTTGTATGGAAATAGGACCTAGTATGTGAAAACTAGGGTTTGAGTGAGTTTGTTGAAAATATTTAAATTAATTTTTAGTTTTATAATTTTTTAATTTAGGAAAAATTAGGAAAATATTGCAAAAAATCAAAAATAATTATCCCTAGGGTTTTTGTGCAAAAATTCAAAGTAATCAGGTTGACCAAATGATTTATTCTTTTTGGGAATTAGGTGTTTAATTCATAATCAAATAAAGGTTTAAGTAAATTTAAATAAATAAATAAATGTGATTAAATTAACCTAATAATTTTTTTAAATAAATAGTATTTTTCCTTTTTCTAAATATAGTAATAAGTGAGGAAAATTAGAATTTAGCTTATTCTGGTTGATCTGGACTAAGACAAGGTCTGATAACTTGAGGAGCAGAATTGAGAAATAGTTGAAAATAGATCCTTAGACTTCATTTTATGATTAGATAGGAGTACTAAAAATTGGACACCCATACTTTGGGTGTTATATTCCTCCCTAGCTCTTTTCTCCTAAGGCTAAATTTTTTTGGGATTTTGTTCACCTTCTTAGTATGACCCTGTGTACTAAATTTTAGGTCCTAACTATTGACAGAACTCCTTATAGATCTGATTCTTCATGTGCCTATGTCTTTTATTCAATTTTATGAAACTTTAAAAAATGGGAAAAGGGGCTAGTGTTTAAAGGATATGTTGGATGCACTTCACACCTCATGTATGGGCATGCTTCCTACATACCAATACTCTGAAGGGAGATCAAGCTAATGTAGTTACACCATTGAAGTGCTTGGTGTAATTTGTGTATATTAAATGAAACTAGAATTCAATATTATATTTTCTTTAATTGACTAGGGACTGGTGCAATGACTTGAGTAGGCTTTGAATAATATTGGAAGGCTATATGCAAAGAATAGGGAAGAGTGATTGAGTATACTTGCTTGTATTCTTGCACCTCTCTTGAAAATGAATGACAACCCCTCTAAATGGACATTGAATGGCATTTTATATGGAAACTAATGATCATGAGTTAGATGAGATTGTATTAGGTCAACAGGGTAAAAGATAAGGAATCAGGAAAATATGACCATTTGAGGCTAAAATAAACTTGGATAATAGCACCAAAAATAATACACCCCTAAATTTTGATGCTCCTATCCAAGTTATGTGATATTTTCCTAGAAGGATGAGATCTTAATGGATGGATCTAGGTTTGAGAGTGTTGCCTAAGTCTCAAAAAACTAAGTTTGAGAAGCTATGGGTGACTGGGAATCAATGAAAGTCTAGCTGAGAAGGGTTGGGTGAGCAATAAAGATGACCTATAGGTTGGGTTCTATTAGTCATAACTAAGTCATCCAATTTCATATTTTATATGATTACAAGGGTCAACTAAAAAACCTAAAAGGAGAATATTATTGTTTATGGAGAATATGATTTCCAAAGCATAGGAGATAAGTGCAGAAATAGTACAAAGACAAAGCATATTCAAGACAATATGCAAGGTACAAGGTAAGTGTTTTCAAGTCATTATTGATAGTGGGAGTATTGACAATTTGGTATTTGATAAGATGGTTAGTAAATTATTTTGAAAAAGGTAGATCATCCTACTCTCTACAAAGTGTCATGTTTATAAAATGGCCATGATTTTTTTGAAAATGAATAATGTAGAGTAGAATTTCAGACTGGAAGTTATAGAGATGTGATATTGTTTGATGTGGTACAAATAGATGCTTATCATATTATTTTATGGAGACCATGGCAGTATGATATGAAGGCTTTCCATTATGGATAGAGTAACACTTATACTTTTGAAATAGGAGGAGAGAAGCATGTAATTCTTCCATTAAAGGAATAAGGAACAACAATAAAGGATAAGGTGTTGGTAATAAATAAAAAAGAGTTTCTACCTCAATTAGAAGAAATAAAGGTGAATGATATCATTCAAAAAAATTACAATAAGTAAAATATGAAGAAACGGATACAATATCTGATGAAACTAATGAGATATTTTATTTAGAACACCAAAATTCAATTGATGAGCACAAGAATTTGGGGACTAATGAACTTGTTAATATATTTGTGTTAATAAGAAATACAACTCCTCTAGGGGAATCTATTACAAAAATAATCTTATCAAAAGAGGTTTCCATGGAAGGTGCTATAAAATAAAATATGTTTAGTGAGAAGCATAATGAAGAGAAAGAAAAGATTGTGATAAGAATCAATAAGAGGATCTCATATGAAAAAACTCTAATTGAGGTTAGAAAAAATTATGAGTAGGTTTAGGTGAAAGAAACAAATCATATGAAGGAGGAAAGGAAGGAAAAAGGACCAAATAAAATATCTTACTTCAATTTGTTTTGACTTTTATCTATTTGGTATCCATCATGGTGATAGTAAATAGGTCTTAAAGAATGAATAAATAGTTATATTTCTATAATATATTTGTTCTATGTGCAGGAGTAGGTACAAAAAGGATATATGAAGAAAGATTACAAAAAAGAAGTAAAATAATGAATGAACAAGATAATTTGATTTTGAAAACAATATTATCATATGGAAGAAACAATAAAAAAAAGAAAAAGATGATATGTTGTAGGAAAGAACCAGGAGCAGTTCAATCTTTTCAAAAAGATTTAAACTTCATGTTTCAAGGTAAATGTATCAAATTCAAAAATGAATGATGTATATTAAAGATCAAAACTAGTCTAAATAAACAAGATAATATTTGGTAACTATGAGGAGAATTGAATACAAGTATAAAATGATTAGATTGAAGAATTACATCAACAACAACCAACATGAAGCAATACAAAGCATTCATGAACAAGAGTTCATGAAGGGTTATTTTTTACCCTAGTAGTTTGATGTAGGAGTGTCAATATTATGGGGTAAATGTGTATTTTTATAAGTCTTAGATATTTTAGGAAACAATAACATATCATTTTGAGGTACTAAGAATCAATTCTAGGTAAGTTTTAAACCTTTGGCAAGTTTTTTGGTAAAAGGCTAATTCAAAATTTCAAACTTGTTTATTGTAATACATAAATAATTATAATTGGTCATGAGTCAAGATGATTTTAATAGATCATAAATATTCCATAAACATGGAAGGATTCTTATTAATCATTATTCTAAATCAAAGTCATCCAAAAAGAACAAGTAACTAAACAATGTGCAAGAAAAGTAATTTGCCAAGTTGAGAGCAAGGTTGTTAAAGGTAAAGTAAGTTAATATCAAAGAGTATACAAAATGATAAACATAAAAAATATAATGGAGGAGTATATTAATATCATAAAAATTTATAAAAAGGGAAAACAACTTAGGTTTGGATAGAGAAAGGGAGAAGTGAAGAGAGTTGGTAGAGTAGGTAGACTATCATACAAAATAGGGATTTATACTAAATCACCTGTAAGTTTTTGCATAATAAAGATAAATATTTTATTTAATTAATGTTTTTAATGATATTTTTTAATTATTTAAACATTATTATTAAATTTTTAATAAATATTGTATTCATTTTAAAGATTTGTTGTTCAAACCCTTCTCAAACCCCTATTTTTTATGCTCAGCCATGCATACAATAGTTTGTTTCGCATAGAAATATTTGTATGGGTCATGTTTGGTTATTTGAATAGTTAATGGGATTTATATAGGTCATAAATTAAGTTTTATTTTGATTCAATAACTCATATATTTTATGAATGATCAAATTGTATCTCTCAACCTCTAATTACATAGTCAAACCCTAAATGAGACAAAAGGCCTACAATTCAAGATTCAACCAATAAAATCCATTAAATATTTTTGATAAGTTATTAGAAAAGGTTTTTAAAGTATTATAATTTATTTTAGGTTAAGATATACTTTTCATTTGCCATTATAGAGGACTGTGTGTTCAAAACATAGGAATTTTATGTTTCCAAGACAACGAATAGAGATAAAAGCATGGATTTTCTAATTTTAAGCCAAAAATAGTCAAATAACGTTTGGATCACATATTATTTATAAAATTAAACTTTTATTATGTATTAATAAAGTTTATTTGAGTCTATATTACACTTTGACCTATCAAAGGAGCTATTAGGCTTAGTAGTCTTAAGAACAAAGTTTGGTTTCTTAAAGTGGTTATTTAGGACCAATGTTATTTTAAAGATTTGATAACATTTAATTATAATTATATATGTATTAACATATTAAAAAATATATTTATTCATATAATATGAGTCTAATCCTCTTAAGATAATGTAGACAATCCTAATTCATCCTAGACAAGGTTAAGAAGTCAAAAGTAGATTTTTAGTGATACCATGATCCACATCACTCAAAATTTGGTATATTTGATTTATAGTTAATTTTTACATGATTAAATAACCTATATTTTACAAAATCAAGTGGAGTACAAGGATCCTAAGATTGAGTATTAATGGACCTAGAGTATTAGGTCTAAAAGAGAGTTCAGTGATCTTATAAATGTTTATGGATTACTTCTTCGAAAGTTGGTATTTGAAAAGGAATTTATATTGTTCAAAGTATTAATTTTTTTTGGAAAATTAAAAATAAATAAATTATTAATTTATTTTGTTTCAAGAGTTTATGTAGTCCTAAAAGAGGGTAAATTCAGTTAAATAGGACTGAATTAGTTTTTATGGATAATTGGTGATGTTTGGAACTTGTAAAGAATTTTTTTTAACTCTGTATTATTTTTTGAGTCTCTAGAAAGAATTTTTTAAATTTTGTATTATTTTTTGAGTCTCTAGTAATATTTTTTGAGTCAAGATTCAAGTTATATAAGACTCTATGATTAAGGTATACCAATGTGTTAGTACCCTTTTTTGCATCTAAGTGAAGTTGTCTTTTGTCGAGTTCAAAGATTCAAGTGTTTGAGTCATTCAAACATTGAGAATAGATAATTTTTATATTCAATACCAATATAGATAAGGATAAATCATCTTATTAAAAATATCAAGAGATTTTCAAGATAAATAAAGGTCTAATTTTACAAGTAGAGCTCAAAAAAGAGTAAATAGACCACTTAATTTGACACCAATCCACCTCTCTTTATCAAAATTGGAATCAACAATACCCTAACTAAATTCATAGTATATTAAGGATCATACATTAATGTCACCTCCCTTTGGTTAATTCAATAAATCGAATATGTTGGGGGATCACAAGAACAACACCTGTTCTGATCCCACTTTGTTAGGATCTTGCTCTTCAGAAAGAGCATAGTATGATTACCAAATATAAGCAATTATAAATGCAGAAATAACCAAAAATACAAGTAACTAGAATTCACCAATAGCACAAAATATGAGAGACAATACACTATCTTGTATTAACACTTCTACAGAAAAGAATACAATAAAGAGCCGCCACACTCTTCCACCTTACAGAGGCTTCCCACACCTCAAGTGTATAGTAATTCTTCTACAACACTCTCCTACCAAAAAAAGGGTCCCAACAACCAACTCACAAATAGAATTGGTGTTCACCTCTCCAACTAGTCAGTAATAACCCTGCCAGTTCACCAAGCACTCCAAAGTACTTCAAGTTGATCTCCCATGAACCTGCAACCTGCAATTCAATAGACCATACTCACACATGTAGATCTCCTATGAGCTTACAACAACTTGCAACTCAATGATCTTACACTTAGAAGGAACTTCCTTGCCTTCCTTATCTTATACCAATTACAATACATGCCAATGGGTCTATAAATAGATCCCAGAGTTAAACAATAACTTAGACTCTTAATTTAGACAATTATCCTCATAGCTCAAGACTCTAATTGGCCTTTACATGTAAACACTTCGTTCACTTAACTAACTATCCATGCAACGAACAGTTCTGGAACACACAGGTGACCGACACCAGTCCCTACTTGTCTGGTTTTGCTGATGTCAGTCGACTCCCTGCCATCGTCGGTGGCCTTCTGCATTGGTCATGACCGACGTCGGTCTTTCTATCGACGCTGGTGCTCCTGGATCTCAGCAACCTTCTGTTCCTTTAGTTTGCAAAGAGTTGAAGCTTTTAGCTCCATAACTCAACAATCTCCCACTTGGAGATAAACAATTGCAACCTGTACCTGTACCTATACTCCATCTAGTTTGTTCCCTTGGCTTTGTATCCCTCCTCAAGATCACTCTTGAAGACCAACCACCACAAATCCCATGGTGCAAAACCTGTCATCCAAATCACCTGCCACATCCACATCTACAAACCATGTAGAAAATAACCTGAACCTGCATAGCATGTGCACCTGCTACTAGTCCCTGTAAGAATCCACTGAACTATCCTCCAATGGTTCTCTCCCAGATTGGCTCCAACTTGTGACAACTCCCACTGCTTAGGAAAACTCAGGTTTAGTACATACTATGCACTCAACCTCATCATGTGAATCAAGACCCTATTCTGTGAACTGTCTAACCATTGGTGTGCTAACCGGTCTCACACAATCATCCTGAAACAAAGTCAACATATGACCCTCCATGTCTCTAGAACACACTCATGCCAAAGAATCTTGTTGCTCCTAGATTCTCCATGACAAACACCTGAACTAGATTTACCTTTAGTTTAACAATACCTGTATATGTAACCCTGCAACAAGCACATCATACAGTAATCGGATAATGTAGCTAATATTATCCAACCTGGTAAATAGAAATACAATGATCAAACCTCCATTGCCCTGCAGCTATACAAGACCATATACCCTGATCTTCCATCTCACGTATCCATTTCCACTCTTCTTTATCCTGAACATCCATTCGTCTCTCAGTGCTTACTTCCCGCTGGACACTCTACCCAAAACACCTATTTGGTTCTCCTCCAAGGAATGACATCCTCATCCATGCCAAGCTCCCACTATTTCTTGGATCTACCTATTCTGCTTCTTTAATAACTTCCTGGTCCTATGCCATAAGTGAGCAATAAGTAGTGTAAATAAGGGAAATGATGAATTTAAGAACTTACTTACAACTTCAGTCCTCCATATGGGTGCTTGAGACTCCATGACAGCATGCTGTCCACCCAAAATTCATCTCAGTAATCGATGCCAGTCACATCTCAGTCTACACCTGACCGGTGTCGGTTCCCTATGACTGCCCCCTTGCCGATGTCATTTTCCCCTGGCCGATGCCAGTAGTTATCTGCCCTGAGTCACCAATGTCAGGCTGCACATAGCCGATGTCAGTCCTTGTCTAGACGCCGATGCCAGTTTTCCTACCGACGTCGGTCTCTGTGTTTCTCTAGTGAGACCTAACTTTTTCCTGTGAGCTCTTTTTAGATCAAATCCTTGTCCAAAACACCCTTGCTCTGCTCAGAATTCTTCTGCATCTTATGCTGAACTCTATCCGTCACCTTCTCCTTAAAAACCAAGGCTTTCCTATTCTTGTCACTAACATCAAATTCCTCAAGAAACGTCACCTTCTTCTTCTGCATACAGAAACCATGATCCATACCTTCCAAATCCAAAAGCATATCCTTTGACTCAAGAACAAGCATCTCCTTCTTATCTATGTGACCAAGCCTATCAAACCACATCTCTGAATCTATAGCTGAAGTAGATAACCCAGAAAGAGAGTCAGTAATACAAGTAGATAGATAAAGTGTACCTACTTTCTTACCTCTAGCTACAATAAGTGTACCCTTGGTAACCTTCCAAGAGTCCACTGTGAGAGTTACTGTGCAACCCTCATCACCCAAAATTCTAACAAAAATCAAATTCCACTCCAGAACTGGGACATGCATGACCTCCTTTAACACCCATGTGTTACCTGTCTGTAGTTTCAGCTTCACTTTCCCTTTGCCAACAATCTGACAAGGCTTACCATCCCTTACACAAATTTCTCCAAAGTCTCCCTAGACATACTCATGAAAAAATTCTCTATGTGGGGATGCATGAAAAGAGGCACAAGAATCTAAAACCCAAGATTCTACTTTATCCAAAGAACATACCAGAGCATCCCGTGCAGCATAATCTGCAACATCTACTTCGTCTTCATGTCCTTCATGCTGATCTTCACCTAATCTGCAATCTCTCTTTAAGTGCCCTTGTTTTCCACACTTCCAGCAGATTATTCTACCATACCTAGACTTGGATCTTCTACCTATCTTGGACCTTGATCTCCCATGCTCTATCTTCTCTCTTTGCCTTCCTCTGCCTTCAACACTCAAAGCATTCCCTGATGACTCACCTGAGCTTTTCCTGCGTATCTCTTCATTCAAGATCACACTCACAACATCATCCACTTTTAATATTTTTGAAGGAGACACAGTATTAGAAACTGACATTACCAAACCTTCCCAACTTTCAGGTAATGAACACAAGATTAAGAGAGCTCTAATTTCATCATCAAATACAATATTGACTGAACTTAACTGGTTTACCAAACCATGGAAATCACTAAGATGGCTATGAATAGATCCACCTTCCAACATTTGCAAATTAAATAAACGCTTCATAAGAAATACCTTATTAGAAGCTGAGGGTTTTTCATATAAATTTGCCAAAGATTCCATCAACTCCACCGTTGTCTTACACTGTGATAAGCTAAAAATCACAGATGATCCAAGACTTAATCTAATAGATCCCAAAGCCTTCCGATCAAGAACCTCCCATTCTTCATCTTTCATATCTGAGGGTTTGCAATTAACCCCTCCCAATGGTAAGTACAAATCTTTCTAATACAGATAATCCTCAATCTGCATCCTCCACAGTTGGTAGTTCTTGCCATTAAACTTTTCCATTCATAGCTTACTGTCTTCTGCCATTGCTCAACTCCCACTCAAATAGAAACCCTGTGAGTAACCTGTAATCAAAACACACTAACCAAATCTAATCCAATCTGTTAGTATCCCAACCAACAGCTCTGATACCACTTTGTTGGGGGATCACAAGAACAACACCTGTTCTGATCCCACTTTGTTAGGATCTTGCTCTTCAGAAAGAGCACAGTATGATTACCAAATATAAGCAATTATAAATGCGGAAATAACCAGAAATACAAGTAACTAGAATTCACCAATAGCACAGAATATGAGAGACAATACACTATCTTGTATTAACACTTCTACAGAAAAGAATACAATAAAGAGCCGCCACACTCTTCCACCTTACAGAGGCTTCCCACACTTCAAGTGTACAGTAATTCTTCTACGACACTCTCCTACCAAAAAAATGATCCCAACAACCAACTCACAAATAGAATTGGTGTTCACCTCTCCAACTAGTCAGTAATAACCCTGCCAGTTCACCAAGCACTCCAAAGTACTTCAAGTTGATCTCCCATGAACCTGTAACCTGCAATTCAACAGACCATACTCACACATGTAGATCTCCTATGAGCTTGCAACAACCTGCAACTCAATGATCTTACACTTAGAAGGAACTTCCTTGCCTTCCTTATCTTATACCAATTACAATACATGCCAATGGGTCTATAAATAGATCCCAGAGTTAAACAATAACTTAGACTCTTAATTTAGACAATTATCCTCATAGCTCAAGACTCTAACTAGCCTTTACATGCAAACACTTTGTTCACTTAACTAATTGTCCATGCAACGAACAGTTCTGGAACACATAGGTGACCGACGCTGGTCCCTGCTTGTATGGTTCTACCAGCATTGACCGACTCCCTGCCGTCGCCGATGGCCTTCTGCACTGGTCACGATCGACGTCGGTCTTTCTGTCGATGTCGGTGCTCCTGGATCTCAGCAACCTTCTGTTCCTTTAGTTTGCAAAGAGTTGAAGCTTTTAGCTCCATAACTCAACAGAATACACCAAATAAAATATCAAACAAACACGCCTCATGTGTAGATGATTCAATAAAACCAATCAAAAACCACTTTGTTGAATTTGGATCCCACTCACCATTGGACCCAATACAATTCTTATTTATATTATGGATCTTGATATTCCCTTATCTTACAACATTTTCCTTTGTTTCCCATGGACCCATCGTATATGTGCCATCACATATTTAGGTAGTCAATGTATCAAATTCATACATAATGGTAAATGCTAAAAACATGAAGTTGATCCTAATCAATGGAACATTTAATTACCAAATCCTAAATCTTAATATCACTTTCCAGCTATTTATCACATCAATATTCCACTTCTCCTTTAGTTTATTAACATTCATTATGATTTACATGTTACTCTTGTAGACTCAAATGATGATGAACCAAATGAATTGAAAAATACTTGAATACCACTCAATTACCTCTTGATATAACATAATGGCTTCCTCCTTCTCTACTCCCACGTGATCATACCATTCCCTTACTTTATGATACTATTGATAACCCCCCCTAATATAGTGTATATGAAGATTCTTACATAAAGGATGATTTCACTTGTAATGAATATGTAGTAGATAAATTTTTTCAAGGTCATTTGACTATGTCTCCTCACAAATTCATTTACATAGGTGTATATACTACTGAATCTCCTATGGAAACTTATACATGTACCATATCTCACACCTATGATGATAACTATATCATGGCCCAAGATAAATCATGAGATTTAGATGTACACCATTATTTAAATTTATTAATAAAAAGACATGCCTTTAACTATGATTTTCATGCCAATTATATCTCATCTAATATTGAATAATAAAGCAAAGCTATGTATCCCCTATTAATCCATTATTTAACACTCCATGGGTAATTGAATAAATACATACTACTACATATTATGAATATCCTATGCAACTTAATCTAATATGACCCACTTTACCAACCATAAATATCATTTCTCCTTATTATGATTATGATGATTAATATAAACTATTACCATCTGAATATATCCTACCAAACTTGATTCAAACTAATCTTCCTAAATTATCACCTAAAAACACACATTGAAAAAATCAATTTAATTACTATAGATCTTGTCGATTTATCTCAACCCAATCTCATCAACACAAAATCTTTATCCTCTACTTTAATTAGAATTGTGTTAGATTCTAAAGCTACTGTTGTGAGACAAATACATTTTGAATATGATAGAAAAGTTAAAAAAAATCATTGATATTGAAGTGGATGTCAAATATTATGGACATTTACCCATCCTTCTCAATGACAAATCTATACTAAGACTCCTCCATGCTATAAAAACTCAACTTCCATGCCAACCTCAATCTTGTCCACTTTCAACAAAAGGTTCCTTGTTTTTAAAAAAAAAATGCTAGTATGGACCCTTAAACACATCCTATTCATTCTCTCCCTCCTACTCCCTATCATTTTCAAGATAAAAATATTATTCTCACCTAATAAACCACAAAAATATAATACAATACACCTACATGTCCTTGACCTATTTCTATCTCAAAAGAGCTCACACCTGAAGAACATAATAAGTTTAATCTCTTCTTTGACAAATATCATGAAGATTTCACTTGGTCATATGGATACATGCCTAGAATTGATCCTAAAATTATTTTCTATAATATCATTACCTACCCAAATGCAAAACCTATATAGAAAAAGTAACAAAAATTCCCTTAGATTTCTAATTTATGCCATAAAGAAATCATCAAACTTTTGGATGTTAAATTCATTAAACCTATGGATTACTCATAATGGGTTTCAAACATTATCTGTGTCCATAAAAAATTCACCATGGTTATTTTTATATGCATCAAATTTCAAAACCTAAACTTATTACATCCAAAAGATAATTTTCCCTTACCGTCAATTGATGACATTATTGATTCTACCATTGGTTATGAAATGTTATCACTCAAAAATAGTTTCTTAGGATATAATAAAATTCACATAGCTCTCAAGGATCAACATAAAATATCATTGAACATAGAATGGGGCACATATTGTTATGTTAAAATTCCTTTTAGTCTCAAAAATGTTGGGGTTGCCTATCAATATGCAATAACCCATATTTTTCATGATCTCATTCATAAAATCATTGAAACTTATGTGGATGATATTATTGACAAATATAAACATCATGACACTCATATTAATGATTTATATATCATATTTTATTGACTCATTAAATATAGAGTTATATTTAACCCCTTCAAATGTGTATTCAATGTTAATTCTAGTAAACTATTAGGTTTTCTAGTCTCTTACCAAGGCATTGATGTCAATCTAGATAAAATAAAAGTTATTATAAACATCCCTATCCCTCACTCTATTTTATACATATGAACATACCTTGGGAAACTTGGGGCAATTCACCACTTTGTTCCAAAAATGGCTTACCATATATACTTCATTAATTCATTTTAAAAAAACCAAAATGCTCTAGAATGGATTGTTTCATTAAAAAAAATTGATATCAAAAAATAATCTTTATTTCATCCTCCTACTCTTCAACCAATTTTAAATAACCATCCATTAATACTACATACATCCTCTACCATTTTATCAGTTGGGAAAATGTTATTTCAAGAAGATGACACTAGTATAGAATATGTTATCTACTATATCATTCAAGCCCTATCAATTATGAAAACCATTATACAAAATTAGATCTTGATTATCTAGCTATCTATTTTTTCACTAAATTTTTTCATTATTATGTGCTCTATCAAACTACTTATGTCAATGTTCATTCTGATCCACTTCATCATTGCTTATTAGAAGATTTCTTACTTAGAGATAGAGTCATAAAATAGATGGTCTTATGGATGGAATTTGATTTATAAATTTTTACACAAAAATATATCAAAGGATAGGTCATTATAGATCAACTTGTGATTGCCTCTCTACCATCTACTAATCACCTTTATAATAATCTTCCTAATAAAGATATTATTTATATTGAAGATCTTAACCAATCAATTTCACTCAAAGATTATTTTCACAACTTCACTAATGATTTGGAGGAAAATAAACATGAATAAAATTATTTTCCTCCTTTTAACACTAAACCTAAAGTGTTCATTGAATAACTACTAGAAATTACAATTGACTTGCATGAAGAAACTTGGACACTTCACTTTTATGATACAAAATGCTTTCAAGATGTTGGGGCAGGCTAATTTTTAATAAACCCCATGGTAAAATCAAACCTCTATCATTTATTCTAACCTTTGATGTCACCAATAATATGGTTGAATATGAATCCCTTGTATTAGACATGTAAGTCATGATCAATTTAGATATCCCATATTTACATGCTTTAGGAAATTCACAACTCATAAGTATTTCAATTAGTGGAATTATCAATGTAACAATGAAAACCTTATCACATATCATTAAATTTAACTACGCTTGCCAAGTAATTTGGTTCATTTACCATTGAACCAATCCCACAAGATAAAAATGTTATCACTAATTATATCACTTCATCAACATCTATATTTCATCCTCATCAAGTTATTCATGATTCCTAATTCTTTATCCAAATGAGGAAGACACCTTATTCTATATAAAATAAAAAATATTCCCCAATTTATCACATATAAGCTATCACTATTAGATAGCGCTTATGGTACAAAAATATTATCCAATTCATCAAACATCATACTTATCCTCTATAGGAAGATTCTCCTGAAAAGCCCCAAATTTGTAAACAAGCATGAAAATATGTAATTTGATATAACACACTATATTATTATAATTAAAAGTTACATTACTCCATTTTATAATTCCAAAATAAGTTATTTGTTTCCTTGAACAAGTACACAGTGGCATTTACGGTGGTCACTATAATGACCATGCCACAACCCTTAAGTACTTGAGTATGGGTTATTTTTGTCCTAATCTTAAAAAAGATGCCATCAATTTTAATAAGAAATGTAATCCTTGTCAATTTTATGATTATCTTCTTCACTCTCCTCTATCCAAACTCCATACCTTAAAATCTCCTTGGTCATTCTCTATGTGGGGATTAGATCTCATTGACAAATTACATAGATCACAAGATGGTCATGTATTAATTATCACTACCCAAAAATATTTTACCAAGTGGGTTTAAGATATGCCTCTTTTAATATGATAGTCATTAAAATTTACAAATTATTCTCAATCAAATCATATTTCATTTTGGAATTCCTCATACCATCATTTATGATAACGGTTGAAATTTCAAAAAATATATAAGAAACAACTATACACAAAATTCAAATTTATGCATAAATTTTCAATGCCTTATCATACTCAATGAAATTCCCAATAATAAGCCACTAATAAAATATTAAAAAATACTATTATATATTATCATATTGAATGACACCTACAACTCTATCCCACACTCTAGGTTTATCATAGTAGCATATGTACTATTAATGGACCAACACCATTTTTGTTAATATATGGGTTTGAATCAGTATTAACTCTATAATTTAAACTACCATCCTTATAAATTTCATTTCATGGTATTATCTCTTATTAATGTTTACATGAATCCTATATTCAATATTTATATTTCATTGATGAGTGACATATGACCACTTTACAACATAACCACTAATACAAAGATCGCATTGCTAAATAACATAACAAGAAATTCAAAGAATGTACTTTCAATATTCATGACTTAGTCCTAAAAATATATTATACACATGATAAATAAGGTAAGTAAATGTAAAAATGGTGGGGTCCTTACCTTATCAAAGACATCCTTTTTCCTAGCACTTATATACTACAAACTAATGAAGGACATAGTTTTGAAGAACCCATTAACTCTCAAATTTTAAAGAAATATCTTGCTTAAATTTTTACTATTCTACATATTTCCACATAATATAAATACTAACACTTTTTTTATGTTGACTATAATATCCCCAATATGTAGCATACATCACTCTTAGTAGCCTTAGTTTCAATCATTGGTCTTTTGGTCTATCTATATTCATTCATTTTAATTCATGAATTGCAGTGTGAGACTGTGCATAAGACCCAACTATCCTCATGAATTTATTTTATTTTCATTTTTCCTATTCAATCTTGAAGTCTCTCTTTTATCATTAGTTCATTATTTTATAAACCATTTTTATGCCTCTTTACTTTATATTTTTTGAGTTTCGTTGTAAGACCTTGCTTTGGACCAGGCCTTCCTCACAAAATACTTTTATATTAGTCTTCATTTATGCACCTATTTAGTTTATTTTTTGTGAGTTGCAGTGCAAGACCTCATATAGGACTAGGTTTTCTTCATAAATTTTCAATTTCATAAAATTATCTTGAGCTAAGTGTTTTCCCTAAAAAAACTAAGGCAATGGTTAAGAATAATGACTTCATACTCTCAAAATCAATTATTTTCTTTTATGGTTACAATTTTAGTAAACTATTTCACATGTCTCCATTCACTAACACTATTTTTAATGATATGGAGTCATGCTTACCTATCATTATACCATTTTCACATTTCATAGTTTTTGCAAGTTAAATTAACTCGATTATTCCATGTTCATTTTCATCCTCTTCCCTATTTCATTCCATTTTGATCACATTAAGGTTGGTTTCAAGATAACACTCTTATTTAACATGAAATAAAAAGAGTCTTAGATACCATTATTTTTGAGTTATTTTCCTTAGCTATCAATTATAAGTTCTCTAGTGATAGTCATTTTTTACACCCATGTTTGGTTTTTTGAATATGTATGGAGGAGGATAGAAAAAAACATCAAAAATTTAAAATATAAATCATTTTAAATAAAATTCAATGATAAAAAGGCATATATAAAATCAAAATTCAATATCACACCACAAGACATGATTATCAAGCACATATCCAATTCTAGTCGAAGCTCAAACTCTATAGTTAGCCTCATTATAGATCTGAGGTCCATTGGGGTGTGGTAGGCTAGTAGACTGGGATAGGAGTTTTCAAAATTCTCTATAATACTACCAACTTTCTCATGTAAGTATCCAATCTACAAAATAGGCTAACAAATCTATAATAGGTCATGAGGAATGGGGAACACATTATGTGAAGGTAGGTCCATTTTAATTTTCATGCATATAGCCTTCATGGGATGATATATATACTTCATTAGATAACCCAAATTTGTGTGGCTAAGGAAAGTTATCTAGAGTCCTTAATGTCAAAAATATTCTTACTTTTCCAATTTAATTTGAGTGTCTTGTTTTTTATAAAAATTACTTGCCTTGGTACCACCTACATTTCCTCCACCACCCATTTCATATTCCCCCATGATATGCAAGTGTGTTTTTAAAATATTTTTCCAATTTATCTATTCCCTGTTATTAATATCTTTTTAGTCATTATCATAATAAAAAAAATTTAGTTTATCTCTCTTAAGAATAAAATGTGTATCTTTGATCAATTGTGCATTACTTCGTTAAACATTTCATTATCCTTCTCTAATTTCTTTAGTTATGAGTAAATATTCTAAGTTTGTTTTTCACACTCTTTGTGGACCATTTCATTTTTTTTCCTATTTCCATTATTTACTGAGATTGGATTGTTACTTATCTTTCATCAATTTTGTTTACATTTTTGGTTCCTTTTCCATCTTTGTTTAAGTATGGTTTGTTATTTCTTTTGCATCAATGTTGATTCCACTATTTCAGTCTCATGTGTCCTTGGTCTAATATGGTTTGTTACTTTTCTTACTTAAGGTACATTTATTGGTGTTTTTAGTCATTTAGTAGTCTTGAATCTTCAGTTACCTAATTTACTCTCATTTTATCTATTTTTCCTTGGTCTTTTGGTTCTAACTTAGCATTCATCATCCCATCTTAACAATTATCCAAGTGACTTATTTAGTTATGTAAAGTTTATTTATTTTTATTTCCTTGAGATTTGTTTATTTTTCCTATTTATTTTTGTATCCTTAAGGTTTGTCTAAAGTAGTTAATACACCTAACATGATGAAGATGACAAATAAAGTAGACAAACATTCAATGAGAAAGGTAAGTCAAGGTCTGCATTGATACTTTAAATTATTTCAAAAAAATCCTCACTATCATTGTCAATTTTTTACTTTTATTTTCTACTTTTTACTATAATTTATTAGCTCACCATTGTGTGTTGCTATTTTTTTTCTTGAAGAATCATCCCATGTTGTAACTACATGACACTTGATGAGATTTTATTGGGAAATATGTATACACATAATATTTTTAAAATTTATCATTTACTAATTCTTTTTCTCTTGTAGGATCCTATCAAGTTTTAATCTCTCTGAGTACACACCTTAAAGGGTGCTTAGAAAAGGGGTGGATAGACCTTTGGTGCTTCACAAACGTTTTTGTCCCTATAGCATTACCTAAAACCACTACAAGTTACTTTTATCTAACCCTATAAGAAAATAAAACCCATTTACCCACTCCTATAATCAATTCACCTTCTAAAATAAACATTATCTAAAAAAACACCCTTCTTCTTCATTTTTTTACAATGTCAACTAGGCCAATCTTGTTAGGGATTGAATGCACATTATGGAACTTGGTCAACTTGGCTGACCTAATTTGATACCTAATTGATATCTTTCCCACCCAATAAAATTGAGTTAGTTTATCTTGTTAGATAAATTCATAGGAGGGTTTAGGGTCAATTACTAGCTATAAATACCCATTTTAATTCAATCTAATAGAGAGTAACATGTATTTTCACATCATTATAACTCACAATTCTATTAATTCTACATTTGAGGAGTCATTGCTTAGGGTTTTGCCTTGGAAGAAATAATCTTGTCCTATGAGGAAGTATTGGATGAAATAATATTATCCTTAATACATGAAATTAATTAATTCCTTGATCTATGATTTAAAATCCATCAATCATTTAATCATCCATCCAATCCAAGATCAGATCTTCCACTCCATTACATATATTGTTACTTGGGGTAAATCAAACATGTAGCTTTTCCATGGAATATATTGTTCTCAATTCAAGCCCTTAGTTTTTTTGGGATATATTTTCCCAAATTTTTCCTTTCATATAAAATTGCTTGTGTAAAATCAAATCATGCAACTTATCATCAAGACATATCATTCCCAATCCACCTCCTCACATATGATAAAATTGATAGACAATATATATTACAATGCACACAGGATAAGATCTAGATTATAATTGATAAGCAAAGCATATAAATGAAAATAGATCAATTGACATAGTATGAATTTATTTACCATGATAAAATCTCAAAAAGGTAAAAATCCCACAAACGATGATTATTCAAATTATTGACAAACCAAGACCCAATACAACATATTATTCCTCTTCTCACTTCTTCTATCAAATAGCCTTAACGAGTTTTGTAGGTTGAATATGATAAAATAATTTTATATTCAAATAATTTTAAAATAAGTGTAAAACCCTATTTATAGTGAAATACCAAGAGACATGATCATTGTAAAAATAACCCATCCATCTCAATAAAATAATTTAATTAAAATTTGGCAATAATTAAATAATTATAACTCTATTATTTATTATCATGAGGTTTCTACCTCATGGTAATAAATAATATATTATTTATTATTTAATTAATACCAAGTCTAAGGGTCAATTAAGCCCACTTAAAATTAAATGTTCTAACACTCCCCCTTAATTTTAAGCAGAGATAAATGTCATGGTCACCTTAAAAATAAATTATACAATGTACACAATTGAAGGATTTAAAAACCTTCATCATGCCAAACATCAATTTTTGAAATAAAATGAATTATAATCCTTAAAGACTTAAAATTAAGTTTAGGTTAGTAGTATCATGAGATTACATCTCACAATTTCTCTTAAATAATCATCTAAGCATATTTGGAGACTTTTAAAACATAAAGACCTCCTTTACAAAGTATGTTTTTTTGTATTGGGTACAAAAGTAAAACTTTCAAACAAAGTTTAAAATAAAATAACTTCTACATGAAGTTTAAAATGTTTTAAAATTGAGAAGAAGTATAGATAAATAGAAGAAACACATGGTTGTTATGAAGTGGAATTTTCATGCACATTCCCCCTCAATGGCAATTCTAAGAGGCCCAACATTACACAAAACTGATAAAACTTGGTAGCACCAAATAGTTTTGTGAAGATATCTACCAGATATTAATCTATAACATAGAACTCTAGATCAATATCATGATTGAAGACTTTATATCAAATAAAATGCACATGAAATTCAATATGCTTAATTTTTTGGTGTTGTGCACCTACACAAAACTTAAACATATATCTAAAAATAGATTCATGCTAGCACAATATGGTTAGAATCACAATAACCACATACATAAAAATATAACATGTGTCTTTATATGGTAAACACATTTAAAATAATCAAGTCATATTTTAGGAAAACAAGTTCACTACTTTGATTACAAAGTTAGTGAAAAAACATAAATTATTATATGAAATTCATTATTGGATGTCTCCAATATTGAAAAGATGAGCATCCCAAACTATCATGCAATGAACATAAAATAATTTACTAAGAATATGATACTAATTTTATCCAAAATTAAATATCCTATTAGTAATAACTCATTGTATTATTTGATTTTTATCAAAACTTTGCAAGTTTAATATGCTTCAATAAAATATTGATGTATAACTTCTCATACATCAAATATGTATAATTTTAGCATTAAATGCCATCATATAATCAAATAGATATGAGACTAAAAAAAATAAGTTTAGAGATGTATGAATAGGATTCTTATTAAATTAAATGATGAAGATCCAATAATACAAACTCCATTTACACTTTGTATTTCATAACATTTCTTATTATCAAATGAAGCACATAAAGATGTTAGCATAAAAAATCAAATGATAAAATAATAAAATGAGAGTATCTAAGCAATTGAAATACAAAAGATTCAAACTTACTAAACATGATCTTCTTACCAAATTCAATAACTAAACATGATCATATTATTAGATTAAGCATGATGTTATGCTTATAATGTATTTTAATGCTAACTGAATTGAAAATAATCCTGACATCTATATATTTTATTTTATTTATCATCTAATATATATATATATATATATTACAATATAATTATAATATGTATTTTAATATAATCAATATTAAATCATTTTAATAATAAATACAATCTAGATGAGACACTATCAATATAGTTAGTATCTCTAAAATAACAACAAAATAATTTTATCAAAGCAAACAAAATGTTATGAGCATATATGTATTTTTGATGTAGAAAAAATGAAAACATTAATTATGGATTATATTTATAATAATCACAAAAGTATTCAAGGCTCCAAGCTATAAGAACTAGGAGGAACATTTGCAGAATGCAATATTTTTATGGTCATCTCAATAATGGTACAATTTTTCCTTTTAGCAATATAAATTTTACTGAGGGGAATAGGGAGTCGTTAATTCTATTCAAATACCAAAACCAATTTAAAAAGAATAATCTTCTTTAATAATATATTCACCATCATTATCAGTTTTTAAACTCTTAATAGAAAAAATTGATGTAATTTCAACACGACCTTTAAATTCTTTGAATTTAGATAACACATCATATTTCTTTTTAATGAAAATGACCAGATCATTCTAGTGTAATAATCACTAAAAATAATAGAATATAAATAACTATTAAGATATACAAATTCAAAAGGTACTAGAACATCACTATGAATCAATTCTAAAGGATGTGAGAAATTCACATCATTAATCTTGTGAAAGGGGTTAATAGGTGACCACGTAAGCAACCCTCACAAGTTTAATGATGAAAGGGAATGGAAGGAATTCCAATAAAATTATTTTTGTACATATCATGTAAACTTATAAAATTATCATGTATTAATATTTCATTTCATAATTAAGATTCATTCTTACTATGCAATTAAAGAAAATATGCGTATGGAGAGAAGATATATAACCCATTCTTTTGAATACCTTCAACAATCAAGGAACCAGATCAATTTATAATGGACCAACTATAGTTAAACAATGTTATAATGAAATTATAATATGTAAGTTGAGAACAAGATGGTAAATTCTTTTTAAGATTAGGCACATAAAAAATATCATTAATAACAACATTTGAAAACATTGCTTCTCCTTGTTTAGATGTTTATAAAAAAGAATTATCTCCTAAATAAATTATTTCAGAGATATCTGTAAAATCATAAAAAAAATCAGATAAACAAGTTATATAGTGTGATTCACTGCAATCTAAAATCCACTCATTTTCATTTCAAACAAATAAAGTAGCATATAAAGCAACAACATTTATATCTTGATTGTTATTTTGATTAGATTTTTGATTATTCTACTTGTTTTGATTAGATTTATTTTATTTGTTATTTTTAGAATATTTATTTTTATCCCTATTTTTTTATAGCAAGTTTCCATTCTATGACCAAATTTACCACATAAATTATAATTCTCATTAAACTTAGGTTTATGATTCTTATTACCAAATTTCTTATTCCTAGTTTTGTTATTTGTTAGGTTGTAGAGCTAAAAGCTTCACTGATGCAAATAGGGAAGGAGGTTGCTAGTGGTTGCTAAAGTGTCACAGACATCAGCGTTGGTCAGGCCAACTGACATTGGTAGCATTAGATAGGAAGAGCAATTGACGTTGATCAGGGATTGGCTGGCATCGATCACCTCCAGGCAGATAGGGACTGATGTCGGTCACCTGTGCAGTTCAAAACTGTAAGTTTTACGGGCAGTTAGTTAATGAACCAAGTGTTTACATGTTAAGAGCCAAATTTAGACTAGAAGCTATAGATCTAATTATTGTAATTAGATGTCTAATTATTGTTTGCATAAGATCTATATAATAGACTCATGAGCTGTATTGAAAAAGTGTTCTAGTTTGAGTTGAGCAAAATAAGCTCCTTCTGTGTGTGAGGTGAGCAAGGGTGTTCCTCCTAGTTCCACAATAGTACCAAGTGTGGGTGTTGGTTTTAGAGAATTAGAAGGGTTCTTCAATTGTGTAGGATCTTGGTCAGTAGGTGTGCATGGCTACGTTAGGAGATCTACATGGTAAGTAAGATCATTGATCTGTAGGTGTATGTGTGTGTATGATCCAGGTTTGTAGGTGTGCAGAACTAGATTGATTTGCAGGTGTGCAAGATTAGGGAGGATAGCAACACAACAAGGAGTAGGATCAGGCAGGATCTACTTGGAGTATAGTGTGTACTCAAAAAGAGAGCAAAGAGGAAGGCAAGGTAGTTCCTTCCATAAGTAAGATCGTTTGAGTTACAGGGTATTGCAGGTTCAGGGGAGATCTACTTGAAGTATGATTATGTACTTGTGGAGTGCATGGAGCACTTGTGGAGTGCGTGGAGCACTGGAGTACTGGCAGTAGTGGATACTGACTGGTTGGAGGTGAACACCAACTCTGTGTTTGAGTTGTGTGTTGGGACCATAAGAGAGAGAGCTTTGAGGGAAGATTTACTGTTTATGCCCTAGAGGTGTGTAAGGAAGAAGAACTGTGGCAATCTTCTCTGTTATATTTCCTTTTGAAAGAGTATTAATACAATTGTGTATTGTCTCTCATATTTTGTGTTATTTCTAAATTCTAGTTACTTGTTGACTCTGGTTTAATTCCGCATGTAAGTTGCTTGTATTTGGTAATCAATTGTGCTTTTGTTATTTCCCAACAAGTGGTATCAGAGCTAAAATTGCAGGGAGCAGGTTTGTGTTTGGTTACAGGTCACTCTCAGGGGTTTTTGATTGAGTGGGAGTATAGCAACGACAAAAAAAAGTAAGCTAAGAATGGAGGAATTGAAAAGCATAGATGATCACTTACGGTGTTATGGAAAGAAAGAGCAGGTAAATAAAAATTGTTGGTTTGTGGAAGATCAGCATGAAGGAACTGAAGAAGTAGATGTTGCAGGTGATGTGGCATAGGATGCTCTGGTATGTTTCTTGGATAAAGTATAATCTTATTTTATAGATTATGTTGCCTCTTTCCATTCAGTCTGAAATATAGTATCTTTTCATGGTAAGGTCTTTGGAGACTTTGGAAAGATTTATTTAGGGGCTGGTGTGCCTTGCCAAAGAATTGGCAAAGGGAAAGTGAAGCTGAAATTGTAGGCAGCCAACACATGGGTGTTGAAGGAGGTCATGCAGGTCCCAGGATTAGAGATGTGGCTAATTTCTTTAGGAAAGTTGGGTGATGAGAGATGCACAAGAACTTTCACAGTGGTTGCACTTGAATTAGCTGGTGGTAAGAAAGTAGGTACTCTTTATCTACTTGCTTATATTACTGATTCTTCTTCTATTGTGGAGATGTGGCTTTGTAGGCTTGGTCACATGAGCAAGAAGGAGATGCATGTTTTTAAGTGGAAGACAGATGTGTTTGATAGACATAAGAACTGGAAAGCCTTGGTGTTCTTAGAGGAGATGATAGATAGAGACCAGTGGATGGGACTGGATACTTCTAAGTAAAGTAGTTTGGATAAGGATTTGATTCAAAGAAATCTTGTGAGTAAAAATTCATCACTCATAGGAAAACACAAGTACTAGCGTCGGTCAGGATGAATCAGCATCAAATAGACAAGTGCCGATGTCGATCATGTGCAGACTGAAGCCAGTGATGTCGGGCAGGGTAAGAGTGACGTTGATCAAGAGGACCAACTTTGGCAATAGGTAAGACCAATGTCAATTAGAGGATCAACATCGACAATAGGGACACTAACATCGGCAGAGTTGATAGTCAGGACAGGCGCATGGACCCGACGTCAGTCAGATGCAGACTGTGTAGTGACTGAGGTCGGTCATTGTAACAGATTTTGGGTAGACAACAAGCTATCAAGGAGTCTCAAACACCCATATGGAGGACTAAAGGTGGTAAGTAAGCCTCAAATTTCTTGTTCCTCTTCTTTATACTAGTTGCTGACTGTAGAGTAGGAAGGATCCAGGAAACAGTGGGAGCATGGTAGGAATATGATGCAGAACCAAATGGGAGATTTGGTAGGGTTGCCAGCCGATATGAAAGCACAGAGATGAATGGATACCTTAGTTAAATAATAGAAATAATGAACACGTGAGATGGAAGACTAGGTCATATGGTCTTGAGGAAGCTACAGGATAGTGGTACAAGTTTTGACAGGTTGAGGACAAAGCATGGCTTTAGTCAATGTCAGTGTAATCATTGTGTTTGTCTTACCAGGTGGATGATGATTACAACATTATCCTGTTACTGTATGTGGATGGTATGCTAGCTAGAAGGTTTATACATATAGGGTTTTGCTGAGCTAAGGGTAAGGTTAGTTCAATGGCATGTCATGAGGAATTTGGAGCAGCGAAATTCTTTGGCATGAGAGACATGGAATATCACAGGGTGATTTTGTCTCCAGTGGGAACTGATGTGAATCAGGTGTTAGTGAGGTTCAATACGTAGGATGCAGAACCAGATCACACTAAGGGCTAGATAGTTTAGTATCCAAAATCACATGAGGTCTGGTATAGACCTGAGTTTGCCCAAGCAGTGGGTGTTGTCAGAGTGTTAAGAGCCAATTCAGGGAAGTGGGTTCTCAAGTATTTGAGAGGGACCAGCAATAGGGATTCATGCTATGTAGGGTTAGGACTTTACTACATGGGTTTGTAGGTTTGGATGTGGCAGGTTACTCGGATGACAGGAGGTGCACCATAGGTTGTGTGGTGGTTGGTCTTCAGGATTGATCTTGAAAAGGGATACAAGCCAGGAAATAGATTAGATGGGGTACAGGTATAGGTACAGTGTAGCTGTTTATCTCCAAGTGGGAGATTGTTAGGTTGTGGAGCTAAAAGCTTCACTGATGTAAATAGGGAAGGAGGTTGCTAGTGGTTGCTGAAGTGTCACAGACACCGACGTCGATCAGGCCAACTGACGTCAGTAGGATTAGATAGGAAGAGCAACTAATGTTGATCAGGGATCGGCTGGCATCAGTCACCTCCAGGTAGATAAGGACCGACGTCGGTCACCTGTGTGGTTCAGAACTACAAGTTTATGGGCAGTTAGATAATGAACCAAGTGTTTGCATGTTAAGAGCCAAATTTAGACTAGAAGCTGCAAATCTAATTATTGTAATTAGATGTCTAATTATTGTTTGCATGAGATATATATAACAGACTCATGGGCTGTATTTAAAAAGTGTTCTAGTTTGAGTTGAGAAAAGTAAGCTCTTTTTGTGTGTGAGGTGAGCAAGGGTGTTCCTCCTAGTTCCACAGTAGTACCAAGTGTGGGTGTTATTTTTGGAGAATCAGAAGGGTTCTTTAGTTTTGTAGGATCTTGGTCAGTAGGTGTGCATGGCTACATTAGGATATCTGCATGGTAAGTAAGATCATTGATCTGTAGGTGTATGTGTGTGCATGATCCAAGTTTGTAGGTGTGCAGAACCAGATTGATTTGTAGGTGTGCAAGATCAGGGAGAACAGCAACACAATAGGGAGCAAGATCAAGCAGGATCTGCTTGGAGTATAGTGTGTACTCAAAAAGAGAGCAAAGAGGAAGGAAAGGCAGTTCCTTTCATAAGTAAGATCATTTGAGTTTCAGGTTATTACAGGTTCAGGGGAGATCCACTTGAAGTATGATTGTGTACTTTTGGAGTGCATGGAGCACTTGTGGAGTGCGTGGAGCACTGGAGTAGTGGCAGTAGTGGATAGTGACTAGTTGGAGGTGAACACCAACTCTGTGTTTGAGTTGTGTGTTGGGACCGTAAGAGAGAGAGCTTTGAGGGAAGATTTACTGTTTATGCCCTAGAGGTGTGGGAGCCCTAGAGGTCTGTAAGGAAGAAGAACTATGGCAATCTTGTTTGTTGTATTTCCTTCTAGAAGATTTTTAATACAATTGTGTATTGTCTCTCATATTTTGTGTTATTTTTGAATTCTAGTTACTTGTTGATTCTGGTTTAATTCCGCATGTAAGTTGCTTGTATTTGGTAATTAATTGTGCTTCCATTATTTCCCAACATTATTATCAAAATTAGGGTTAATTTTATATTTTTAATTATTATCAAAATATTATTTAAGGTGAGAAGTTCCCAAGTGGCATCCTCCTTATAATCAAAATTGATCATACCTTTCTCTTCTTGAATCAGGTGGTAAGCTCAAGGATATCTTGATTAGTTTGATCCTTAGAATTAAAAATTGAAATGAAATCTCTAATTTTTTTTTGAATAATTAACTAAATGATAAAATAAAGATATTGATCTTGAATCAAATTAAAATTACATCCATATAACTAAGCTTTAATGTTTTTAATTTTAACAATAGAATTCACAACCTTTTCATCACCTTTCATAGGTGTAGTAAGTAATTAAATGATTTAACTCAATGATTTTTGAGAGATTAGTGCCTTCATGGATGGCCTTAATGAGTTTCCAAGCATCACTAGGAGATTCTTTATTATCAATGTGGAGAAGGAATTCATCCTTAACACTCTATAAGATAATGCACATAACTTCATGTGATTCCTATTGAAATATATTGGTAATCTCATGAGTCACATCATAAGGGCCTTTTTCAATCCCAATGACAATATTTCATAACTTTCAGTCCATAAATTTTATATATATTATAGTTATTTTCATTAAGCATTTATGATTCATCTAAAACAAAATTAGGCGAATCCATAGTTTCCCTTTAATAATGATAATAAACAAATATTTTAAAAAGAACCCTTTTTAATGTGAATTTATCTTTATTTTATAGTAAAATCATATTTCAACTGTAAACACATAATAATTTTTCAATTCGATTTTAAATAAAGTAATAAAATTGCAAAAGATTGTAAAAAAATAATGTCATAAGTGTTGCAAAAATACACTAATATAAATAAAACTATTTTAAAAGAAATAATTTAATGATTTTTTGAACTATTTTCCAAAATAAAATGAATTACACATACAACTATGATTAATTTTAGAATTTATATGCCAAATAATGCAAAAAAATGAAATAGAGTTTCACTAATCTAGGTGTTGAAAGAGTCACACTCAAAACAACCACATAGACATTATTATTGAAATTAGTGTAACATTAATAAAAGGAGGTATAAAAAAATAAAATGGACCACATAGATATGTCCATAAGGTTCCAAAACATAAAGATCAACTAGTTACATGACTATGTTTGGCAAAACATTCACTAGGTTGAAAGTCAAAACAAGTTTAACAAGTCAATTAGGGTTTTAAACATGTGAAAAATTGACACGCAATCTAAAAAATGGAATTAAATTTAAATTAAATTAAAAAATATATTTCACCAAGTCAAGAAATATTTATTTAGGGGGTTTTTAACTTGGAATCTCTTTAGTTATAATTTTTTAGCAAAATTACTGTCACTAATCCTTTTAGAAGCTTTCTTGAGAATTTATATACAATAATTGATATATGAACTATAATTTTTTGATATTTTTAATTAAAAAAGATATATAGTTTCATATATATTGTGCATGATTTTTTTATTTGATAGGGTAAAAATAGTTTTGAAACTAGAGATATGAACTAGGTTGTGAGTGTTTTGACAACTAGATCCACATCTAGGCACAACAAAGAGGGAAAAGGATCTCCCTAATGACCAAATATATAAAAGAGGGTTTAAAGGCTTCCCCAACCTTTAAGAGTGGTGAAGGTACCCACAACCTCAGTGAGACTAGAGATCATGAGGGTGTTAAGGATTCCCACAATAAAGGGTTTTAAGGATCCCATAACCTACAAGTACAATAAAGGGGTTTGAAATATCCCCCAAAATTAACCAAATGGAGTAAAGGTCCCATGACCATGGAAAGATTAGAGAACATGAGGGTTTTAAAGGTTACCACAACTAGGGTTTTTGAGGGCCCCATGAACCGTGAATATAGAAAAGAGGGTTTAGAGGCTCCCTTAACCTTAAACAAGTAGAGTAAAGGTCCCATGACTAAGGTGAGACTAGAAAACATGAGGGTTTTAAGGGTTCTCACAACTATAGGTTTTGAGGTCTCATAACCTGAATAAAATAATGAAGTTGTTACACTACATACTAGAAGGTCCTTTAGAGGGGGGTCTTCTACCATCAATATCTTCCACATAGCCTTCAAATAATAGAGTTCCAGTGAGAGGGTATTTCTTCCCTCTAAGAATCACATCCTAGAAAAGCACAACAAGAAACTAAGTATAGAACATAAGTTCAACTGGAAAAAGAGGTCTTCTACCTCCTAAGACATCTACACTGCTTCTGTAGAGGTGGATTCCTATATCATCCACACTATAAAAACAAGATTTAGTTAGAACTCCAATATTCATCCCGAACCAAAATGACTTAAATTGATACAATTTTTCTCCAAATTCTATTTCCTTGCATAAACCCATAACTTGAGGAACACTAAAGTGGACTCCTCTATCATCTATATTTAACCAGTAAAAGAAGACTACATTATGATAGGGTCCTCCTAGGTCATCTACACAACTTTCACAAAGCTGAGACACAACAAATGGAGTGAACTTCCCATTAGGATCCACAATATTTTTGAATCACTAAGAGATTTTGAGGCTCCCAAAACCATAGAACATAAATCATGAGGTTTTTAAGGAACCCACATCTAAGGGTTTTGAGGATCCCATAACCTTAAGAACAGAACATTTGGGTCCTCTCAAATTTAGCAAAAGGCCTTCCACATATTTTAGATATAGGATCAAAGTACCCTTGCCCAAATAAATTAAATGGAAAATTGTATTTTCTAAGCAAGAAAGCAAGGCCAAGGCATGGCTTTATCTAATATCCTTACCACATAACAAAATAGGGGAGTATGTTCCTCTAATATCTATCATACCCCAAGATAGAAAATAGGGGTGGGATCCTCCATCTTTCACCCAATCCAAAAACCATAAAGTAACTGCCTTACCATTTAAGATGAACATGCCAGTAGAGGACCAAACACCTCCCATATAAAGAGTGTTTCTGAGCCCAATCAAAGCCTAAGACTAAACCTCACTAAAAGGTTTGACCCCATCATCATTTTAAGAAGGAATGATTTTAGGGGCCTTTTTTATCACATTTTAGGTGGAGAAGATAGGAGGAGAAATATAATAGCCTCCCCTACTTTGATTTCTCTCCAAACCATACAAGACACCATACAAAGAGTGATAGTGGGTAATAAAGTCCATGTCATTCCACTAGAGGAAGTGCAAGCCTACATAGAGTGACAAGGTTTTTTGTCTTCCGTAACATAGCTAAAGTGTGAGACATTTCAAGTCCCCACCATGCTTCAATCTATAGAAGCTTTTTAACAACAAAGACCTTTGGCCTCATCAAAGACAAACCCACCTGCTCCTCATGTAGCATCAGTGAGAGCACTATTAGATATAGAATGCTACCGAAAGATCCCAAAACCCTAGTTCCTTCTTGTAGACCTATCACTAGCCTCAAAGCTAGACAATCCTCCCCTTACCATCATCTTCATCATCATATTCATCTCCTCCTTGCCTACATCTTCCCTCCCCTACCTAGTTCTCAAAATTTCGCTCGTGCCATTGCCATTTAAAAAAATTCAAAAAGTGAAAAAGAAAAATTTTGAATTTTGGATTAAAAAAATTTAAAGAAGGGTGGAGCCCACCCACCAAATTTGCATGAAAATTAAGAAATTATAAATTTTTTTAATACTTACAAACTATATGAAATATGTTACATCCAAATTCTCTCACTAAATTGATTTACCTATTTATCTATGGATTAATATGGTCGTTAAATTGATTTGTTACTTTTTAACTAAATTATAAGTCATATATTGTTATGGTATAGATTTATGTTACTTAGATTTCATGAGTTAATTATTATGACATGGCTAATTATGAATTATGTACATAATTATTATGTTACATTTGTTTTTAATAGCATTGTTTTATGATATATGTATCATGATGTATTTGATTAACTACTTTCTTGTCATGAGTTGGATGTAGGAGAGTTCATCCCTAAGATCATGACAAAGGGAGAGCATCATCAAAGAGCATAATTGGAGAGTGTGATGTAGATAGAGATGGTGAAGGATGATAGAGGAAATTTCTAAGACCCATGCACATACCACATTAGGTTTTTAAATGTTATATGCATTGTATGTTTGGTTTGATAGAGTTAGTATGTTTTGAAAATTAATTATAGTAGATATTAGAACAAACATGTTTTAAATGTTAGTGTGTGTGTGTGTGTATGTGTGTATATGTATATATATATGTATATATGTATATACGTATATATATATATATATATATATATATATATATATATATATATATATATATATATATATATATATATGTATGTATGTATATATATGTATATATATATATATATATATGAAAAATCTTATATGAGTTTGCATTTTGTATTACATGTAGACTTAGTACTTAAGGTTGCAGTATGATTATATAAGATTATTTTATTCATGTTTGTGTATGATTATGGGAACATAAATCTAATAGATGGCATCTAATTATTATTTTATATAGACTATAAAATGTCTTAATAATGTTTCAAAATATTAAGCTTGATATGATTGAAATTCAAGAATATCAATATATGTTGAGATATTATAATAATAAAAGACATATATAGCCTATATATAATAGTGAAAAACACAAATAATTATCTTATCATAATTGGAAGTAATAATTTTTTGGTCTTTCATAAAAGTATAATTAAATTTATTTTATAATCATGGAGGTTTAAATATCCTTTAATCTAAGCCTAGTCTTTGATTGACATACATAGACTAAGTAGAGATTTTAAAAGTTTGAGTTATCATTTTATTTAATGACAAAAGCGGACTTATTTAGTAGTATACTTGGGTTTGAAATGTAGTTGGACATGAAAATCTTGAATTGAATAAAAAATAATAATTAAGGAAATTAAGGAAAGACTTGAGGCAAAAAGTAGGGATTTTCTATTTTGTTAATAGAAAGATTAGTGAGTTTAAGATAAAAAACAAATTATGCATGAACTGATAACTAGGAGTTAACAAAGCATGAAAATTTTGAGTGGTATGGGATAGACAAGGAGAATATTAATAAGAGGCAAGCCATATATAAGGAGGAGGCATGATGAGGATAAGAGGAAAAGTGACAACCAACGAAGTAAAGGAATTATGGATTGTTTAGTTTCAAATTTGGAAACAGATCGAGGTCAGTAATGTAAATTTCTATTACATTGTTTAATAAATTTTGTGTATGGTTTATAAAAAAAGGGGCTTAGAAAATGAATAAAAATTGTATAGGATAAAATCTTACCTTGTGGATGTCTTGACCATCCATGGATCTAATCCATTATCCTCCAAATCCTATGACTATAAACTAGTTATGTTTAAACTTGGAACCTAGAGAATAAACAAGGTTGGTTTTGCTTAGATTGTGTGATGCCCTAGTTCGAGATGGAAACTTGGGAAGATGATTATAAGTAAAACACTCCCAAAAGGACACACACACCCACACACCCACACACACACACACACACACACACACACACACACACACCTAAAAATAATATGTGGGTATTTGAGTATTTAACATTGCCCAAGTCAAAAAGATTATGAAAAGTTTTATAAGAGATTAAATAGTAGACTATCAATTGGGTTATATTTTTAAGTCAATTATGAAATTGTGATAGTCAAAAACATATAAGAGAAACACGAGGTAGAAGTTATTCCTTAATTAATCTAAGATTACATACATATAAGTGGACTATGTATTAAATAAATACAAGACTAAGTATGTGTATTTATATGAGGTCTGTATATCCTTAAAAATGTGAATAGAACTTGTGTGTGTATGTGTGTGTGTGTGCATGTGTGTGTGCGTGTGTGTGTGCGTGTGTGTGTGCGTGTGTGTGTGCGTGTGTGTGTGTGTGTGCGTGTGTGTGTGTGTGTGCGTGTGTGTGTGTGTGTGCGTGTGCGTGTGTGTGTGTGCGTGTGTGTGTGTGCGTGTGTGTGTGTGTGTGTGTGTGTGTGTGTGTGTGTGTGTGTGTGTGTGTGTGTGTGTGTGTGTGTGTGTGTGTGTGTGTGTGTGTGTGTGTGTGTGTGTGTGTGTGTGTGTGTGTGTGTGTGTGTGTGTGTGTGTGTGTGTGTGTGTGTGTGTGTGTGTGTGTGTGTATGTGTGTGTGTGTGTGATTCCAAAATAGAGAAAACATTTTTTGACTATGTTATTATCATTAAAACTAGAGATTAATATATAGTGACTATGGGAATATTACATGAAATCATGTCTATTAAATATGAACAATTTGAGGTAATTTGGATTAATCATAGAAGTCACCAAAATAAGTGAACATATCATGTTTACAAAGGAACAGAGTGTTAGAGTTAATTGGAAATAAGGATAGATGAATTGAGATTTTATTTGTCTTTCAAAATAATCAACCTAGATTTGTGAATAGTATATAACATATACTTAGTATTGATTGTTTGTTAAAAGTAATCATATAACAATAACTTATATATGGATATATATAGATAAGTTGACTATGTCTATTGAATTAATATTTTTAAATGAATACACACACACATATATAAGAGAACATAGGTCTTTGTATACGTGTAAAGCCTATATTTATAGAATAGGTAGCATGTCTATATTTATAGTATGTGACTGAGAATATAATTCATGAAATCCCAAAAGATTGGGAATGATAACTATATATACATAGCCTTAGTACATGAATGAATGAATGAATGAATAAGTGTTTATTTATAATTTTAGTAAATAATTATATAAATTTTAAATGTTGGTTATATTGAGAAGTATGAATTATATATTATGAAAATGATAAATTTTTACATTAGCATTTACTTAAGTATATTGTTTAGAAAGACTTGTATTCTATCCATTCAGTAAATAAAATTGCTTTTCATAAATATTGTTTATGTGATGAATAATATAAATAAGTTTCATTCATGTGTTTGATGGACTAAATGTATGTATAGTAATTATTTCTATAATTAGCATGTGTTTGTACTGGCTAGTAGAATTAATTGCATGAACCTGTTGGCTATAATAAATGTTAACCAAACCTAACACTGTTATTTTTAACTAAGTAGTGAAACATATTTCACTGAATTAGTTAGCATCATCAATACTAGATGAAGGTAATCCGATCAAGTGGTGTGTATGAAATTGATTGATCTTAGAGATCAATAGCTATTTGAAAACTTTAGACAAAGTAATGCTAAATAGACATTGTCATTTCATATGTATGATTTACATGTCTATGTGATATCATGTTAAAACACATTTTTCTTTATGATACACATCATATAGTAGAAATCCTATAGAACATGGGTACTAGTATGTCTCTCTGGATTTTTGTGCCATCACTATCTACCCATCTATGAAAGGAGGGTCATTTCCTATTTAGGGGATTATGCAGGGGATCGATGGTCCATGGTTGGTGTGAAAAAGTGCTTGGATGATACTATCCCTCCCCAATGTAGTACTTACTTGGAGAGTACACTTGAGATTATTAGAGATACAAGAATTAGAGTGACTCGAGATCTATGGAGCATAGTATCTATTTATTGTATTAAGGCAAAATGCCTATTGGAAATGTAATTATTTTATTATTATAAATTGATAGAAGTGGCTATATTATTATATCAAATGTGGCTAGATTTTAGTATAATTACATTTCTTATGAAATAATGTTATGTTACATAAAATTCTAGTGATTAGTAATTGTTATTGTTACATGTTTACTAATGTTTAATATGATTAGTTAGTATGTTAAAATATGATAACTATATTCTCATGGTGTATTATAATGAAAGAATAAGTGTTGAGTAAATATTTAAAATAAAAAATAAAAAAATCATTATTATAATAAATCCCTATGAGGATGTTACACAATAAAATAGTTACTTGTAGCATGCACAGGGAGAAGAATGACACTTTTATAGAATTTTAGAAACTTAGATCTCCCTCTACAAACCTCAGATTGGCTTTAAAGTTTGGCAATCCCTCTTAAATCTCCCAACAAGGTAGAATATGATCTCAAAACCAAAATTTTGATGTAGAATGTAGATTTTTCACTTGCCCAGGCCAACTATGGCACCTCTAGGAGCTTGAAAAAAATACCTAAAGACTTATAAAGCCTCTCAGGCTCTACAAATGCTTCCAAGAGGTTTAAAAAAGCAATATTTGACTTCTTTCAGCAATAAACAAGATAGCAAATGATTGTAAAAAATTATTTTGAGATTTCCTTCCTACACAAGGCTCACTTTGCCATACAATGACTCTTAATGAAATAAAAATATTGAAAAAATGATCACCAATTGCTTGAACAAAGATTTAGAATGCTTGTTGAAGATTTTAAATTGAGTTTTGGTTGTTGAAAGGTAGAGAATAAGAATCACAATGCCAAATAAAAAAAATTCTCTCCCTCACCATACCACACCAAAACAAAATTGAAAATAATTAAAAAATTATTTGAAGTTATATATATATATATATATATATATATAATGATAATGGTAATTGATAATAGTTTGCTTAATCAACTACACCCCATAGAGGTTCTGATACCATGATAAAATTGATAGATAATATATATACCAATACACATAGGATAGGATCTAGAGTATAATTAATAAGCAAAGAATAGAAATGAACACAGATCAATTGACACATTATGTAGTTATTCACCATGGGAAAACCTCAAAGAGGAAAAAAACCCATCAATGATGATTATTCAGATTATTCAGAAACCAAGACCTAATATAACACATTATTCCTCTTCTCACTTCTTTTGTCAAGTAGCCTTCACAAGTTTTGTAGGTTGAATATGATAAAATAATTTCATATTAGAATAATTTCACAATAGGGTTAAAACCCTATTTATAGTGAAATACCAAGGGAGGTGACCATTGTAAAAATAATGAGTCCATCCATCCCGTTAAAATAGTTTAATTAACATTTGATAATAATTAAATAATTATAACTCTATTATTTATTATCAAGAGGTTTCCACCTCATGGTAATAAATATATATTATTATTTATTTATTTAATACCAAGTCTAAGGGTCAATTAATCCCACTTAGAATTATATTTTATAATAATGTATATTATTTCTTAGGGAAAATCCATTATCAAACATGTTATCTATAATAGTATTTGTGTCCATCATCATCTTATTATCCAATAACCACCCATCATGCATCCCAACCCCTCTTATTTTATCACCCACCCCTTCCTTTTATCCATTCTTCTTCAATCTTGATAACCCTTCTTATCAATTCTAGATCCCATCTGCATCCTTCATCCTAGCCTTCCCTCTCAAGGGGACATCATCCTTAACTAACTCATCATCATCATTTGAAATTCATCCTCCCACTTTTTTTGGCTTCTTTCTTTTAAAATCTGTTACTCCATCCATTGTAACTTACAACATCATTTTAAAAAGGGGGAAATGTATGCTCCTAAAATCAGAAACATCATGTTGATTATAACTATTCATCCCTAATCCCTTCATGACACTAACTAAACCCTAATCCATCAATGGATCACTTTCTAATACTATCATTGATTAAAATTTATAGCATATTCACACCATTCCATCCCACCCAAAATAATATATAATTAATCATATGTTGTTTTGGCCTTCCTAATCCCACATAAATCATGCCATATCACTTTTGTTATTAACCAATCTTAATTATCTAACTCATCCATAATAATAAAATCCATGGAATTTGGAATATCCATATTTTCATAAATCAATAAATATAATTATCTCACATCACATTTTTACCTTATACCCATGACATCATCCTCTAAATCCTAATGTAATCACACCAAATCCAATGCAAGGTATAAACTATGGCATGCCCATACCTAGCCCATCCTCTCCTCAACCATTTTAATTTATTATTCACCCTTAGAACTTGACTCATCTTCAACCATTTATATTGAATCAAGATCAATGGCTCACAATTATCATGAAATCCTATAAATTGAAATCTCCCCTCCCATTTGAACAAGTATTCAAGGCATAATGAATTTATATAAATTTGAAGAACAAAGCCTCTCATCATTATATCATACATCAAGAAAATAAATCATCACATAAGGGGACATGTTTCTAGTATACTTATGTGTAGTATATTGAGCACCCATATCCATTTACACATCAAGGATCAAATCCACATAATGAAAGAGGATATTTCATGTCAGTAAGTGAAGGAAATGTTTTAATATTCCTATTTCATGATCTAATATGGGTTACATGGTTATTTAGAGTATAAATTTGTGTTTATTTTGAATTTATAGTCATTAACTCTTATTTTGCATAAATACAAGTTAAATTCTATACACTAGTAACAATGGTCATCCTTGGAATAAACATATTTCAAGGTATACCTCTTATAATACTATATAAGAGGATTATCCATATTCAAAAGGTAACTCAATATTTTTCTCCCCTTCTCATTTTCCTTTTTTTATTGTGGTTCAATAAATTCTTTCCCATGTTGCAACATAAAAAGTAGATAAAATTTTAATCACTACCCCTCCTCCTCCATCAATTCCTCCACTTAATAATTCCATAATAAAAAACCCTTAAATAATGCCTCAAGTGGATATTTACACACCAAGTGCTCCACTAAATAAAAATCTAGTGACCAAAGTGTGCCAAACATAATTGTCACTGAATAGTTCAACATTGCGTCCTAAAATAACTAGTTTACCAATGGCCAAAAAATTTAAACATAATATGGAAGCAATAGTGTCACCTATCATATGCAATGTGATCATTATTTATTATAGTACAATCACCTAAGTGTTGTTAAGTAGGTAGGTCCCTATGCCAATAGTGTAACCAATTACTATTTCACCAACTTCAAGAGTCATTGTTATGGTTGGGCTCCTAAATATCATTTCACACTCCATATAAAATGTTAAGTAAAAAAATTAAATGGGAATATAGACTCTATTATCATCATCTAAGTGTTAGGATCCTACTCCTCAAGAGTACACTTGATTACCTTTGTATGAGCAACTAAACACAGAATTAAACTAGAAGTAATATGTAATTAGAATTTAGAAACAACATAGAATATAAGAGACAATACAATCTTGTATTAACACTCTTCCAAAAGGAAATACAATAAAGAAATCACACTCTTCCCACACCTCTTGGGCATACAGTAATTCTCCCTCAAGAGTTCTCTCTCTCTCAATTACAAATAACAATCAACTCAAACATAGAGTTGTTGTTTCCACCAGTCAGTGACAATCAACCCAATGGTTGTTGTTGCCTACTGTCAGTCCACCTATGATAATCAACTCAACTGGTTGCTTTGCCTAAAATACCTATACCCAGTTACCACCAACTCAATGGTTGTTTTTTCTACCTTACATACATAAGTAGATCTCCTTGATCTTGCTCCTTGTTGTGTTATAGATCTCCTTGATCTTGCTACCCCACAGATCTAACTGACCTTGCACACACACACCCATAGATCTCCTTGATCTTGCACACCCTAAAAATCAACTGACCTTGCTTACCATGTAGATCTCCATGATCTTGCAACCTACAGATCAACTGATCTTACACTTGGAAGAACCCTTGTCCTTGTCCTTGACAAGTCCTTTTGATCCTTAATTACAATACAGCCCCATGGGTCTCTTAAACAGATCCCAAACCAAACAATAATTAGAAACATAGACTCAAGACTAAAATTAGTCTTTACATGCAAATTGACTATCTGTCTAAAATTAGACCAGTTCTAGAAATGCATGCAAACACACACACACAGGTTACCGACGTCGGTTCCTATTTGACCGATGCCAACCGACCCCTAACCAATGTCGATTACTGTGTAACTGAATATGACTGATTTCAGTTGATTAGACTGATGTCAGTTACTTTAACACTTAGCAACCTCCACCATTTGCATTAGTGAAGCTTTTAACTCCACAACTTAACAATCTCCCACTTGGAGATAAATAGCTACACCTAGACTTGTACCTATACATTTTCTAATTTTGTTTCCTAGCTTGTATCCCTCTTCAAGTTTGATCTTGAATACCAATAGAAGTGAATGAAGATTCAACTTCTCCTTTGTTCTTGGCTTTGTTAACATTTTTGTAGGGTTCTTATCCTTGCTAGCCTCTGTGACTGCAACAACCTTTTACATCTCTGAAATCCAGCTAATTGTTGTACCACCAACAGTGAACATATATCTTGTGGTGCTTCTCCTGTCATCCAAGTCACCTACCATATCCAAATCTACATACCCATGTAGAGAAGTGCTTGACCCTACATAGCATGAATACCAATTGCTGGTCCCTCTCAGATATTTGAGAATCCATTAAACTACTTTCTAATGCTCCTTTCCTGGATTGGCTATTAACTTGATGACAACTCCCACTACTTGGGTAATATCAGGTCTAGTACTCATGTACTCAACCTCATCATGTGATTTAGGACACTATTATATGAACTGTCCAACCATAGGTGTGATAACCAGTTCTGCATCCTGCATATTGAACCTCTCCACTACCTTATTCACATAATCCTCTGGAGACAAAATCAACTTGTGACTTTCCCTGTCTCTAGAAATACTCATGCCAAGGATTTTCTTTGCTCCTCCTAAATCCTTCTTGGCACACCTCTAAGCTACTTTTACCTTTAGCTCAGCAAATCCCTACATGTGTGACCCTACAACAAGCATATACACTACATACACTAACAAGATAATGTCACGACCATCATCCAACATGGTAAAATAAACACGATGGTCACATTGACATTGACTAAAGCCATGCTTTGTCATACACCTATCGAACCTTAAACACCATTGTCTTGGAGCCTACTCAAGACCATATAACCTGGCCTTCTGTCTCACCTGTCCATTATCTCCTTCTTTAACCTGGGAATCCATTCATCTTTCAGTGCTTTCATCCCAGCTGGCAACTCTACCAAATCTCTCATTTGGTTCTCTTTCAAGGAATCAATTTTCTCATTCATGCCATGCTCCCACTATTTCCTAGATTCTACCTACATTACCTCTTCAAAACTTCTTGGTTTTCCACCATCAATGAGCAACAAGTAGTGTAAAGAAGGGGAATAATGAATTTGAGGCTTACTTACCCTTTCAGTCCTCCTCATGGGCATTTGAGACTCCTTGACAAATTTTTGTTTACCCAAAATCCATTTTAATAGTAACTGACCTTAGTCACCTCTAGCCGACCTCAATTTGCACCCGACTGATATCGATTCCTCTTGATCACCAATGTCAGTTCCCTAATCGACATCAGTGTCCACCTACCTGACATCACTGACTTTGGTTTGCACATGATCGACATCAATTCCTACCTGATCAACATCAGTTCTCACTTAATCAACGTTGGTAACTGTGTTTTCCTGTGAGTGATGATTTTTACCCATGAGCTCATTTTTGATCATAACCTTGTCCAAATCAACACTGCCCTACTCAAAATTATTCAACCTCTTGAGCGTATCTCTATCCATCATCTTCTCCTTGAAAACCAAGGCTTTCCAGTTCTTAACTTTGTCAAAAACATCAATTTCCTCTTTATGTAATAGACCCAATCCTTTCTTGTAGCATAACACTGTGATCCTCCAATAAAAGCTCCCTTCTTTGTTGACCCAGTCTCAAGAAACCTCACTTTCTTCTATTGCTTACAAAAATCTTGATCTATGCTTTTCAAACCTAAAAGCTTACCATTTGACTTAAGAACATCCATTCCCTTCTCACTCATGTTGTCAGGAACCTAGAACAATAAACATGCTCTGATACCATGTGTCAGGATCTTACTCTAACAATAGAGCACATATGATTACTTCTTGTATTAGTAACTAAACACAAAATTTAACCAGAATCAATAAGTAACTAGAAATATGAAACAACACAGGAATTGAGAGACAATACACAATTGTATTAATAATCACTCAGAAGAATATACAATAAAAAAGATGCCACTTCTTCTTCCACCTCAAAATCTCACCACACCTTAAGACCTTCTTCCCTCTCTCTCTTGGTCCCAACAATCAACTCCAATACAAAATTGATGTTCACCTCTCCAACCAGTCAGTAACATGCTACCAGTACACCAAGTACACAACCGTACTCCAAGTAGATCTCCTGCTCTCTACTGCTACCTACAAATCACTAGACCTTACTCACCATTGTAGATCTCTAAAAGAAGCCATGTTATCCTACTGACTAAGATCATACAAATACGAAGAACCCTACTGATTCTCCAAACCAATACCCACCTTGGTACTGTGGCACTAGGAGGAACACTCCATTGCTCTCTTCTCTCAGAAGGAGCTTATAGCTCTCTTACTCCCTAGTTACAAGTTTAAAATGCATGCCAATGGGTCTATAAATAGATCTCAGACTTGAACAATAACTTAGACTCTTAGTTTACTATAATTATCCATGCAGCTCAAGGCTCAAAATAGCGTTTACATGCAAACACTCCGTTCACTAAACTAACTGTTCGTGCAACAAATAGTTTTGGAACACATAGGCAACCAACACCAGTCCCTGCATGCCTGGTAATGCCGACATCGGCCGACTCCCTGCCATTGCCGGTGGTAGTCACGACTGACATCGGTCATGCTACTAACGTCGGTTCTTCTGAATCTTCAGCAATCTACTTTTCTTCATCTGCATCAAGTTAAAGCTTTTAGCTCCACATCCTAACAATCTCCCACTTGGAGATAAATAGCTGCAACTGTACCTGTACCTATACATCATCTAGTTTGTTCCCTTGGCTCTATATCCCTCTTCAAGATCACTCTTAAAGACCAACCACCATAAAACTTGTAGTGTAAAACTTGTCATCCAAATCTCTTGCCATATCTGCATCTATGAACACCTATAGAAAAGAACTTAACCCTGCATAGCATGTGCACCTACTGCTGGTCCCTCTAAGAATCCACTGAACTACCCTCCAGTACTTCTTTCCTCGAATTGGCTCTAAACTTTCTGACAAATCTCACTGCTTGGGAAAACTCAGGTCTACAATAGACCTCATGTGATTTTGAACCCTGTTTCAAGCTAAGCTTGAACTGTCCAGCCCTTGGTGTGCTTTCTAATTTTGCATCTTGCATCATGAACCCCGCCAACACCATCTTCACATCAGCTCCCACTGGAGATAAAATCTCCATGTCTCTTATGCCAAATAATTTTGCTTCTACCAAATTCTTCCTGACATACCTCTGAACTAACCTTACCTTTTAGCTCAAAAAACTCCCTACATATGTAAACCTGTAATAAGCAACCACTCCACATACAGTAACAAGATGATGTCATGACTCATCATCCACCTAGTAAGACAAAACACAATAGTTACACTGACATTGACTAAAGCCATGCTTAGTCATCCACCTATCAAAACCTGTACCACTATCCTACATCTACCTCAAGACCATGTACCTTGGCCTTCTGTCTCACTTATCCATTCACTCTCTTCTCTAATAAGGGAATCCACTCCTCTCCCAGTGCTCTCTCTTAGCTGACAAATGTACCAAATCTCTTGCTTGGTTCTCTTTTAAAGAATTCATGCCATGCTCCCACTATTTATGGATTTTACCTACATTGCCTCTATACATCTTCCTAGTTCTCAACCATCAGTAAGCAATAATAAAGAAGGTGAACAATGAATATGAGGTTCACTTACCCTTTCTAAACTCGATATGAGTGTTTGAGACCTGTTGACAGCTTGTTATCCATCCAATATCCATTCCAGTGACCGATCTCAGCCATCTCCCAGTCTGCAACTGATCGATGTCAGTTTTCTACACTGACACTGACTACTGACGTCATTTCCTTGGCCGACACCGGTATCCTTTCTGCCAACATCGATTCCTTCATGACTGACATCGGTCTTCTTTCTACCGACGTCGATTATTGTATGATCGATGCTGGTACCTGTGTTCGATTGTGAGTGATAACTTTTTACCTGCGAGCTCTCCATGGATTAAAACCCTGTTCAAATCAACCCTGCTCTGCTTAGAATAATTTAGTTCCCTCACCTGACCTCTATCTATCATCTCCTCTATGAACACCAAGGCTTTCCAATTCTTTAGCTTGTCAAAAACATCTGTCTTCCGCTTAAGAACCTGCATTCCCCTCCTACATATGTGACCAAGCCTATGAAGCCACATCTCTGCAATAGAAGGTGAATCAGTAATATAAGTAGATAGATAAAGGATACCTACTTTCTTACCACCATCTAATTCAAGTGTATCCACTGTGAGAGTTATAGTGCATCTCTCATCACCCAAATTTCCTAAAGAAATTAGACTAATCTCCAAGACTGGAACCTGCATGACCTCCTTCAACCCCTGTGTGTCATTCGTCTATAATTTCAGCTTCACTTCCCCTTCGTCATTCATTTGATAAGGCTCTCTAACCCCTAAATAAATCTCTCCAAAGTCTCCAAAGACATACCCATGAAAAGATGCTCTATTTCAGGCTGCATGGAAAGAGACAAAAGAATCTGTAATAAAGATTCTACTTTATCTAGAACATCCTGTGCAACATCACCTGCAACATATGCTTCTACACACTGATCTTCTGCTGACCAACAATCTCTTTTTCCCTGCTCTTTCTTTCCATCAATCAGACCATTCATGCTATTCAATTTCTCCATTCGTAGCTTACTTTCTTCTGCCATTGCTATACTTCCACTCAATTTGAAACCCCTGCGAGTGACCTGTAATCAAAAACACTACCAGATCTAAAACCACATGTTAGTCAACCCAACCAAAAGCTCTGATACCACTTGTCAAGAACCTAGAACAATAAACATGCTCTGATACCACGTATCAGGATCTTGCTCCAACAATAGAGCACATATGATTACCTTTTGTATTAGCAACTAAACATGGAATTTAACCAGAATCAATAAGTAACTAGAAATATGAAACAACACAAGAATTGAGAGACAATACACAATTGTATTAATAATCACTCAGAAGAATATACAATAAAGAAGATGCCACTTCTTCTTCCACCTCAAAGGCTCACCACACCTCAAGACCTTCTTCCCTCTCTCTCTTGGTCCCAAAAATCAACTCCAATACAGAATTGATGTTCACCTCTCCAACCAGTCAGTAACACGTTGCCAGTACACCAAGTACACAATTGTACTCCAAGTAGATCTCCTACTCTCTACTGCTACCTATAAATAACTAGACCTTACTCACCATTGTAGATCTCCAAAAGAAGCCATGTTATCTTGCTGACTAAGATCATACAAATATGAAGAACCCTGCTGATTCTCCAAACCAGTACCCACCTTGGTACTATGGCACTAGGAGCAACACTCCATTGCTCTCTTCTCTCAGAAGGAGCTTGTAGCTCTCTTATTCCCTAGTTACAAGTTTACAATACATTCCAATGGGTCTATAAATAGATCCCAAACTTGAACAATAACTTAGACTCTTAGTTTACTATAATTATCCATGCAGCTCAAGGCTCGAAATAGCATTTACATGCAAACACTCTGTTCACTAAACTAACTGTTCATGCAACGAATAGTTCTGGAACACATAGGTGACCGACGCCGGTCCCTGCTTGCCTAGTGATGCCGACATTGGCTGACTCCCTGTCGTCACCGGTGGCCTTCTACTCTGGTCACGACCGATGTCGGTCATGCTGCCGATGTCGGTTTTTCTAAATCTTTAGCAACCTACTTTTATTCATCTGCATCAAGTTGAAGCTTTTAGCTCCACATCCTAACACATGTGACCAAGCCTATAGTGCCACATCTTTGCATTTACATCTAAAGTAGATAAAACAAAAAGAGAATCAGTAATACAAGTAGATAGATAAAGAGTACCTACTTTCTTACCACATGCTAATACAAGTGCACCCTTGGAAACTTTCTAAGATTCTATTGTGAGAGTTACTGTGCAACCCTCATCACCCAACTTTCTTACAAAAATCAAATTATGCTTCAGGACTAGGACATGCATGACATCCTTTAACACCCATGTGTTGCATGTCTACAATTTCAGCTGCACTTCACCTTTGCCAACAGTTTGACAAGGCTTACCATCCCCTAAATAAATTTTTCCAAAGTCTCTATGGACATAATCATGAAAAAATTATCTATTTGGGGTTGTATGGAAAGAGGCACCAGAATCTAAAACCCAAGATTCCACTTTATCCAAGGAACATACAAGAGCATCTTGTGTAACAATACCTACATAATTTGCTTCTTTATTTCTTTCATGTTGATCTTCTACCAACCAACAATCTTTCTTTACATGCTCTTTCTTTCCACAATTCCATAATTGATAATTCTTGCCATTGAATTTCTCTATTCTTAGCTTATTTTCTTCTACCATTGTTATACTCCCACTCAAACAGAAACCCCTGTGAGTGACCTGTAATCAACAAACACTTAACACACTCTGAAACCAAGGTGTTAGTGAACCAAGCTCCAAACCAGGGTCTAATACCAATTGTTAGGATCCTACTCCTTAAGAGTACACTTGATTACCTTTGTATAAGCAACTAAACATGAAATTAAACCAAAAGTAATATGTAACTAAAATTCAAAAATAGCACAGAATATGAGAGACAATACAATCTTGTATTAACACTCTTCCAAAAGGAAATACAATGAAGAAATTACACTCTTCCCACACCTCTTGGGCATACAGTAATTCTCCCTCAAGAGTTCTCTTTCTCTCAATTACAAACAATAATCAACTCAAACATAGAGTTGTTTCCACCAGTCAATGACAATCAACCCAATGGTTGTTGTTGCCTACTACCAGTCCACCTGTGACAATCAACTCAACCAGTTACTTTGCCTATAATACCTGTACTTGGTGACAACCAACTCAATGTCTATTTTGTCTACCTTACATACATAAGCAAATCTCCTTGATCTTGTTCCTTGTTGTGTTATAGATCTCCTTGATCTTGCTACCCCGCAGATCTAACTAACCTTGCACACACACACCCATAGATCCCTTGATCTTGCACACCTTGCAGACGACTAACCTTGCTTACCATGTAGATCTCTCTAATCTTGTAACCTGTAGATCAACTGATCTTACACTTGGAAGAACCCTTGTCCTTATCCTTGACAAGTCCTTTTGATCCTTAATTACAATACAGCCCCATGGGTCTCTTAAATAGATCCCAAACCAAACAATAATTAGAAACACAAACTCAAAACTAAAATTAGTCTTTACATGCAAACTGACTGTCCATCTAAAATTAGACCAATTTTGGAAATGCATGCAAATACACACACACAGGTTGTCGACGCTGGTTCCTATCTGACCGATGCTAGCCGACCCCTAACTGATGTCGATTATTGTGTAATTGAATATGACCGATGTCAGTTACTTTAACACTCAACAACCTCCACCATTTACATCAATGAAGCTTTTAACTCCATAACTTAACACTAAGGTTAATTTTTATCCCACTAACCCACCATGTATATGGTGTAGACACCTAAATCTAGCCACTAATAACCCCCAATCAGGCTTTTGACCAATTTCCACCCAAAATGCACAATTTGGCCTAAAAACACTAAAACACACTAAATGATGTGAAATTCACATATTCAAGTGCCAATTTTAGCCAAGGTATCATTAAATGTGGAAATACAATTTATGGGCCAACTAACTTTGATCAGATCATTTCAAGTCAAAATGCCAATTTTGAACCTAGGTGCTCTAGATTGCTCTTTCCTATCAAATATATTACAAAATATGCATGCCTTTTTTATTTATTATCATTAACATCTTAAATGAGAATATGGTTCCAATGCATCTAACATTGACTTCTAATTCCAATTTAGTCAAATTTTGGATCAATAACAAGGCATTTTGATCAATTTTTGTAATTTGTGCACAAAGTGCTTAAATATGTTTAAGAGCTAATTAACCCAAATAAAGACATAATTAATAATTCCATGGAAACTTGTTGAATACTTGTTTTTATAAATGAATATTTAATATATGCATCATCAGGTGACCTCATTTCTTGGGAAGACATCCCTGGGCCATAAATGCTATAAACATCAAGATTCATGCCCTCCATGCCTCATCAATGCCCTCCATTCCTATTAATTGCTTCTCTATCCTAAATATTGATGATCATATTTATCATTATTAATTTCAAAATTTGAATTAATCCTCAACCAAACATCTCAATCTCAAGATGAATGGTTCAGGTTGATTCTAGACATTTTCAAAAATCTATAAATAGGAGGCCACACCACATGAATTTTAAGACATGATTATGAAAAGTTATAAAGTCAAATTGGTTTCAAAATCTTAAAGCAACTAGTGTTATCATGCCAAATTTATTCCAATCCAATCCAATCCACAAGCCAAAGGTGTCAAGGAGAGATGAAGGTATCCAAGCTTCCATTGCCAAAAACTTCATGACCACAAGCTGAGCAAGCCACTACAACAAGCATTTTGGAGCATCCAAGGAAGGTAAAAGAGGTTTTATTTTGAATTTTAGTTGCGTGTTTTATTCATGTTTTTTAACTAAGCTTTCCTTAGTGTCTATGCTTAGAGATGGTAGGCTAGTTAGTGTGTTTCTTTCATTTTGTTTTCATTTTGAAACTAACACCATACTAACCATCCTCTCCTGAGTCAAATTCTTAGATCACTTATGGCATGCCCAGTGGGACCAAATGCATCCCACACATTAAGATAATTTTTAAACTTTAAAATATTCATTTAGATCATTAAAACTCTTTCAATTTGATTTTATAACTTTATTTTACCATTTTTCTTTGTCACAGGTTTACACAATAACTGACATTGGTTAGTAATACCATCATCAGTTGGTATAGCCATTGTCGATCATTATTTATGTAAATGATGTTGGTTAGATAACCATCATTAGTTAGTAAGTGTAACTGATGTTGGTTATATAACTGATGTCAGTCACTATTTGTTTTTAAAAACACAAACCTGAGAGCTATTTTAAAATTCTTGGTTTAGGGTCATACAGACTTCATTTTGGATGATTTATTATTAAAACCAAATATTTTCTCCTAAATTTTAAGAATTTGACATTAGTTTAGCTTCAAGTTTCATACATTTTTATCAAAATTTGGAAAATTTATTTAAACTATTTCTAATCTAACATATTTACTTTTGGGGTGATGCCTTAAGGGTAGACAGGTAACTAGCAGATTTCAAGTTTGATAAATCATGTTTTAGAACATATTTTGCATGTTTTAAAATGAATTAGGAACATTATTTTAGTGCTTAAAGTAACATTTAAAGTTCTTAAATAAGTGTTTTTAGCATTATTTTTCAAAGTTACAACTAAGACCAAGGGGTTAAATGAACACCACCTCATTTTCATTTAGGCTTAAAAATGAACTCATCTTTCCAAGATTTTTGTCTTCAATAGTTACTTGATCTAATTTTTGTTTGGCAAGAAGAGGGATGTTTCATGTATGCCCTTCCATTTCTCCCCTTTAGGGAACCCTTGGAATCAAAAGCACCATTATTATTGAAAATAGCCTAGTCCAAGGCTTAGAAATAAAGTCATCTAAAGCAATCACCAAAGTTTGGGTGATCTTGAAAATGACCCTAAAGTCTTTCTATTAGTTTTTTATTTCATGAAAATTTGTCTTATGAGGGGGATGTCATTACCTCTCAAGAGTTCATTAGGGAATCTTTGACCCAAGGTTTCACCTCCTGACATTAACTTCACTTACTCCTTTGGATTTGCACATGGGACATGTCTACATTTGGACATTACACTACACTAAGCAAATAGTAGGATGTAGTGGTTGTAAAAAGGACTAGACCTTTTTACAACTAGCCAATGCCATGATAACCAAATTTTTGTGCTTGTATTTTACATTGTTTGACATGAAATTCATTCTGCAATTGATTCCCATAGAATGATTGAAATCTTTCTAGTTTTAATCAACCCCATTTTTCCATACCCTTTCTAAGATTTGGATGATTATACTTAGAGTATTTTGGTCATTTTTGCTTGGTATGTTTTGAAACTTGTTTATTTGTACATAAAGCCATGTAAAAACCAATTTATCTAAACATCATTCTTTTGTCTAAAGATCGTTATACTGGTCATTTTACACCACACTTGTGCCTTGAATTTTTTTCTAAACTTTTTTATGTGTGTGTGTCATTTGAGTTGTAGAGGGTAGCATTATGCTACCCAAATCATGTCAAACCAATTTGCATTTGAGTCTTTGAAACATAGTATTGACCACATCATTTGAGCATGCTTACATCATTAGACTAATCAATTTGATTCAAGACTTATTTTACCTTGTATCAAAAACCATTTATTTTGAACCATGTCATGTATACCATTTGAACCGTTGTGTTGTGTTGTCATGCTATCTAATCTTGTCTACCCTATTTGGTCAGATCTTAGTCTTCAACATTGAGTTTTCAATTAACCTTGTCAAGTTTGGATTCAAATATTGATTAATTTATATGTAGGCCTCAATTCATGGGGTTGATACACAAATCTTTCTCTTTTGGGTTGCATAACTTTGGTTAATCGATTACCCAAATTTGAAAACTATTAATGGTTTATTTGTTTAATACCTATCCTTATAATTGTTTATGCTTTTATTTGGGTAGTCTTCCTTCAAAGAGTCTTTTATCTTATGCCTTATGTCAACTGATCATGTTTATGTTTGATTCCATGTGTGGGGTCTATCTCAAAATTATTTCCAAACTTGTTAGATTAAATCAAATCACATCAACCTTTGTTTCAAGAATAGCTTTTGACACCATTTGGCCAAAAGTCCTAGCACATGCCTATTTATTTGATCCTAGATTTTGACTCTACATTTGGACAAAAGACCTAGTAGCTCAACTTTTCCTTTCCTAGTTTAGCCTTGTTTGGAACACTTTGACCTAGACCTTTGACATGCCAGTTTTTATTCAGATGATTAAACTTTTGTGCATATGGCATTTGACATTAGACATTTTATGTTAGACTATTTTATGTCAAGTCTTAGCATAAATCAGTTTCAAGATACAACTCCATGTTTAGACCATATTGGAGATACATCTCCACCCCTTTAGCCAAGTTAGACCAAGCTTGAACCATTTGTCCTTTGGACATAGTTTTTCAGAGTTTGTGGAATTCTAAGTTTTTTTATTTCAAAGCTTTCATTATTTATGTGGATATTTCTATCTACACTTATGGTGGTCACTTACAATCTGAATTATGATAGAATGGCCACACAAAATGACTTTTATGGCATTATTCAAGATCCCAATGATGTTAATATGGTTTATGAGATATATTTCTATCCACCTCATATTAATCATTCATGGAAACAAAGTCATGAAACAACTTATGATCCAAATCGAGACCTTGATTGGTATGAAGAGGCTTGTGAAGAGGAGTTTGAAGACCCAACTATATATAATGTTGTTTGGGATATGAATCCATACCTTCTTTACAATAATCAGTATGTGGAACATAGTCAAGAATTAGCTTATGAGCCAGCTAATGACTGGGATGATATGGTTTATGAGGAATACTTGGATTCTTTGGTTTTTATGCAAGTAATTAGGCTCCACCACATTGTACCATTTCTATTCTAAGACCACAATGTCACACCATTCCCATATCAAGACCTCATCCTTTAGTTTATATGAGCAACCAAGCTCCATAATTCTTAACCATTTCTATACTAGGACCTCATCCTTTGGTTTGTGTGAGTAACCAAGCTCCACAATGCCCCTTCATCATTTCAGGACCTAGTCCTTTGGCTTGTGTGAGAAATCATGCTCCACACCACCCTATTGTTACCATCTCAAGATTTTGTCCTTTAGCTCATGCAAGAAATCATGTTCCCCAAGGCCCTACCATTACCCAACTATAAGCCATTCCTCATCTCGAACCAACCCCATTCAAACCTCAATCAATCCAATCCTTTAAAGACCAAGCTATGTTCAAAACTAGTATTTTCCAACTCATTGGAAACCAAGGCCAAGAGAACCAACCAGTCTGAGATGTTTTTTTGAATCAACCATTTGTGATAAGTTAACTTGTGATAAATTACCTATTAATCCTATACCAGTTGTCAAGGAGTCTCACACTGATGAGCCAGCCTTTACTAAGTCACTTATTAATGATTATAACCACCTTTGGGAAAATCATTACCTTGACCAATACCTATTTTTTAAGAGTCTCTTATTGACAAGCTAGTCTCTAAGGAGTTGTTTCTTGACCTTTTTCCCATCTTAAAGGAGTCCCACTTTGACAAACTAGTTTTTTTGGAGCCCATCATTCCATTACAAGTTGTTACTTATCCAATACCAAGAATTCAACAAGATAGCATTGTAACAGAGTACCCATCATATGAATAATTAAAGTTAGAGTCAAGTTCTTTTCTTGAAACGACATTGGATTTACCATCAAACTCTAAATCAACATCAGTTTCAACATTAGCTTCATATTTTATTGAGTAAAAATCAGATTTAGATAAAGAATATGTTCATGACTATTACAACATTAGTTATGCATGCCTCATAGATTAGTTTGAATACATTTGTGATCCTTCTATAGTTTTAGAGGATGAGTATTTCAGCTTTGACACAATTTTTCCTAGTATCTTCTATGAGGAATATGTAGCCTCTCCCCATTCCATTACCATTCCATAGGCCATTACCATTAACTAAAATATCCATATCATTCACATTCCATCTATCACCAGTGTTGATTGGGATTGATAGAATTACACTTTGTTGAATTACATCCATGGTGACATAGCAGTTGAAGAAGAGCAAAGAGGCCAAGACCACATTCATATAGAATAAGAACACTCTCTTAGTGAAACCTTTTTGGAGGTGCTAGGGGACAATCAAAGTCACAACTTAGCATCTTATAGTGAAATTTTTTTGGAAGCACAAGAAGACAATCAAAGTCAAAAGTCAATATTCCTTAGTGAAACCTTCTCGAAGGTGATATAAGACAATCAAGACAACTTCATTGGTGAAAACCTCATTGAGGTACCAATAATTGAGCACAAAAGTTCTTCACTACTTGATGAAGATAAAATCAAAGATCAAATAAAAATAGCTTCCAATCTATAGCCTAATCAAATGGTAGCTACTCTCAAGGTCAAATAACATAAAAATATGGTGGTCCTATCGAGAGAACAAGTCTTTAACCCCACCACAACCAAAGTTATGTTGAATTTGGCATCAACAACATTACATGTGACTGAGTGTCTTGATCTTCATTTATTTCTTAACCATTCCACATTATATTATCATCTACCATTCCATTTCATAATAAAATCCACCATCTATTATTTGTCTTTATTTACCATCCATGGCCACACTTTTTTTTTGTAGAGGCTACAAAGATACCTTATCTCAATGCTTGAAGGAATCAAAATCAATGACCAATGAAGATCACAACAACATTCTCAGCAACCAAATTTTCATCAATTTTTTGATAGAAAAACTATTCAGATGAGGTGTGGGATAGAAATTAACATGATCAAGTATTCTATTTGTATCATATGTTGATTAGGATGTGCATCTCCCCATCAATAGGAAAAATAGAATCATATGTCATTTTACCATAATCGGGCCAAAAACATGTACCATATAGTTTCACATTACCATTTCCATTATTACATATCCATTTTCCATTGTTGTATATCCCAACCACTCACCCCATCACTTGGGGGTAACCCTCTTACCATTTTATTCAATCTATGAAAAACCATATTTATCCTTAGCAAGACCACACCATCCTATCATTCCATTCCTATCTAAACTAAAGCCTATTTTTTAGTCATCCTACCCAATCATATTTTGATATTGGTTCATTTGGTTCTTTTTTCACTTTTTGTGAGGGGATTTTGATCAAGTTTCAATAATCAATCCAATCTATGTTTCAATGACAATCTATAAAAGTATTGTGATAGTTGATCTAGCAAGATATCTTTCATCCTATCAAGTCTATTTATGTGAGCCTAATTATAGCCACCTATGGGAAAATTGGTATCATTGACCTATGCCATTGCATCCTAGTTATAACCACCTATGGGAAAATTAGGGGAAACATTTGTTTATCATGCATTATTGCATTACTTTGCCATCACTATTTTCATTTGACTAGCCATTTTTTGGATTTGAGAACTTGTTGGGACCTAGTTGGTTTTTCCTCGCCTTTTGTGTGGATGGAATTACTATGACTTGAGGTCATTTTAGTACTATGTGGGTTATGCTCAATTCATGTTGAGGTCACCTCAGTCCCCCTTTCCATATACTCTAACCATTTTGTGAGAAACCTAAGAAAAATGTTCTCACCATTTTATGAGAAGGTATCTTTACATTCTCTAACAAGTTAAGATACCTCAAAAATATAAAAAACATTCATAACATTTCAAAAAAATCCAAAAATATTTGTCCTATCTAAGCCTAGTCAATTATCCTTGACCTGATTTACTAGGGCATGGTCATTATTAGGATGCTTTCTTTAGCTTTTGTTTTCAATATTTCTATTTGTTTGTTTATTTCAAGTTTTTAATTTGTTTTTTTGCTTGTCTATTTGTTTACTTTCAACATTTTTGCCTTGACTCAGTCTATATGTGTTCATTAGGTGATTCCTTGAAAACATTATTCTTGAATCCATCCATATTTATACATCAACATTGTCATCATGGTTTTTATCATTGGTGCATTGTTTTTGAGTGTTTATTAGATCAGGAGTCAATCCTTATGCATATTTTGGGATAGTCTTCATGGTGTTCTATCATGAAGCCTACCATCACATGCTACAACAAAAATTAGCTTTAAGAAGGTCTATAATTAATAGAGACATAGAATTTTCTCCTTGGTACCTTGGCAGATCCTCCCACCCACCTTGATCAATATAAATTATTTGGCCATTCTAGTTGTATCAATGCTAATCAGGATGAGCATCTCCTCATTGGTAGGTACAACTAAATCATTCACACTAATCAATCCTATTCTTGTATTCATCTCTTTCATCACTTTACACCAACTCATCTTTAATCTATATTCTAGGTTATATCCTTGAGTTATGCTTGCTAATCAGCCCTAACTGAGGCACAATCATCTTTAGCCAATTCAATCCTCATAATGATTATAACTGCCTATGGGCAAATCATTATTTTAACTTTTCTTCCTGATTATAAACACCTTTGGGCAAATCATCATCCTTTTTAAATCAATTCATGAAATCAATTTATTATTTGGATTAATCTCAACCATTAGTTAATTTCCACCTTTCTTCTTGTTTCTTTTTGAGGGACCGTTCATCAACAAATGTGATGGCCACTCCCTCAAGGGGGCATCATCATAGGATTCCCAAAACTATTTAGAGCTTTGTTCTTCAACCATCATCTTATTTTTAGCATACCATCCATATCTCATTATTTGATAATACATTACTTTGCCTATGGTTTTCAACATATTCCCAAATAGGGGAAAACTATAGACACCTAAATCTGGCCATCAATAACCCCCAATCAAGATTTTGACAAATTTCCACCTAAAATGCACAATTTAGCCCAAAAACACTAAAACATGATAAATGATGTGAAATTGACATATTCAAGTGCCAATGTTGGCTAGGGTATCATTAAATAGGGCAATTCAATTTTTGGGATAGCTAACTTTGATCAGATCATTTTGAGTCAAAATGCAAATTTTGCACCTGGGTGCTCTAGATTGCTCTTTCCTATCAAATCTCTTGTAAAAGATGCATGCCTTTGTTACTTTTTATTAGTAACATCCTAAATGGTAATATGGTTCCAATGCATCTAAAATTGACTTCTAATTCTAATCCAGTCAAATTTTGGACTAATAACAAGGCATTTTGATCAATTTGAGTAATTTGTGCATAAAGTGCTTAAACATGCTTAAGAGCTAATTAATCCAAATTAAGGCATAATTAATAATTCAATGGTAACTTGTTGAATACTTATTTTTATAAATGTATATTTAATATCTTCATCATCAAGTGACATCATTTCTTGGGAAGACATCCCTAGGCCATAAATGCCACAATATCAGGATTCATGCCCTCCATGCCTCATTAATGCCCTCCATGCCTCTTAATTGCTCCTCTATCCCAAATATTTTTGATCCTATTTATCAATATTAATTCCAAAAATTGAATTAATCCTCAACCACACATCTCAATCTCAAGATGGATGGTTCAAGTTGATTTTAGACATTCTCAAAAATCTATAAATAGGCCTCACCACATGAATTTTAAGACATGATTATGTAAAGTTATAATGAAAAATTAGTTCCAAAAGCTTCAAACAACTAGTGTTAACATGACAAATTGATTCCAAGCCAAGAAATACTAAAATCCAAAGGTTCCAAAGAGAGATGGAGGTATCCAAGCTTCCATTGCAAAGGACTTCATGAACACAAGCTGAGCAAGCCACTATAACAAGCATTTTGGAGCATCCAAAGAAGGTAAAAGAGAGTTTATTTTGCATTTTAATTGTGTGTTTTATTCATGTTTATTAACTAAGCTCTCCATAATGTCTAGGCCTAGAGATGTTATGTTAATTAGTGTGTTTCTTTCATTTTGTTTTCATTTTGAAATTAACACCATACTAACCATCCTCTCTTGAGTAAAATTCTTAGATCACATATCATCATCATAGGCTTCCCAAAACCATTTAGAGCTTTGTTCTTTAACTAACATCTTCTTTTTGGCATACAGGCCATATCTTATTATTTGAGAAGGCATTTTTTTTCCTATAGTTTACAACATCTTCCCAAATAGGGGCAAACTGTAGACACCTAAATTTGGCCACCGATAACCTCCAATCAGGATTTTGACCAATTTCCACCCAAAATGCACAATTTGGCCTTAAAATACTAAAACACACTAAATAATGTGAAACTCACATATTTAAGTGCCAATTTTAGCTAGGGTATCATTAAATGGGGTAATGCAATTTGTGGACCAGCTAACTTTGATCAAATCATTTTGAGTCAAAATGCCAATTTTGCACTTGGGTGCTCTGAATTGCTCTTTCTTATCAAATCTCTTACACTAGATGCATGCCTTTGTTATTTTTTGTTAGTAACATCCTAAATGGGAATATGGATCTAATTCATCTGACATTCACTTCTAATTCTAATCCAATCAAATTTTGGACCAATAACAAGGCATTCTAATCAATTTGAGTAATTTGTGCACACAGTGCTTAAACATGCTTAAGAGATAATTAACCCAAATCAAGGCATAATTAATAATTATATAAAAACTTTTTAAATATTTGTTTTTATAAATTAATATTGAATAACTACATCATCAAGTGACCTCATTTCTTGAGAAGACATCCCTAGGCCATAAATGCCACAAATATCAAGATTCATGCTCTCCATGCCTCATCAATGCCATCCATGACTCTTAATTTCTCCTCTATTTCAAATATTAATGAGCCTATTTATCAATTTAAATTCTAAAAATTGAATTAATCCTCAACCATACATCTCAATCTCAAGATGGATGGTTCAAGTTGATTCTAGACATTCTCAAAAATATATAAATAGGAGGCCTCACCACATGAATTTCAAGACATGATTATGAAAATTTATAATACCAAATTGGTTCCAAAAGATTCAAGAAATTGGTGTTATCATGTCAAATTGATTCCAATCCAAGCCAAGCCATAAGCCAAAGGTGCCAAGGAGAGATATAGGTATCCAAGATTTTATTGTCAAGGACTTCATGAGCACAAGCTGAGCAAGCCACTACAACAAGCATTTTAGAGCATCCAAGGAAAGTAAAAGAGGATTTCTTTTGCATTTTAGTTGTGTGTTTTATTCATGTTTGTTAACTAAGTTCTCCCTAGTGTCCACTCCTAGATATTTTATGCTAGTTAGTGTGTTTCTTTCATTTTGAAACTAACACCATACTAACCATCCTCTTTTAAGTTAAATTCTTAGATCACATATGGAAATCATAGTCTCTCCTCCACCAATCATGATGTCATTTTTTTCTCCTCTAGTTGTGTCCTTTCATTATTTTATTGAAATTTATGCTCCACTATCTCCCTCTCCTCCTAAAACACATCATTCTATTTCCACTTATACATGCATAAATTTCATCATGGTTGACCATTTAACTCTCATTTCTATACCTTGCTCATTAATTCCATAAACAGCTACATTGGTCACACCACCCTCATCCACTACCACTTACATATCTCAAGTAAAAGGAAATTGTATTGAAAACATATAGTTGGACAAGGCTAAGAGGAATTAAATGGTTATATTTGATGAACCTATGATGAATCTAGAATTTGAGAAGCCTAAGAGTAAGATAAAATGTGTAACTAGAAGAAATATCACTGAAGGGGAGAATCCAACATTTCATGAGACTGTGGAAGAGTTGGTCACTTTTACAAGGAGGATGAATGAAAAACCATGGGAGATGGATAAATTTGAAGATGACCTTGAGTCCATGTTGACTGCTACTGGTGAGATGGAAAGATGAAATAGATAATTCATAAGCACATGTTTTAAACTTTGTAATCAAGAAAATTTTATTATAAAACAAAAAACTTCAAAACATTTTAGATCTTCATAATTTTATTAGTGTTTTCAGTTCCTCAAATTCTAGAATTATTATTTTAGATGCTCAAATTCCATGATTATGGTATGAATTTTGATTATTTTATATTGATTTAGTCAAGTAGTATTCTAATTTGACTTATTTATTTATCCAAATTTGTTAATTTAACCATTATGGATGAATGTAGTATTATTAATAAGTTACTATGGTGATTTACCATGAAAAATTAATGCTAGGGATATTATATTCATCAAAAAACTTTCCTTAAACTCTCTACCATATATATTTTAGTTTAAACATAGGCTGAGTTATACAAACATAGGTAAGTTATAGTTGAATTTAGAAAATAATTCATTCAAGCAAGAGTATCTCAATGAAGTCTGTAAAACTTCTTATTTACCCTACTTTCTCTCCCTTTTATATTTATCTTATCTAATTCTCATGAAATATTTAGGCTTCATTGTGAATATCAATTTTGGGTAATACTTATAATGTCTTGAGAAAAATTAGAGTGTAGATAAGGGGATGATCTCTCTGATGTGATAGCCTCTACATTGCTCACCAAACTATTCCAAGAAGACTATGTAGGACAGTCCAATACTATAACATGTGCCCTAGATTATCTTTGATAATATTAAAATGAGAGGGTTTCATCCCATCTCCTCATTATTTATATTTAAAACTCACATAAAATAATGTTACATCATCTAATATCTAGGATGTGAGCTCAAACCTAATTATGGGCATCAAAAATAAGACAAAAGGCATTATGAGTTTTAATTAAAGCACTACTAACATATTCATGTGTTCCACCAATACATCAAGGCCAAAATCATAAAAAAATTATATTTTTTAAATAAATAGAAGTAATAATGAAATTACTAATACCACCTATCAACATGCAAATGTGGAAGACCTAAATATGGGTGCAAGCAATAAAAATGATAGCTTTGTAGGTTCCAAAAAGAGTGCAACGAGCATGGTCATGCCTTCCACCATAAAATCAAGATTGGTGTTTCCATATTTTTCAACAAATGATAGTTTGGATATGAATAAAATTAACAATCAAATAATTAGTAGTACCTCTCAACATGATAGCATGGAAGAAAACTCCTCCACATTAAGGAATGAGGGTCCCACTTGTCATCCCCTTTATATTGCTTTACTTTCTTATTCGTATCCTTCCAAATATTTCAAAGTTGAAACAATTTTTTATATGAGGTTGAGTATAGTAATATTAGTCCTCAAAATTATGATCCTCCTTTGTTTAATGATATTGATTGGAATATAAATTGTTATGTTATAAACTTATCTTATTTTCCCATTGATTTTCCTTCCTTATACTTTATTAGTAAAGGTTTAGGTTTAGATATTTTCCCCTGTATTATTCCTTTTTATAATGTAATCATAAGTATTGAGAATACTATAAAAAAACCTCCATGTACACATGACTAAAGAAATAACATAGGATTGCTCCATGATACTAAGAAAGGCAAAGCCCCAAGACAAAAATATTTCAAAGGATGAGTAACTTGTGTTTAAATTTTTAGATGTAGAAAATTACATTTAACTGATTAAATTAGATTAGGGGAACACCAAAATGATATTAAACAAGATAAAATAAATCAATAAGATTAAGGATCACTTGTTTGGTAGCGGTGGATATAAATGCATGGGTAAAAAAACTTTTAAACAAAATGACAAGAAAAATCATTAAAAATATAACTCTTATCTTTGCATGGATTTTAAATGAAATATTAAACCCAACAACCCAATCATGTTGATAATTTATAGTTTACCAAAGGATTGAAAATCACGTATTTTAATCAGAACTATTATTGACACTATGGACTTGTGTGCTTATCTTTTTACAAAATACTTAGTAGAAAATTTAGAATATTTTCTTGGTAAGATAACTTCATTTATAAAGGAATCCATTAATTTTGTACATAAAATTGAACGAATTTTTTAAAAATCATAATGTCTAGTAGTGATTTTTTATATTGTTTCTCTTTACAGAAATAATCTTTTATAAGGGGCTACTAGTATAGTCAAATAAATAATGGATAAGGTGGAAGCAAAACTATCTAATGTTTACCTTCAATCTACATAATTCACTTTATTTAGGGAATTTTTTGAGAAAAATGAAGGTGTATCAATGGGATATATTGTTTCCTTAATCATATAAAACTTGTTCATGGATTTTTTTTGGAAATTTTCATGTACCTCAAAAACTATAATGGAGGGTTAGATATATTAATGATAGATATTTTAAATGGTGGAATGGTAGAGATAGTTTAAATACATACCTTGATCACCTTAATTCTCAATTTGAGTATATAAAATTCACATTAGAGTTTTAATATAATGGTAAAATACATTTTCTAAACATCCTTATCATCATAACTGAGTATGGATATCTTACACGATAAGTTTCTATAAAGAAAACACACAAAAATGTGTATATTAGAGCAGACTTACACCACCATCCTTCCCAAAAAACATGGATTATCAACACTTTCTTCACTAGAACACTAAGAATATCTGATGAGGATAATTTTAAATCATAATAAAGGTATTAATAAGGTTATAAAAAGGAAAGGATACAATAATTGACATATTAATGCTACTACCAAAAAAAAATAAAAATAGGCCCTAATTATAGAAATAGAGATGGAGATAAAAAAAGGGTCATGAATTAAAGGCATTTATTCCATAAGTTGAAGGCACATCAAATAAAATTTATAAAATTTTACTAATAAAGGGAAGTAAAACTTATTTCAAACCAATCAACACTATTAAAAATAACCTTAGGAATTCTAAGAAGCCCATTTGTGTGAATCTAAAGAAATGCAAATACTCCATCTCTTACTCTTATGTGAATCCCTACATTAGTGAGACTATTCATTCACTTCAAACAAGATATAAATAAAATTTCAAATATTTAAACCATACCTATGTCAATAAGTTGGCATTGGTGTAACACAAAGACATCATTAAGCATTCCAATTTAATAAACAATGCCAAATTATTTTTCTTGGAAAATCACTACATCAATAAGAAGATTTGATAAGCCTTTGAAACTCAAAAACATCATAATAATTCAAATCATGATGATAGTTGGAATTTGAGTCATTCACTAAAACCTTTATTACACATGTCACATGATCCCTAAACCTTCTCTTTCTCTCTCTTTGTTTTTTATATTAATTAATTTATTATCTAAATAATATAATTAGTTATTACATTATTTTATAGATATACTTGTAGGTTTAATGATTTTTATTATATTATTATAATTTAATAATAATATTAATGGAACAACACATGATTCTATTTTATTGTTAATTTTTTTAATTTTTACTTTATTTATATTTTACATTTTACTTTAATTTAGTTTATTTTTATTATTTTTTAGATTTTGTTATATATTTTATATTTTATTTTATTGTTGTTTTTTTACTTTATTTTACATTGTATATTTTATTTTTATATTTTAATTCACTTTATTTTATTTTATTTTTATTATATATTTTTACTTTTCTTGTTCTCTCTTTCATGTTATTTATATCATTGCCTACTTTTATACCTTTTCTTTATTCTCCTCATCTTGGCATATTTAAAATAGTTTGGGTCTATCTAACCCTTGCTCAAGTATAGGTTTCTTGTCCCTAATGATGGGTCTAGTATCTCCACTATTAATAATGTAAAATTTCAAATCTCAAGTATTCATTATCTCCACTTTAATAATGTAGGCTTTATTTGATATAATTATGTCAAACTTCAACAAGTGTGTATGTAACCTAGTCTTTCTAAGAATAGTGTATTGTTTAATTTGAATTCAAATGCAACCTACAAGTAGAAAAATGTTTTAGTTTATTTGAAATAATATGATATATTCACACACAATCATATACATTAAAAATAGTTCAAGTAAACATTAAATCATTTTTTTATTATTATGGGATATTGATTTTGAATGGAGCTATGAATCATAATAAGTGGGTTTTTGAAAGGTCCCAAACCATTAAAAAATTTAAATCATAAGATAAAACAATTGAAAACAATAAATTGGATCCATAATCACAACATGGCTATCAATAACTCTAGTTGACAAACCCCAACCCAATAATGTGTAAAAAAGAGTACACTTACAATAACTAAAAAATAGTCTAAACTATCATAAAATAGAAAAGGCTTGATATGAAAATATATATTCATCCCTCAAAAGGCTCATATATAGAACTTTATAATGAACCCAAATACTATCAAGATAATAAATTATCAATAGAAAAATATTCTAGAGTAATAACCTATATGGATTCATATTGAATGATCCAAATAATTAAATACCATGCATAAATAAGCCTCAACCTAGAATTGGAGTTGACATGTAAAATTTGGAACTCTAAAAATAAATAAAACTTGACCTACTATTTTTAGTATCTATTATTTTTAGTAAGGTTCACATGCAAGCATGTTTAGCTCTAAAAATCTTCAAAAATAAACTAAACACTAAAATTAACTTATCAAATAAATTTAAATAGAATTTCACGTCTGGTTACAAAAATAAGCAATTTCTAAATTTAAAAGAAAAAATTCAAAAATAAGATTAAACTACAATTTGAAACCCTTAGATGGTCACGTATGGCCTCCAAAAATATAGAAAAAATCCATAACTAGATAACTCAAGTTATGTCTACATTAAATTTTTTGAGATAGTTTCTTTGTCATGAAGATGGGCTCAAATGAATCTATGAATTGAAAGTTACGACCTCTATAATTTCAACATCTTTTTTTGCATCACTCCTCTGGTTAAAAACAACTCATCTCTTATGAGTTACTCCAATTATACTTATACCATTTATTTTTATCAATATTCTTTAGCTCCCATTATATTATTCAAGTGTTTTCATCATGTTTTAATCCTTCCCACTATACCAAATACCTATCATAACTTCCTTACCTCATATTTATTGTCTTTTTATCCAAAACCTACACTATCTTTTCTTTCTTATTATTTGGCACCTATTGTTGCCAATCCAGTTATTAATATTCTTCACCATCACCATCTTCTCCATAGAAATCATATAAATTTTAAACATTAAATATTGGAGAGATATCAAAATATTATGGTAAACTCACCTCATAAGCATTGTCATTGATTTTATTCATAATTTTGCATGGTCCAATTTTATTTTACTTCAACTTATTATATGTGTCTTTCCTAAATCTCTCTTTTCTCAAGTAAAACATTACCAAATATCCTACTTCAAATATTTGTAATCTTATTCTGATATCTACTAGTGTTTTATACTTCTCATTACTTTCCTACAATTTTCTTCTTACTTCTTGTAACTAGTGTATATGTTCTGCAAATACTTTTGCATCATCACTAACTCATTTTACAATTAGTAATTGTACCAAATCTAAAACACTCATAGGATTCTCCCATAAACAATATGAAATGTTTATTTTCCTATTGATATGTTCACTAAACTATTATATGCAAACTCAACTTATAGTAAAGCCAAGTCCCATTGCTTGGGCTTCTCTCCAACTACACATCTCAACAAATTTTCCAAGCTCCTAATTACAACTTATGTCTATCCATCCATTTGGGGATGGTATTCACTACTAAATTTCAGCTTAGTCCCCATCTTCTTCCATAAATTCCTCTAAAATTAACTTAGAAATTTTATGTCCCTATCTGATCTAATAGTTTTTGGAATACCATGATATCTTAAAATATCCTTAAAAAATAGTTATGCAACACTAGTGGCATCATTGGTTTTTTGATACCTAATAACTAACCTAAATACTATTAATATAATAAATTATAAATAGGCAAAACTTATAAAACAATAAATTTTATTGATTCATATTGAATTATTCAAATACTTACAAACCATGTATAAATAATCATCAACCCAAAATTGGAGTTGACATACAAAATTTAGAACTCTAAAAATAAAAAACCTCACCCTATTATTTTTAACATTTACTATTTTTAGTAAGTTTTGAATGCAATTGTGCACAACTATAAAATATCCAAAAATAAACTAAATACTAAAATTAACCTATTGGATGAATTTCAACTGAAGTTCAAGTTTAGCTACAAAAATAGACACTTTCTAAATTTAGAAAAAAATCAAAAATAATTTTAAACTACAATTTTGGACCCTCAGATGGTCACATATGACCTCTAAAAATATCAAAAAAAATCACACTCAGATAGGCCCAATTATAGATACATTTAGATTTTTGATATGATCATTTTGGTGTAAAGATGGGCTCAAATAGAACTATGGATCAAAAGTTATGGTCTTCAAAAGTTAGGCCTCCTTTTTTGCATCACTTTATTTACTGGGTTGAACTAAAATTTTTTATCCTTTCATCTCCAAATTTATTTGGCTCCCATTTTATAGAGTTATCCTTTTTATAGTTGGCAGCACCAAATCATTTATTCTAGAGTTATCATTTCTCATGAACAACTTTTATCACATGACTTTGATTATTATATAAAAAGAATTGTATATGAAATTATTTTTTAAATGTAATTTTCTATTATTTACATTATTCATATCATAGTTTACACCTTTTAGGGTTTGAAAAATAATAAGATAATTATACTAATAACCATGACTAATTCAAATCGACAAAGATCACCTTGTTTACCTTAAGTTTCAAATATTAAAGGAACATTGGAGCAATTATAAGGCATGGAGATTTTTTTTATTAAAGATACAAGAATGTGGAGTGTTATAGGTTTGGAATAAGGATACTAAATAAAACCTAATATATCGAGGTAAATAAAGCATAGTATAATATTTAAATAAATCATATTTTAACCCATTATTATATGCATTATATTATCAAAAATGGATTAATGAAATAGGAATTATTTTCTATATATTATATGTATCATGTGATGCTTGATTCTAGGTAGTATATTTATAACTATAATCATCTTGGACCAATCACCATTCCACCTCATTTGAAATATTTTTTGTTTGGGTCATGTTTTATTTGTGATAAATTTTTCAACAAATAATGATAAATAATAAATAATTAAGGGTGAGGCCCCATTAGACAATTCTAAAGTGAAAGACAACAAATAATAAAAGTATTTTCATTTCAACTTTGTTAAATATGTGAGTTATATATGGATCTTGACACATCATAATTATTTTTAAAAATCTCACAACAATCTAGAAGGAAGAGAGTTGAAAATCTTATTAAATCTATCAGTTCTAGTAATGAAAATAATCAAACTTGGAGATCTAGCTAGCTAATTAAAAAATATTAATTTTGAGACAAAATTAGTGATTATTACTATAGTTCCCTAGTTGGATATGTTATGAGTATCTATATACATAACCATAAACACAAACACTAAAGGTGCATGTATCTTGATGATAAGCATTGAATAATATTCCTCGATGAGCATTGTTATTGTTAAGGTCTACACTTTCATCCACAACAACTTATGAATGCATATATTTTGCATAGCTTAAGTTAAAAAATAATGGATTGATCATTTCATGAATCATATAATATTTGTGTGAATCGTATAAAAAATCATAATACCACCCATAATAGGTTTGGAGTGTATGAAAATTATTTTAATTTACTACCACTTTTATTATCAAGGCGTGTCAACATACTAATATCCCTAATTTTATTTTTATGCATACATTATGATTAGGATGGGATGATTTGTATAACTCTATGAGAGACTTGTCATGGACTATCTTTCCCATTAACAACTTCACATTATCATCATGTCGGTCAATTTATTCTTAGAGATTTTTTTTACTATTACTCTAGTCGCTTTCCCCAATTAAATTGAAAATATAATAACTTTCATGATTTATGAATCATCAACACATTTCCATCTCTAACTACTACTAACACTAAGATAACTCAAATGATTAGCTTCATAACCAACATTTAGTGAAGTTACATCTAAACAATCATCAATTCATAATATGTCATTTTATCCCAAGTATCACACACACACACACACACACACACACACACACACACACACACACAAAATAGGATTTTATAGATGGCCACATTCATAAACTAAATAAAAAAATTTTCACAAACTCTATTCATGTCATTTATGACCCTTGTGAAATAATGGACCTGATCACACACATTAAACAAAAATATAAACCATCAAAGACTATATCAAAAATCCAAAGAAACCATCTCAATAAGAAATGTGAATTAGATACACCACCAAAAACATTCACTTCTATGTGAAAAATCTCTACACTAAGTTCAACACCTAATGAATCACCTATCCCATGAAATAAATCTCAAAATAAGGAGTAATTTCATTTTACCAAAAAACTTTCTAAATATTACCCCAATGCTCAATTGAAATATCTTGAAGGTACTTACCAAAAATTCATCCAATGTAATTTTCTAGAAGAATACAACACCAGGCCATGTAAAATTATTCTAGTCAAAATCATGAAAAAATATTATTATCATAGAAAATTTATCATAAAACAATTACAAGCTATAGAATAATATTCACCAAAACTCAAACTAGAAAAAAAATTCCACCTCTAAAAGGTACAACATATATAAAAATACACACAATTGAGACCTTATCTCACCCTCAACTAAAAAAACTTAATATAAGTCATTTAATATGACATAATTACCTATTAAATCCCACATGAGTGAAAATTAATCATTTATTTATCAAATAGAATCCACATAAGAGTTTATTTTCTAGTCAAGCAAATGCATCAATGACTAGTCACCTGATTGATCAATGATAAATAATTATATAGTCTCTAATGTGTGTGTGTGAGTGTGTGTGTGTGTGTGTGTGTGTGTGTGTGTGTGTGTGTGTGTGTGTGTGTGTGTGTGTGTGTGTGTGTGTGTGTGTGTGTGTGTGTGTGTGTGTGTGTGTGTGTGTGTGTGTGTGTGTGTGTGTGTGTGTGTGTGTGTGTGTGTGTGTGTGTGTGTGTGTGTGTGTGAGTGAGTGAGTGAGAGAGAGAGAGAGAGAGAGAGAGAGAGAGAGAGAGAGAGAGAGAGAGAGAGAGAGAGAGAGAGAGAGAGAATTAATCATTTATTTATCAAATAAAATCCACATAAGAGTTCCTTTTCTAGTCAAGCAAATGCATCGATGACTAGTCACCTAGTTGATCAATGATAAATCATTATATAGTCTCTACTCTTTCTGTGTGTGTGTGTGTGTGTGTGTGTGTGTGTGTGTGTGTGTGTGTGTGTGTGTGTGTGTGTGTGTGTGTGATTTATACTCTTTTTTATTGAGAGGGATCCATACATCATATATATATATATATATATATATATATATATATATATATATATATATATATATATATATATGATGTATGGATCCCTTTCAATAAAAAAGAGTATAAATCACACACACACACACACACACACACGCCATCATCATCATCATCAAAGTGAGAGTTATATCCCATTAATTTAGATCATAACTTAGTTATATAGACATCCTAACATGGCCTAAACCCACTAAATAGGGACAATGAGAGCTCTCGACTATAAGAACATATATATGTATAATTTCATTGGAACTCACCAGCATAAAATATATATATATATATCATATAATTGATGATGACCTATAGTTAGAGTTGTCTTCTTAGTCACCTCACCTAAATGGGGGAGATAGAGATATCCTCTCCATTTAAATAGTAAAACACTTCAAAAAACTTATACTTTTGAGTGTTTGATTAGTTAAATCAAATAGAGAACTATAAATAGTTCCAAATGAAAACTTTATCAGAATGGAAAATATCATGATCAATGAATGCCAAATTAAACGGTCATAATAAATTAAGGTTTCAAAATAAAGCTCACCTCTATATAAAAAAATAATATGTTAGGATATTTTGAAAAAGATCTCAAGGAAAAAAGTTTCAATTATCATAAATTCTTACAAAATTAACCAAACCCCTTGAATTTAGTTGTCTCCCTATAATGGTAGGACATAAAATTATTTTAAATAAAAAATTTGTGACCAACATTCCCCCATTTCATCAAATTAAATTACGACCCTCTTTTATCTAAATGGATATACAAATTCTTAATTAGCATAATGTATTGTTATCTTAGTTCACATGGGATCTTGCTTAGGTTATTGTTTAATTTAAACTAGTCACACCATAATTATTAGCTAATCTTAGTTTTACTATGAACATGATCGAATGATAGTATCTAAAGAGTTTAAATGAATTGATTGAGTCACTTATGTCAAGAATCTAGAACAACAAACATGCTCTGATTCCACTGTTAGGATTTAGGAAGCACAATTGATTACAATGTACAAGCAACTTAACATGCGGAATTAAACCAGAAGTAACAAGTAACTAGAATTTAGAAATAACATAGAATATGAGAGACAATACCCAATTGTATTAATACTCTTCTAGAAGGAAATAAAACAAAGAAGATGCCACAGTCTTCTTCCTTACACACCTCTAGGGCTCCCACACCTCTAGGGCATAAACAATAAATCTCTTCAAGAGCTCACTCTCTCTCTTATGGTCCTAACAAGCAACTCACACATAGAGTTGTTGTTCACCTCTAACCAGTCAGTATCACTACTATCAGTACCACCAGTTAGTATCACTACTACCAATACACAAGTGCTCCATGCACTCCAAATCTGAGTACACACCATACTCCAAGTACACAACGTACTCCAAGTAGATCTCCCTGATCTTGCACCTTGTTGTGTTGCCCATCACCTTTGACCTTGCTATCCTACATATCCACCTTAGACCTTACACACACAAACACCTGCAAATCAATGATCTTACTTACCATGTAGATCTCTCTACACCCTGAAGAACCCTTGTCCTTGCCTCACCAAGTCCTTATGATTCTCCAAACCAGTACCCCGGTGGATCTTCTACCTGATCTTGAAACAACCTACAAATCTACCTGATCATACACACTCGGCACCCCTATGGAACTAGGAGGAACACACCTTATACTCTTCACTCTGAAGGAGCTAACCTTGCTCTTACTCAACTAGCCCAAATTACAATACGGCCCATGAGTCTCTTAAATAGATCTCATGCAAACAATAATTAGACATCCAATTACAATAATTAGATCCATAGCTCAAGACTAAAATTAGCCTTTCAACATGTAAACAACTAATTCGTTAACTAACTATTCATGAACTAGTAGTTTTGGAACCGCATAGGCAACCAATGTTTGTCCCTGTCTGCCTAGAGATGACCGACGTTGGCCGATCCCTGACCGATGTTGGTAGCTTACTATCTACACATGACTGATGTTGGTTGGCCTGATCGACACCAGTGATTGTGACACTCATCAACCTCCTCCCATGTCTACATCAGTGAAGCTTTTAGCTCCATAACCTAACCATCTCCCACTTAGAGATAAATAGTTGCACTATACATGTACTTGTACACCATCTAATTTGTTTCCTAGCTTGTATCCCTCTTTAAGCTCAATCTTGAAGACTAACCACCACACATCCTATGGTGTAACACCTGTCATCCAAGTAACCTGCTAAATCTAAAGTACTTGACCTTGCATAGCATGAATCCCTATTACTGGTCCCTCTCAGATACCTGAGAACCCACTGAACTACTTTCCAGTGATTCCTTCCCGGATTGACTACAAACTTTCTGATAGCACCCACTGCTTGGGCAAACTCAGGGAGTACACATGTACTCAACCTAATCATGTGATTGGGGACCTTGTTCTATGAATTGTCCATCCATAGGTGTGCTGCCCTATTCTGCATCCTGCACTACCTTCACACAATCATCCTATGACAACATCAACATGTGATCTTCCTTGTCTCTAGGATTACTCATGCCAAAGAATTTTGCTGCTCCCAAATCCTTCATGGCAAGCCACTAAACTAACCTTACCTTTAGCTCAGCAAAAACTTGTATGTCTGAACCTTCAGCTAGCATACCATCCACATAAATTAATAGGATAATGTTGCGACCATCATCCAACTTGGTAAGACACATAATGGTTACACTGACATTGACTAAAGCCCTACTTTGTCATCCACCTGTCAAAACTTGTACCACTATCTTATAGCTTTCTCAAAACCATATGACCTGCCCTTCCATCTCACGTATCCATTCTATCTATTCTTTAACCAAGGAATCCATTCGTCTTTCAGTGCTTTCATACCGGCTGGCAACCCTACCAAATCTCCCATTTGGTTCTGCATCCTAGGAATCAAATTCCTCATTCATGCCATGCTCCCACTATTTCTTGGATCCTTCCTACTCTGTAGTGAGCAATGAGTATAAAGAAGAGGAATAACAAATTTGAGGCTTACTTACCCTTTTAGTCCTCCACATGGGCATTTAAGACTCCTTGATAGCTTGTTATCCACCCAAAATATGTTCTAGTGATTGACCTCGATCACCACATAGTCTACATCTGACTGACATCGATTCTATGTGACTGTCTAGGTCACCGATGTTGGTTATCCTACCGACGTCGGTCTCCACCTGCCTGACACCACTAACTCCTCTGGTCTACACATGATCGACATCGATACCTATCTGTTCGATGCCAATTTCCCATAGCTGATGTTGGTACCTGTGTTTTCTTGTGAGTGATGACTTTTGACCCACGAGCTTACTTTGAATCAAAACCCTATCCAAACTACCTTGTTCATAAGTATCCAACCCCATTCACTGATCTTTGTCTGTCATCTCCTCCAAGAACACCAAGGCTTTCTAGTTTTTAAGTTTATCAAATACATTAGTCTTCCTTTTCCTACAATAAATCCAATCCTTTCTTGTAGCATCCCATTGCTTACAAAAATCTCGATCTATGCTCTCTGAAGCTGAACTCTTACCATTTGACTTAAGAACATCCATTCCCTTCTCACTTATGTGACCAAGCCTACAAAACCACACCTATGTAACAGAAGTGGAATCAGTAATACAAGCAGGTAGATAAAGAGTACCTACTTTCTTACCACATGTTAATTCAAGTGCATCCACCGTGAGAGTTCCTGTGCATCTCTCATCACCCAACTTTTCTAAAGAAATTAGCCACATTTTCAAGACTGGGACCTGCATGACCTCCTTCAACACCCATGTGTTGGCTGCTTGCAATTTCAGCTGCACTTCCCCTTTGCCAATACATTAACAAGGCTCACTAACCCCTCTATTTGGGGCTGCATGGAAAGAGGTAATAGAATCTATAAACCAAGATTCTACTTTATCCAAGGAACATCTCAAAGCATCATGTGCAATAACACCTGCAACATCTGCTTCTTCAGTTCCTTCATGCTGATATTCTACCAACCAACAATATCTCTTTACCTACTCTTTCTTTTCATAACACTGTAATTGATCATTCATGCTTTTCAATTCCTCCATTCTTAGTGTACTTTATTCTACCATTGCTATACTCCCACTCAATCAAAAACCCTTGAGAGTGACCTATAACCAAACACAAACTTGCTCCCTACAACCTTAGCTCTGATACCACTTTGTCAAGAATCTAGAACAACAAACATGCTCTGATTCCACTGTTAAGATCTAGGAAGCACAATTGATTACCATGTACAAGTAACTTAACATGTGAAATTAAACCAGAAGTAACAAGTAACTAGAATTCAGAAATAACATAGAATATGAGAGATAATACCCAATTGTATTAATACTCTTCCAGAAGGAAATATAATAAAGAAGATGCCACAGTCTTCTTCTTTACACGCCTCTAGTGCTCCCACACCTCTAGGGCATAAACAGTAAATCTCTTCAAGAGCTCACTTTCTCTCTTACGGTCCCAACAAGCAACTCACACACAGAGTTGTTGTTCACCTCCAACCAGTCAGTATCACTACTGCCAGTATACAAGTGCTCCACACACTCCAAATCTGAGTACACACCATACTCCAAGTACACAACATACTCCAAGTAGATCTCCCTGATCTTGCACCTTTTTATGTTGCCTGTCACCTTTAACCTTGCTATCTTGCAGATCCACCTTAGATCTTGCACACACAAACACCTACAAATTAATGATCTTACTTACCATGTAGATCTTTCTACACCCTGAAGAACCCTTGTCCTTGCCTCACCAAGTCCTTATGATTCTCCAAACTAGTACCCCAGTGGATCTTCTACCTGATCTTGCAACAACCTACATATCTACCTAATCATACACACTCGGCACCCTTGTGGAACTAGGAGGAACACACCTTGCTCTCTTCACTCTGAAGGAGCTAACCTTGCTCTTACTCAACTAGCTAAAATTACAATATAGCCCATGAGTCTATTAAATAGATCTCATGAAAACAATAATTAGACATCCAATTACAATAATTAGATTCATAGCTCAAGACTAAAATTAGCCTTTCAACATGTAAACAACCGGTTCGTTAACTAACTATTCGTGAACTAGCAGTTCTGGAACTGCACAAGCGACCAACATCGGTCCCTATCTGCCTGGAGATGACCGACGTTGGCTGATCCCTGATCGATGTCGACAGCTTATTGTCTACACCTGACCGATGTCGGTTGGCCTGACCAACATCGGTGACTGTGACACTTAGCAACCTCCTCCCATGTCTGCATCAGTGAAGCTTTTAGCTCCACAACATAACAACTTAGTGGTGCAAGGATGTTTTTGACATGACCTCTTTGTTGAGGCTATTTTAGACACCCCCTCTTTTTCATTTCTAAAGCCAAGGGTTTTTAATTGATTTTGTCATATTGATGACTTTGTCATAACATCTAAAACTATTAACTCAGGGTCCTAGTTCATTACATCATTTGAATATGCATTATTGTGACAAATGTTTATTATAACTTTTGCATTTAGTGAAATTTGTACTCTACATTATAAGAAGTTTAAAACTCATTCAATGGTTTCAATGAAAATATTGAGTACAAGATTTGGAAGGGAATTTTTTTTTGATCATCTAAATCATATGAATATAATACTAATGATCAAATTTGTAAGTATTTATGATTGGATGCACAGGTTAATTGAGAAGTGGCATTTATGATAATCAAAATATATGTTAAATAACTGGTGATCTACATTATTTATATTAAATAATGTTAAAGTTTAAACATAAGTTATTTATAACATTATTTATTTTTAATAATGTAAACATAACAATGTTATAGGTTTTGATTGTATTAAAACAAAAACAAAACCCGAAGATCCAAGGGTTAAATGTAAAGACCTATGAATGAATTATGATAGTAACACTACATATTTTAAAAGGGTTAAATATACTAGAAAAAATATGTAAAATGGAAATAAAACCTAGGGTGGCATAATGCAACTTAATAATGTCTAGGTGTTTAGTGTTGACTGCAGGGTTTGAAGCATGATTTGATATCATTTAAGTGGTAATTTGTGTGGATTTAATGCTCTAAAGATATGATAGATTGCATTAGATATTTTTTAGACCCCCAAAAAACCATGGTATCAAATTATGAGGTACATGCATTGGTTGAAGGGTTTTAGTGATTAGTTTAGAGGAGGCTTTAGTCATATTCAAATTTGTTAGAGTTACCAAAAGAATTTGGTATTGTTGGTGGTGGACTATTGATAGTTTGTTATCCAATGTTATTGAGACACATATCAAGGTCAATTATTTTGGATTATAGATTATACAAAAGGTAATTTTTCATTGGTAACCATCATTATGGACAAGCTTGTTTTGAAAGTGATATTCTAGAAGTAGGGAGAAGGGTAGGAAGTTTGGTTAGTTGGAGACAAGGTATGGATTTCGTTTTCAGTTTGATATCACAAGAGAAGATTTGAGATTGAAAGTTTTATATATATGCATAAGATTTTGCATCATTATGAGCTTGATAAATTCATGGTTGAAATATTTTTGATAATGAAAATAATGGTAGTTTGATTCATATATTTTCTCTATAACATTTTGAGTTACACAGTTTCATTTATTGAAGTTCTAGGGTTCAAATTGGCTATAAGTCTTCATTAGATTTTTGTGATATTATTTTTATTTAAAGTATACAATTTGGTTGTGGTTTCATTTAGAAAGTAATTCAGATTTTGGCAGTGTATTATTTGAAGTTTGCCTATTTTGAAAATAATACATACATGCAGTACATGTAAAGCTTTACTTGGTTCTAAGACTTGATGAGTTTTAGTTATAGTCATATGTCCTTGGATTTAATTTATTTTTTAGTTGAATGTTGGTGAATATGAGATAATATTTGGGAAGTTCATGTTAGCTCATATTTATATTTGGGTTTTGGCAAGTCTATATGACAATTTTGAGGGTTTTTGAAATAAGGGTGTTAATTGTCTATATTGGTTTGAAATAATGATGGCAGTTTGGTAAATAAGAACCACCCATTTATTTTTGTTTTCTTTAAATGTTGGGTTTGGTCTCTTTCTATTTGTTCCTAAATTTTTATGCCTCAAATATAAAACAAATTGCATGCCATTTTACTTCATAAATATAGTGTATTATATTTGGTTTCAGTTGGAAAATTTTAGATGGTAATTAGTATGATATAAGCATGTTTCATGAATAAGTTGGGTTTTTAGAATATAATTTGAAAATAATTTTGAAATTATGAAGTTCATGTCTGATCTATTTCAAAAAAATTGTGGTAGATGAATATGATGTTTTTTGCATGTTAGTTTATTTTAGATAAATTTTGGATTTTTGGGTTTTTGTATGATAGTAAGTTGGTTTATTTTGGAATATCTATGGAAAATCGATACAACAATGGCTTGCATGAGGATTTTTATTTTTAAAATGTCTTTTTATGCATAATTCACAGCTGGTAAATTGTTTTAAAGTGGTAAATACACACAAAAAAAATTAAATGGTTGTTAATGTTCTCATGCATACAAATTTTAATATGAGATATCTAATTCATTCAAAGTTTTAGTTTTGAACTGTGAAAATATATAGGTTGAAGAAATTTATTGACTTGGTCAGGTTATATTTTTATAAATGGATTTTAGGATGAAATTTGTTCTTTTTTTAATAACATCATGATTATGTTTCAATTCATTATTCACAATCATTTAAAAAGTGAGATATAAATTTATATATTTTATGCAGTTGGTAGAATTGTTTGATATCAATTTTAAAAGGAAAATTAGTGGTTTAAATAGATTTTGTATATCAATTGGTTTCTTAGCACTGTTAATTTCTTTCAAAGAAATTTAGGTTACTTATCAGGATATTGTTATTTCTTCAAATGGTTTCAAACAAATTTTATTTATTATGATTTCATAAGAAAATCCTTGGTCATTTTTCAAACTGTGTTGATGAAATAATATTTCAAAATTTCAATCAATTTATTAAAATTTATGATATGGCTTTATATGGATTTAATATATAGTTGATGATAGTTTTATTTCAAGTAGGTAATTAGGGTTTTGATTTGTTTCATTTTTAATAAAATTTCAGGGCAGACACCTCCTAACTCTAATAATTCTCATGGTAATATGTGGAGGATTGATCAAACATGGAATAGAGAAGATTCATCTTCTCATAGTTTTGATTCTATAAGCCAATTTTATGGAGGTCAAAGGCCTAGTGGAAATTTTACTATACCCTTTAATAGATAAACTTAGATTTCCATTCACTTTGACGCCTCAAATCTAGTTTTTTGGGATGTTTTGGATTTCTTGCCATTTAATCCTACAAACAATAGAATAAATGAAGGTTTGACGAGACTATTGACCATTTTTAACCCTCAATAAAAATAATTCAACCCCATAGGTAAATTTTTTTTAGGAAGTATTTCATAGTCCATTTAATGCAAATAGATGTAATATTAGCCTTGGTCACTCTGCATTAGTGTTCCATGTCACTTTGAGTCTTTTCAAAGGTCAAAAATGGGCATTTAATACTTTTTACAATTTTATTTGGAATTTTTTAATTCTAAAATGGTGATTTCACATTCCATGTGTCCTAAGGGGTGTTAAATAACTATTTTTAATTGACCAAGTCTGTAGGTGCAAGCTAAAATCAAGAAAACACTTGAAAAAGAGAGTTTTTAGCCACTTGTATGAACTTGTATAGATTTTTGTAGGTGAAGGCACTTTAATATTGTCTCTTGATATTTCCCACACTTAATTCCATGATCATATTTTTTTGGTAGCTTAATAAACTACAAATTTCACCTTTTCTTTTCCATTGTTCCTCAAAAGGGTCAAAACTAGTCAAAGACTTTCACTCACCATAGGCTGTACATGCTAAGTTAGGAGAAAAGGCTATGGGGAATGATAGTATACTGAGTTATATTCCCTTTAGTTATTTTTTTTATATTTATTTCTCCTCTTTTATGAACCATCATTAATAAGTTTTAATCCTCAAAGCTACCTATGCAACCAAGCATGGTCTAGATTCATCCAAATTGCTTGAACTCAAAAATGGTTGGAGATGTGTGGTTTTAGAATGTGATTTTCAGATTAGTTTAGGTGATATACATTGCTTTTAAATCATACAATTTTTTTTTTTTCAATTCCCTTGAAGGATTATTTAAAAATTGTTCTTGTTTTCCAAGTTGGCAACCATATATGGGTAACCTGAGTTTTACAATGTGAAAGAGAGCTCCATGGGAGGTTTCAATGTGATTGGGTCCATGTTTTAAATATGATTAAATTAAATATTATTTTTATAGATAAAATAAAGTTACCATTATTCAAGCTAATTTGTCCAATTTTCCTTGTTTACTGCCTTGTTAGCAAAGTGTGCTCACAATCAAATTCTATAGGAGTTCAAGAAGTTGCACAGAGGTGGGAATGTTGAAAACATATGATGGAGTTTATGTTTGAAGATTCAAAATATCCAAAGGGTCTTATATTTCATGTTGTTAAGGTTTATGTTCTATTCCAAGGTAAGGTTTTCACTTCAAAGAATGATCAGGCCATATTGGGTTCTCAGTCCCTAAAAATTACAAATAGAGGCCTTGAAGGTTTTTGAGGACCTCATCAAATTCACTTGCAAGATGATCCAAGATTTCGATTTATAAAACTTTTTATAAATATACACATATAAAAAAATTTCCAATTTTGAGTTCAAAAGGAGTGGAGATGGATTTTGAACACCCTTAAAGTTGTCAAAAACCACTGAGTGTTGATAATGAATTCTACAGGGGTGTTAGTAGAAAGTTGATTTTTCATCTCATATGGGATGTTGTAAGCTATGAAATCAAGTTAAAATAATATAAAATATTAAAAATATAAATTCTAAGCTAAGGTGACTAATAAATCTAAGGTTTTATGTTTTGATCCCAAAATAGTCCTCCCGTGTGTACAGGCCTGGGAACACTCATCTACAATAGGGCTTAGTAAATCTCTATCTCAATTGGGCTAGTATAAACCAAATTGAAGGTATAAAATAAATTGTATATTTTTATGATACTATACCTGAATTTAAGTTTATTATTTTCACCTTTAAGGCTTAACCCTTGCCAAGAATACACCTATAGGTAGCACCTAAACAATTGAAACATTATCATGATGTATATCTTGGTAGTGAGGAGAAAATTTAAAGTTTAAACCTCATGAGGAGATTTAAAATTTTATGAAAGGTTAAATGAAGAAAATATTACCATATATAATCTAAATACATGATTATAAGGCCTAATTCTTTCCAAGAAGGAACCTACAGCTAGGCTAAAATAATGATTCCTCTCTTGGACACTCAATGACCTACTCTATGCTTCCAAGAGCATAAATAATGTATTTGAGGATAAAATGAATATAAAATGGTTTAAAAACATCATGGGATGAATTTATGGTCCATACATGACATGAACAGGTTCACGTCAATCCCTAAAACCTCCAAACATAATTCTATCCCCTACCCACCTTCACAGGCTACCTACTCAAAAGTCTGCCTAGCAAATTTGAAGGGTTGAAGGGTCTATCCTTGGAATTGAGACATAAAAATTGGTAAAAATTATAAAAATTACCTATTAAATACTATCCAATAATCATATTTTATAAACTAATGGTGAAGACCCTCTCTATTTTGTCTCAAATTAGGGGTAGTTTTACCTTGCATGAGGAGATAAATTGAAGGAAAAGTGGTGAGATGGATGGACCAAAGGTAAATAAAGCCCAAGTTATGATTATATAATCTATAGGAAACCTAACACAAGATGAAACACCTTGATATAATATTTGAAATAAAACATGATGCTCTAACCAAGAAGGGTTACCATCATGCATGAAGGAAACCTTTAAGCATAAAAGCTAAATTGAGGGTCATGTGCATTTTTTATTTTATCCATGCTTTCCACTTGACTATTTAATTATTTTAAGGTTATTTTATATATTTTTAATCCACAAAAAAATATATATGCTCTATTAATCTAGCTACAGACTCTTATAGCAAAACTATGGACTCCATCAGTATAAACCCTATTTTAGGACCTAATGGTAGAAATGAGGCCAAAAGTGCATATAAATGGATGAATTTGACCATGAGTGATGAATATAAATTTTTTTCAACTCCATTAGGATAAAATCCATGGAATTATACTGTATGGAATCTATACAAGTGATTTAGGAAATAGGTTTTCTTGATAATTTTTTATGTTTTATAGGTCCTGAAGATGACCATGAGATGTCAATAACTTTGGGAGGTAGCTTCAGACTTGAGAAAAAACTCCATGAAATTTTAAGACTTTATAAATACATAAAAGTGCCTTTTATATCTCTCTCTATTTAGTCTATCTAAACTAGCATCTAGAATGACATAGTGGACAAAGTGAAAACTCAAGTTTGGTGGGATTTTATGATGCTTCTGATGAATCCAAGCATATTAGGTGTCCTAAAACATGAAAAACACCCCTATTATAGATTATTTATGGAGTATATAAATATTATAGTGCTAAGTGTCAAAACAAGCCTATTGGCGAGTGATCATGGTTCCAAAGTGATGATGAGCTTGTGTAAGAGAATGTCATGATCAAGAAAACTCCAAATGCAAGTGGAATCATATTTTTAAATCCATCTCATCATCATGCATGATAAATTTATCCATCACTTTCTTTGGAATGATCAATAAAGGCCTGTGATGAAGGTAGTTCACAAGAGAGAATGATGGAGAAGATTTGTTATGCCACACTTGGAGAAGAGGCTAATTTAGGATGTGATCAAGTAAATTTTAGTTTTGTGGCTCTTCTTACACTTCATCCACATGAATTTTAACTTATTTTCACCTTTGGACACTTTTACTTATGCCTCTTCAACTTCTCCTTTCTCTTTCATATTCCCAGTTCTATAAATGCAAGCCATTTTGGCTATTATAGGGGATTCTAACCCCTGGCATGGTTAATCCCTCCTAAAATTATACCTTGATTTATACTTAAGCTAATGAGAAGTAAGCTGGTTATACACTAAGTCCATTTTTACTATGTGTTCAAGTGATCCATCTTTAATGTCAAGTATAGATTGAGTTTATATTGTTTTCATGCAATCCTTGAATGTGTTTCTGCAAATGACTTCTCTCCTAACATGTTTCATGAAGTGTATGATGTTGTAATAGACTCTTGAAGTGTGTATAAGTTTGGTAGTGTCATATCTAACCTTACCTTCAATTTCCTTCATTTTTTGAGTTGTTATTTCCCTTCATGAGAAACACTAACTCTAGGGAGCTCCATTAATGGTGTTGAGGCTAGTTTGGTTGTCTTAGTTCATTATGCAAATTCCAAGTGTATGAATAGAAGAAAATTTTGGTGTATCACCTCCTATTTTAGGTTTGGTTTATGTATATTTCTCTCCCATTTCATCCATAATAGTTATATTTAGTAGCATAAGCACATCAAGTCATATTTAGGGAGCTAGCCCTCATAATACTAGAGATTCATCTATCTTATAAGTTCCCACAAGCTTGAGAGATGATTCAATGTTGCATAATATTTTAGGATCTTGAATAGAGTGTCATAGGGTGCACAATTTGGTGCCAATAGTTTTGGCATGTCCAATGGGATAAGGTTCAAATAGTGGGAAGATTTTTGGTGTGTCTTCTCTCTTATCAGCTTTTGGAAGCATCCAAGCAAGCACCAATGGTGACTCTAAATAAATTTTTAGTTGTAAGCAATCTAGGTATCTATTGATAAAGATTTTGATCAATTCTTTTCTTTTAATGTGACTTATGAAGTTGATATGGACTGTTATGAGGAGAATCCTTACCATACACCTCCCTATCAACCTTTTTATGACCCTTTCTATCCTTCTTAAAGTCTTATCAATAATACCATCATCCCTATGAGTCATGGAAGTCCTATGGTCAACCTAGTCCCTTTGTAAATGAGTATGCAATTGTTCACCAGCCATATGGCCCATATTCACCTCAACCTTGTCATGAGGAGTCAAGAAACACCATTAGCTAGGAGATAAAATATGAAGCTTTGAAAACCTTACTTGAAGAAATTAAATAGACTAATCACTTTGTCCAAGCTTACTACAACTATCATTCTCAAAATTTGTGGGCAGTTTTGCCAAAGTTTTTGGAAAATCATGAGTGTGCTAGACAAGTTTTGTGATGAAACTCTTGGTGGTATTGTGGATTGTTTAAGAGTTTCAATTAGATTGTTAATGGACATGTGGGGGTATGTTGAAGAAGAGAATCAATATTTCATTAGTGAAGTATTTTCCATGGCAAGAGAGGATTTTCAATGGTGGATTGATAGGTTAGAGAGATTGGAAACTCAAGAGGCTATGTAACAAGTTACAGTTGTAAAAGAATCTCCAAAAAGCTATGAAGAGACTCAAGAAGATGAGGAGGATGATGAAAGCTTGTATGAATAATATCTCCTTATTATTTCTCATTCTATTTTACCTCTCCCTCAAGAGCCCATCCATGAACATCACACTCCATGCCCAACCCATAGACCTAGATATATCTCTTCTACCATTCCTCTCCTTGAATAATAACCTATTCAATCCTCAAAAGAGCCTACTAGTTCCAAGGTTCTAACTTTGGACCAAACTTTGAAGTCTTGGGGAAAGAAAGAGGTTAAAGGAGAAGTCAAAGAAGATGATGAAATTCATGAGGTGGTTGTGGAAGAAAGTGATATGCCATCAACCCAAAAAAGCCTTGTTTCTATCCAAGAGTCATTTCAAGAGCTTTCTCTTTCTTCCATATACATTCATGAGCCTCTCACTACACCTTACATTCTTTCTTCAGCTCATTCATAAATTTGAAACCCTCCCACCCCACCTCTTCTTAGAGAAGGAAATATTTTAAGAGAAGAATCAAAGGAGAAACAAATTTAGTTTGTAGCATAATAAGAGGATGACACAAGTAATGATGAAGAAGAATTTATCATTAGAACTCCACTTGGGGCTATCAAGCACAACTCACCCTTCTTGAACCAAGAAAAAGAAGACTCAAATGAAGTTATATCTGCTCATAATAAGGATGGGAATAGATTTGGAGTGGACCATATGACCAAAGATCAAGATGAGGTGTTTGAAGAATAATTTCATAAGGAAGAGGTGATCCTTGATGTGAGAGATGATAAAGAAGAATGGCTAAAATAGATTGAGTTTATACAAGAGCTTGAAGAAATTTTCAAGGTTGAAGGTGAAGTATATGAGAAGATATACCAAGGAGTCCCCATGAGAGATAATGATCAGGATTGGGAAGATTACACTAAGCTCCTTGATGAGCTTGAAGAACTTGCAGCTAACAAACTAATTATCCATTCTCAAGACATCATGGGGAGCCAAGAAACATGATTTTTTGAGGCATAATTGGATCATGTATAAAATAATGAGTCTTATGAAGAAGCTAAGGTAGTTGAAGTGTAAGAAGAATTCATATTTATAGGTTTTTTTTTTAATTTATCTCAACTGCATTGAAATCCATGCCAACAAGATTGGCCAACACCATGAGAAAGATGAAGGATTCCATTTCAATGTTAAAATGGAAAAATGTCTCATCTTTCCCTTAATTCTATGAGGCAAGAAGAGTTTAAAACTTTCCCTTTGATCTAGGAGGTAGATATTCCTCCAGGATAGTGTGTGTTTAGTTTTGTTTTGTTTCAGTTTGTTGTTGTGTTCCCTAAGTGCTCTTAAAGCACAAGTTGTGTGTTCCCTTCCATTTATTGGTGTGTGTCTTTGATTTTGTGTGTGTGTGTGTGTCAACCATAATTTTTCGCTTGAGCTAAATGTCTTTTTAAGTCAATTAGAGTGTCCATATGCATGACTCTATGCCTAATGTAGGTGTAAGCCAATTTGTCCTAGGCATAACATGCATGCCACCCCTAAAAATCACCAAGAATGTTGACTATTTTTACCCTTTAGTCCAAATGAGCCAAAAAAATTGGTAAAAAAATTTCATGAAGTGTGTCATATGCCATTTAATGCAAATAAATGTTATATTAGCCTTGGTCACTCTTTGCATTAGTGTTCCATGTCACTTTGGGTCTTTTCAAAGGTCAAAAATGGGCATTTAATGCTTTATACACATTTATCAAGAAATTTTAAAGTATAAAAGGGTGGTGTCACATTAAATTTTCCCTAAGGGGTCTTAAATAACTATTTTTAATTTACCAAGTCTATAGGTACAAGTTAAAATCAGGAAAACTCTTGAAAAAGGGAGTTTTTAGCCACTTGTACAGACTTGTATGGATTTTTGTAGGTGAAGGCACTTCAGGGATGTATTTTAATATTTAAAATAATAAATTCCATGATAATAATGTTTTTTGGGCTTCAAAAACTACAAATTTCACCTTTTCTTCCCCATTTCTCCTCGAAAGGGTCAAAACTAGTCAAAGACTTTCACTCACCACAAGCTGTACAAGCTGAGTTGGGGAAAATGGATATGGGGAATGATAGTATACTAAGTTAGCTTCCATTTAGTTAATTTTTTTTGTATATTTATTATTCCTCCTTTATTAACCATCGTTAATAATGTTCAATCCTCAAAGCTACATATGCAACTAAGTAGGGTCCAGATTCATCCAAATTGCTTGAACTCAAAAATGGCTAGATATGTGTGGTTTTGGCATGTAATTTTCAGCTTAGGTTTTTATGTCTTCTCCATGGTTTTTAAATCATCAAAAACTTATCTTTCAATTCCCTTGAATGAGGATTTCAAAATTATGCTTGTTTTCTAAGTTGGTAGCCATATATGGGTAACCTAAGTTTTACAACATGAAAGGGAGCTCCATGGGAGCTTCTATTGTGCTTGGGTCCATGTTTGAAATGTGATTAAATTAAATGTTATTTTTATATATCAAATAAATTTACCATTATTTATGCTAATTTTTCCAATTTTCCTTGTTTATTGCCTTGTTAGCAAAGTGTGCTCATAGTTAAATTCTACATGAGTTTAAGAAGTTGTACAGATTTGGGAATGTTGAAAACATATGATGGATTTTATATTTTAAGATCCAATATATCCAAATTTTCCTATATTTCATGTTTTTATGGTTTATATTCTATTCCAAGGTAAGGTTTTCACTTCAAATAATGATCAGGCCATATTATGTTCTCAATCCCTGAAAATTGCAAATAGAGGCCTTAAAGGTTTTTGAGGACCTCACCAAATTAAATTTTAAGGTGATCCAATATTTAAATTTGGAAAAATTAGTATACATATCCACATACAATAACTATGTCAATTTTTTGGTCAAAATAAGGAGTGGAGATGAATTTTGAACACACTCAAAGTTATCAAAAACCACTGAGTGTTAACAGTGAATTCTACAGGGGTATTAGTAGAAAGTTTATTTTGCACCTCATATGAGAGGTTATAAATTATGAAATAAATTTCAAACAATATAAAATATTAAAAATATAAATTATAAGCTAAGTTTATTGATAAAATTTAAGGTTTGATGTTTTGACCCCAAAATAGTCCTCCCCTGTCCGTACATGCCTAGGAACACTCATCTATAGTAGGCCTTAGTAAATATCTATCTCAATTGGGATAGTAGAAACCAAATTGGAGGTATAAGTTGAATTTTATATTTATATAATATTATACCTAAAGTTAATTTTCTTCTTGTCACCTTCAAGGCTTAACCCTTGCCAAGAATACACATATAGGTAACACTTAAATAGTTAAAACATAGTCATGAGATATATATTAAAAATGAGGAGAAAATTTGAAGTTTAAACCTCATCAAGAGATTTAAATATGGATGAAAGGTGAAATTAAGGAAATATTAAAATTAAAAATCTAAATACACCATCATAATGCCTAATTCTTGCCAAGAAGGCACCTACAACTAAGCTAAAATAGTGATTCCTCTCTTGGGCAGTGAAGGACCTAATCTATGCTTCCAAGAGCATAAAGAAGGTATTTGAGTGGAAAATTACTATATAATTGTTTTAAAACATCATGGGAGGCATGGATTTTCCATACATGACATGAACAGGTTCACATCAATCCCTAAAACCTCCAAACATAGTTTCATCCCTTGCCCACCTTCACAGGCTACCTACTCAAAAGTTTGCCTAGAAAATTTGAAGGATTGGAGGGTATATCCTTGGAATTGAGAGATAAATTTTTTTAAAAATTATAAAAAATACCTATTAAATACTCTCTAATAATAATATTTTATAAACTAATGGTTTAGACCCTCTTTGTTTTGTTTCAGAGTAGGGGCAGTTTTAACTTGCATGAGGAGACAATTTGAAGGAAAAGTGGTGAGATGGATAGAATAGATGTAAGGAAAACCCAAGTGATGATTTTATAATATATAATAAACCTAAAAAAAATTAAAACACCTTTATGTAATGTTTTAAATAAAACAAGATGCTCTAACCAAGAAGGGTTACAGTCATGCATGAAGGAAACCCTTAAGCTTAGAAGCCAAATTGAGGGTCATGTACATTTTTTATCTTATCCATGATTTCCACTTGACTATTTCATGATTTTAGGGGTATTTTATATATTTTTAATCCATTATAAAATCTATGGAGTCCATCAATCAAGCTACAAACTCCTACAACAAAACTATGGACTCCATTAATCAAGCTACAAACTCCTACAACAAAACTACAGACTCCATCAATATAAACCCTATGTTAGGACCTGATGGTAGAAACGAGGCAAAAATCACATCTAAATGGATTAATTTGACCATAATTGTTGAATATAAGTTTTTTCCAACTCCATAAGTATCAAATCCATGGAATCAAATTGTATGTAATCCATACAAGTGATGCAAGAAATAGGTTTTATTGACAATTTTTTGTGTTTTGTAGTACCTAAAGATGACCATGAGATGTAAATGACTTTGGGAGTTATCTTGGGACTTTTTCCAACACTGCATTCCATTTTTATACCTTTTAAATACTCACAAGTTCTTTTTCTATCTCTCTCTATTTAGCCTATCTAAACTAGCATCTAGAATGACATATTAAACAAAGTGAAAACTCAAGTTTGGTGGCATTTTATGATGTTTATGATGAATCCAAGCATATGAGGTGTCATAAAAAATACCACAAGGCCCCTATTATGGATCAGTTAGGGAATATACAAAATTTCTAGTGTCAAATGTCAAAACAAGCCTATTGGAGAGTGATCATGGTTGTAAAGTGATGATGAGCTTGTGTAAGAGAATGTCATGATAAATAAAAATCCCAATGAAGGTGGAATCATATTTTTAACTCCCTATCATCATCACACATAATAATTTTTTCCATCACTTTCTTTGGAATTCTCAAGAAAGGCCTATGATGAAGGTAGTTCATAAGAGAAAATGATGGAGAAGATTTTCTATGCCACAACTTTTTACACTTTTCCTTGTGCCTCTTCAACTTCTCCTTTCTATTTCATCTTCCAATTTTTATAAATGCAAGACATTTTGGCTATTGCAGGGGATTCCAACTCTTTGCATGATGAAGGCCTAAAAAAAGTATACCTTAATTTGTACTTAAGATAATTAGAAGTAATATAGTTATACTCTAATTCCATTTTCACTACGTGTTCAAGTGATCTATCTTGAATGTCAGGTATAGATTGAGTTCATCTTGTTTTCATGCAATCTTTTAATGTGTTGTTGCAAATGACTTCTTTCCTAACAGGTTTCACGAAGTGTATGCTACTATAATAGACTCTTGAAGTCTGTATGAGTTTGGTAGTGTCATATCCAACCTTCCCTTCAATTTACTTTATTTTTTGAGTTATTATCTTCCTTAAAGAGAAACACTAATGCTAGGGAGCTCCATTAATGGTGTTGAGGCTAGTTTGGTTGTCTTAGTTCATTATACAAATTCAAAGTGTATGAATGGAAGAAAATCTTGGTGTATCACCTCCTATTTTAGGTTTTATTTATCTTTCTCTCCCTTTTCATCCATAATAGGTATATTTAGTAGCATAAGCACATCAAGTCATATCTAGGGATCTAGCCCATATAATACTATAGATTCATCTCTCTTACAAGTTCCCACAAGCTTGAGAGATGATTCAATGTTGCATCAAATTGTAAGAGCTTGAATAAAGTGTCCTAGGGTGCATAATTTGATGCCAGTAGAGACCATATTGGAGAAATCATCCTCATAAAGTTAGAAATTTGAGTTTTTCAACTCAGTGAATGAAAATAACCATCCAATTTGAACACAATTTAGTTTCTCATGACTCTCCTTAGCATCATGACCCTTTACCTAAAAATAACTTGTAGCAAGTTGCTTACTTGATTTCTTTTGCTTTAGTGCCTCTTAGCCATAAAATCCCATCACCTAATTCTATGAACCCTATTGAAACATGTTCAAGATTGAATCTTTTGGATTTTCCTCATCACTTGCTAGAAGAAAGGGTAGTGCCTCTTAACCACAAAAGACAATAAATTAGTCCTTCAACATCACCAATCATCACCAAGATAGTAAATAAGGTTAAGCCTACAAGTGGATGACAAAGCCAATGAAGATGTTGTTAAGCTAATTAAGTTCCTTGATACCACCATGATTTACCTAGAGTATTTGATTGAAAACGTTTATCCGCTAATAGATATGCTTTTATATTCTAATGAGGAATATGATTTGGAGTGAAGTTTAATTGTACTGCTTTCACATATTTTTTTCAAATACTATATATGTTTTAATATTTCTTAAAACTTTATTTTGATAGTGGTTTGATAGTATTTGAAAACATTTTAGATGGTATATATTTTTTTCATGGAATATATGGACTCGTAGATAATGCATATGGATAAATGTTAGATGTAGTAATTTTCATTTAAATAGATTAAGTTATTTTTAAATGTTTTGCCTAATAGGTTTATTTATATGTTATGATGTTTAAATGGCCCCACCCAATTAGAGTCTCTCCCCTTGGTCTATTAAATATGTATTTTGATCTTAAGACTTATTTTAAAAGTCTTACATTATGTTAAGTTATATCTAAAATTTAATTGACTTAATTAAAATCAATTAGGACTTAACTAATAACTAATTAAGTGAGTTATAACTTATCTCTCAACCATATTTTGAGAATAAGATTATAAAATAGGAACAAAGTGACATTTAAAATAGAGAAAAATTACACAGGTATTTTTGAAGACTCACATTTACTTCAAAGTTCTTCAAAATACTCTTTTATGTGCAACATCTCTGAGATAAAACAAATGTTGTAGATAGATCAAGGACACATTCTAATGATTAAGTAATATGCTTAAATAACATAAGAATATCCTTCATTATTTAGTTGATAAATCAATTATCTAAAAGCTATTAAGTTTAATATCTTAGATTATTATAGATTTGCAGTCATATAAGCAAAATTTGAACTACTTGGCCTAAATACTGATGAATACTTCACTATATGTGACATGTTATCGATCCTTTCAGATTGTGAAAGGTCCTTAGTGGAGTTGCCAAATTTGTTTTGATTATTTGACATGACATTTTCAATCATCAACAAATTTGGCAACTCCACTGAGGACCTTTAGAAATCTTATTTTTTTATCTATTTTATTTTCATTGCCTATGACCATTGGAGGTCCATACCCTATCATTTAAACTTTAGTTGATAATTTTTAAGATCAAATCAACATTTATTCTATTCTAACATGTTTTTAATGGTATAATAAACATTATTATTTATTTAATATTATTGATGTACTTAATGAAGAATTAAAGGAAGAAAAAATTAGTGATGTTCAAGCAAGTCTTACATGTGAAACAAAAATTCATATTTAAGAAAATAATCATAGAATTAGAATTGAGACTTAATAAATTTTGCATGTTAATCCCTGATGTAGAATTTTTTTCTTTCAAATTCCTTTCATCATGAAGATTTTATTACTCCTACTAATCAATCTGATCAAGTGATTAAAATAGATGAAAATTCAGATGGAGGATGAACAAGCACAAAAACAAAGCATTTGGGATTTGATTTTAGACCTTCAAAATAATAGAGATCAAGATAAATCAACTGATGAAGAAAATTATTTAGATGAATACATTGCACAACCCTTAGTCAATCCTTGGATTGATGGAAATCTAATCAATATTGGTGCTTGTCCAGTTAAGTTACATTCATTAAATGGACTCAATGTCTTTAAGTTTTTTGTAAGACTTGGTGAGTCATAGGAAGATTATTTATATGCTTTAAAATTAGTTTATGCTACCCTTGTTATTTTTAACAAAAAAAATTCTCTTAGAATTTTCTCGCATACTTTAGAAGGTAAAGCATACCAAGCATTTATTAGTCTTTTAGCAAGTGTTATTAATAATTGGAAAGATATTGCATATTTATTAGATTTGTGTTTAGGTAAACATAAAAAGTATTTATATCTATTCAATAAATTGGTTAATATTTCAATAGATCCTGGTGAAACTATTCATGAGTTCATAAGCAGACTTAATAGATTGTGCCAAAATATTCCACCTGATATTAGACCATCTAAAAATTTGTCAAGATTATATTTTTTAATGATTTACCTTTAAATTATAATATATCTATAGAGGATAAATACATTATGGATTACGATGAATATATATATATATATATATATATATATATATTATAAAAAGAAATTAAAATGTGAACTACAACAAATGTAAATTCAAATAATATAATTTTCTAAAAATCCATTCATAATATTAGTAAGGAAATGGTCACCATCAAGTGATAATTAAATGATAATCCATCTTCATCAATTAAATCATCATTTTCTAAAAAACTAAAACTGAAGAAAAGGTTCTTTACTGCAATGTTTTTAAACTAGATCATGAACCAAAAACTTGTATAGATGTTCAAAAATTTAAAAGATATATTCAAGGAAATAAAAGTATCTCAATTAATCTAGCCGATAATATAACAATATATAGGATTATTTAATCTTAGATGATATTAAAACCACAAATGCTTAGGTTGTTAATACTAGACAAAAAGATTAATCTAAATCTAATACAGCTAAAAGTAATTAGAACTCTTTTCAAAATCAAGATTAAGGTAAGAATATACAAAACAATTCACTAGATAATGTTGCTACAAATTTTAAACATAATGATCCTTTATCAATAGATTTTAATAACTCCCAATAAAAAATTTATAAGCCTAAAAATTATAAGAATTTATGTAACTCAGATGTAGGGGCTTATAATATCATTGATGATTTATCTTTCATAAAAAAAAAAGATTTTCATTTTTATAGGCTGCTAGTTTGTCAGGACAATTTGACAAGATTAATTAAGCCATTAAAAATCCAAATGCTAAAGATGTTTTAGGATTTTATGAAGAAAAATAAAATAATGAACAAAATTAGTTAGCAATTTTTGGTCAGATATATCATCCCCATGTAGATTACATACCACCTTTATGTGTGTTTGTGTGTGTGTGAAAATTATTGATAAATTTATACATAACTACATTTTAGATACAGGTGCATCAAATAATATTATGCCTAAATTTATTGATGATCAATTAAGTGTCTCATACAAAATATATAATAAAAAACTAATAATTTTTTATTCACGTCAAATGAAAAGTTATGATAAGTTTTGAGATATTGTGACTAAATTTTTATAAGATGAAAGAATTAGATGTATGAAAAATGTTTAAATTCTAGATATTCCTAGTAATTATGAAATGCTTTTGGGTAGAGATTAATCTAAAGCAACTGGGGCATTTTATGGAAAATATACTACTTGGGTTCTAATTGGGAATGCAATTGCCTTTATTCAAAGAGAAGATTAGTCTAGTAATCCTATTGAATCTATATCACTAACTATTATGTATGTTGAAACCAGAATTGTTACATATGAGATAATAACCCTTGATGAACTTGAATAACAACAAGGTGTCTTTTTCAAGAATGATTTATGGACTTTATATTTTGATGGTGCTTGTGCACAAGTTGGAAGTGGTGTAAGAATTTGTCTCATTTCTCCTATAGGTAAGATTTTTCATTATGACTACAATTTTTTTTTTGATACTACAAACAATATAACATAATGTGAAGCCTTATGTCTTGGTTTATAAAAGTATATAGAATTGAATATAAAATAATTAAAGGTTTTTGGGGATTTTAAATTAGTTATTAGATAGGTAAAGATAGTTTATAATATAAACCAAATGCATCTGCATCAATATCCTCAAAAGATTTGTTCCTTACTTGAAAGTTTTGAAGCTTTTAATATCAACCATATTCTTAGAGAAATTAATATACAAGTTGATAAACTTGTTGTTTTTGCTTTAACCCTACCATGATTGATATAGAACCTACTACTAAGTTTTTATTTTTAGAATTTTTTAGACCTAAAATTCTTGATTTAAAATAAAATTGGCCTATTTTTTACTATGATGAACATATTTATGTTTTTATTAAAGGTAATTATTTTGATAGTGATGATCATGTTCTTAATTATGGAGACTATTTACAGTTGAACACTAATAAACTACTAGCTAATTTGGTGAGTTTGGAATCCATGTTTACTCCACATGATCAGCCTAAGATCTCACATATAGAAGATTATTCTAGAAAAATTATTGTAGAGACCATCTCAATAAACCTTTGAATTTAAGAAGAACCTAAGTTTGTTTATTTGGAAATACAATGTACTCCTAATGAGAAGGTAAAGTTTATTAAACTTTTTAAATAAATTATTGAAATTTTTGTCTAGTCCTATAAAGATTTAAAAAGATATGATATTAATTTTATAAAACATAACATTCCTATTAAGTTTGGGATTCAACCCATTAGGTATAAAATAAGAAGGATAAGCCCTTTGCTGGAAGACACCATCAACAAAGAGCTTGATAAAATATTTGATGGTGGTGTTATTTTTATATAATATATTTTCAATGGGTAGTTAATCTATTACCTATGCATAAAAATAATGGAGAGAGTAGACTTTTTTTAGACTTTAGATATCTTAATAGGGATAGTGTAAAGGTTAATTTTCCTCTTCCAGGTATCAATCAAATTTTGCAACAAATTATAGGATCTGAAATGATGTCTTTTCTTGATGGATTTTTTAGTTATAACCAAATATTTATCAATCCATATGATAGACAAAAGACAAACTTCATAACTTAGAGAGGAACTTTCACTTTTAATATAATGCCTTTTGGTATCATTAATGCAGTTACAACCTTTCAATGAGCAATGCATGTAGTATTTGATTATTTAATTAGCAGTATCATAAAAATCTACTTATATGATCTTACAGTTCATTTAAAAAAGAGAAAGAAACATATATATCATTTATGTGAAGTATTTTAAAGATGTAAAAAAATATGGTATTTCCTTTAATCCTCATAAATCTATATTCAGTGTTACTGAAGGCAAGCTATTATGACATATTATCTCTAAAGATGGCATTTCAAATGACTTTAAATGTATTAAAGTAATCAAATAACTACATCCACCTAAAGATCAGTCTGATCTTGGGTTTTTTTTAGAAAATTTTAATTTTATGTATAATTTTATATCAAATTTATCAATAAATCAAATCTTTTGAAAATTTTACTAAATAAAAACCAGTCATATGTGTGGGATGCAAAAGCTGATTCTAATTTTAACAATGTGAAAAATGCTATTGAAAATGCACCAGTGCTTATTAAACCTAATTTGTTTATCTTTTATTCTCTATGTTAATGCAATAGAAAAAGCCATAGGTTTTGTCATAACACAACAAGATAAAAATAATGATTAAAAACTCATCAGATATATGAGTCAAGTTTTGAAAGATACAGAAACTAGGTACCCTCTTATTAAGAAATTTGTTTTGTATTTAGTTTTTTCATTAATTAAATTTTGTCATCTCTTGGTGGGAAATAAATTTATCATAAGATCTAATGTACCTATTTTATCTTATCATTTAAAATAACTTACTATTCAAGGAAGATTTACAAAGTGGATTTTAAGAATCCAAGAGTTTGACCTTGATTTTAAAATTCCTAAAACTATTAAAGAAAATGAATTAAAAAAATACTTAGCTAAAAATGCTTCCTCTAATATTAATGTTTTGATTGTATCTGTTGATGATTCATTGAATGCAAAACCTTATTTTCAATAAATGAAGGTTGTTGATTTTTCAAAAACATTTAAGTTTGTGCTTGAAATGAAAGATTGGGTTTGTTTAATAGCTAAAGATGATTAGTATCATGATCTTGTATATTATTTTTAAAATCAGGCTTATCTTAAAATTTTGGATAAAAGACAAAGGAAAACATTGAGAGTGATGGCTTTAAAATTTTGTTTGCTTGAATTTTTATTTTATTTTATAGAAATAGTCATGGAGTTTTGCTAAGATGTCTTAATCATGATCAAATCCAAAAGGTACTTAAGGGATGTCACAAAAGTAGTTGTGGTGGTCATTATGCTATAAAAATTATAAATTATAAGGTTTTATGTGAAGGTTATTATTAACCTATGTTGTTTCAATATGCTTATAAATTGGTACATTCATACATACCTTGTCAATTATTTGTTGGTAATAAAAAATTACCAACAATGCCTTTGAATCCCATAATTTCTAAAAAGACATTCACTAAATAAAGAAATGATTTTATATTAGACATTCATCCTCCTTTCAATATCCATAGATATATACTATGATTGATTACTTTACAAAATGGCCTAAAAGAAAAGATTTAAAAAATTTAGTTACATTTAAAGTTATTTCATTTCTTGAAAATTAGATTTTTTTATAGATTTAGTGTGCCTTATGAGATTGTTTAAGATAATGGTTCTCAATTTGTTTCAAATAAATATTTATAATTTTTAGGAAAATATTTTATTATTTCCAATCATTCCTCTAAATATTACCCTCAAGAAAATAGACAAGCTAAATCTACAAATAAAAATCTAATTTCTATTATGAAGAAAGTAGTTTGTGAAAATAAAAGAAACTAGCATCTTAAAAACTTTGAGGTGTTATGGGTTAATTATACCATCATTAAGGACAATAAAATATATTATCCTTTTATGTTAAGTTATGGTTTTGATGCTAAATTACCTATAAAGTTGCATATCTCATCTTCTCATGCTACTTTGAAATATTTATCAGAAGATACAAATTTAATTAAATAAGGACTTAGTGATTTAATATCTTTAGATGAAAGTAAGATTATTTATTTAAAAAATTTGGAAGGAGCTAAAGGAAAGTTAAAGATTTTTTTGATAAAAAGGTTTCTAGGAAAACATTTAAATTTGGTGATCTTTTAATTTATTAGGATAAAACTCGTAAAGATCCAAGTAAGCATCATAAGTTTGATTCACTTTAGTTGGGACCATATAAGATTGATACTATACTTGGGAAAAAAAAATTCACTTGCAAGATATGGAAGGAAATTGGCTATGTTATCCAGTTAATGGGTATCATTCGAAATTATTTCATCGATTTCTAATTTTCTTTCTTTCTTTTTTTCAATGTTTTCTTCATTTTATTTTGCTTATTTTTTCTTTTGTGTTTATTATTTTCATTGATTGGATCAATTCTAGTTACATCAATAAGATATTCATCAATATGGATGAAAAATACATGGAGACCATTGTATTTCTATAAGTATACAATTGTGATAAGATGGTTTACATGACATAATTCAGATTTTACTTTATAAATGAACTTGAGTTGGTTATTAGTGTGTATTATTTTTAGAATTTGTGTATAAATAATTTGTATTTGATTGTTTATCTATCATAAAATTATCTATCTAATCAATATATTTCTTCATGCCATACTAACTGAATACTTCATCCCCTTAACAAGATTTTTATTATCAAAGGGGTTCACAACTAGCTGCCTAAGAAATGATTATGCCTAGATCGCACTCAGGTGTTTTATTTTTAAGTAGGCAAATTTTAATTTTTTACCTCATTTCATTTCTAAAATTAGATAGAAAGTTCACTTGTGTTGATCATATTTTAGACACCTCCTCTTTTTAGTTTCTAAAGATAATTGTTTTAAATTGATTTTATCATATTAACAACTTTATCGTAACATCTAAAACTACTAACTAGGGGTCCTAGTTCATTGCATCATTTGAATATGAATTATTATGAAAAATATTTATTATCAATTTATTTAGTTCTATTGTTACTGTACATTATAACTAGTTTCAAATGCAATCAATTATTTCAATAAAAATATTAAACAAGTATGAGATTTGGTAGGGAAATAGTTTATTTTTGATTAGTTTAGTATGAAAAAAGGGTCTTAAACCCTATACAAAGTAGCCCCCTAGGAAAAAAGGCCTCAAATGTGCCATAAATAGCATAATAATAACACAAAAATAATAGACAAAAAATGAGAAATGTCAATAACAAAAAATAGTAGAACCACTATGAATTATCAGTGATCCCATACTTGGCCAAGAAATTGACCATATCCTTATAATCATCAACGTTATCCACTCCCATGTCTATGACCTTGTCATCAAAATATTTAACAGTAGAAAACACTGAAGTCACATGATGAGGGCCTTGGTAGAAAAATTATCCATAACCCTCCATTTCTTTTGTATCTTGTCCATCTTAGATTTAAACACTATGAGCTCATCAGTAGTCTTGACACATAATGAGTAGTTTCCCTTCTTATTTTAACCATGAGTTTCTTCAATAACCTCCTCCATCTCCTTTGAGTTAGGCTTGTTCAATTTGGAAAAGTGGCTTGCTCCTTCATCTTCATGTATAGATTCAGTGGGTGTTTCATCTTCTCATTCCTTAGTGGTATACTCAACAAACTCAAAATCATCAAAAATTTCAATGCCTTGGGGGTTAGTGAATGGGATTCCTGCAATATGACTAGACTTGTGAAATCTTTGAGCCCTATACTTGCTAGCAACACCCCCATCATCATTTCCCACTTGTTTAGGTCCTAAGCACAAATATATGCCTTTCACAAACTCTAAAACCCCACCAAAGTCCTCTTTCCTAGTTTTAGCCTTCTTCGACTGCATGTTTCCCTCATCTTCCATAGCCTTTTAGTCTATTTTATAATACACCACCAAATCCTTCTCAATCTCCCAATTAGGGGTGTCAATTCTACCACTAGATTTCTTAGGATATTTAGTCTTGGAATCAGGGGTAGGGGTCCCAATAGGGTTATTACAATCTTTGATACTAGGACCCCTCTTTAGATTTTTAAGGTATATTTTGGGGGTCTCAATAGTTTTCTTGTCTTTAGCAAGAGACAGGGTTGATGGGGTATCCTCAAGCAAACTAACTTTAATTAGTTTTAGTGGACATAAGGCCAAATGAAAATGGTACAACCTCAAAATGAGTCTTTGGTGAATGGGTATGAGAGGGTAGTTAGGGTTTTTAACACAAATTTTCTTGGATGACTTAATAGAGTTCTCCAGAGAAGATAATAGGAAAAAGGGGAAGCTAATCTCCATCTTATTCCTAAAATGGTTAAGCAAAGCAAAGTGGTAGTGGTAAAATACTTTGAATCTACCCTCTAGAGTGAAGTACTTCATGATCACGAGTAAATTTACCCCCATGAAATTTATAAATTCTCCTTTTTGTTTATCATGTGAATCATATGAATATAATAATAATGATCAAATTTGTAAGTATTTATGGTTGGATGCACAAATTGATTGATAAGTGGTATTTTTTATCATAAAAATAGATGTTAAATAATTGGTGATCTACATTATTTATATTAAATCATGTTAAAGTTTCAATAGAAGTTAATTATAACATTATTTATTTTGAATAATGTAAATATTAAAATGTTTTGGGTTTTTATTAAATTAAAACCAAAATATTTTTAACCTAAGATCTAAGGGTTAAATGCAAAAATACCTATGAATGAATTATGATAGTAACATTGAATATTTTAAAAGGGTCAAATATACTAGAGGACCTATGTGAAGTGGTTACAAAACCTAGGGTGGTAGAATGAAACTTAATAATGATTGGGTGTTTAGTGTTAACTACATGGTTTGATATCATTTAAGTGGCAAGTTGTGTAGATTTAATGCTCTAAAGATATGGTGGATTGAATTAGAAATTATTTAGATCCCATAGAATTCATGGTATTAAATTTTGAGGTACATGCATCAGTTTAAGGGTTTTAGGGTTTTAGTGATCAATTTAGTGGAGGCTTTAGTCATATTCAAATTTGTTAGAGTTGAAAAATAAATTTAGCAAGGTTGGCGGTAAATTATTAACAGTTTTCTATCCAATGTTATTGATACATTTAGCAAGGTCAGTTATTATGGATTCAATACTATACAAAAGGTAATTTTTCATTGGTAACTATCATTCTAGACAATATTACCATGGAAGTAAGATTTTGGAAGTAGGGAGAGGATAATAATTTTGGCGAGTTATAAACAAGTTATGGATTTCATTTTTGGTTTGATATCACAAGAGCAGATTTGAGCTTGAAAATTATATATATATATATATATATATATATATATATATATATATATATATATATATATATATATATATATATATATATATATATATATATAGGTTGAGATAATGTTGATAATGAAAATAACATTAGTTCAATTCATATATTTTATCTATAATATTTTGAGTTGCATAGTTTCATTTTTTGAGGTTCTAGGGTTTAAATTAGCTATAAGTCTTCATTATAATTTTTGTGATATTAATTTTATTTAAAGAATGTATTTTGGTTTTGATTTCATTTGGAAAATAATTTATATTTTGTCAGCATATTATTTGGTTTGCTATTTTGAAAATAATACATGCATGCAGTACATACAGAAGTTTAATTGGTTCTAAACTTTGATGAGTTTCAGTTACAGTCATATGTGTTTGGAAAATTTTTGGTTTTATTTGATTATTAGTGAATATGAGATAATATTTGAGAAATGAATGTTAGTTTTTTTTAATACTAGGTTTTTGTCAAGTCAATATGACAATTCTGATGGTTTTTTAAATAAGGGTATTAACTATTTGTACTAGTTTGAAACAATGATGGTAGTTTGGTAAATAAGAACCATTCATTGATTTTTATTTTATTCAAATGTTGGGTTTGTTCTTTTTCTACTTGTTCCTACATTCTAATGCCTCAAATATCAAATAAAATACATGCCATTTTACTTCATAGATATGGCTTATTCTATTGGTTTTTGGAAAATTTTATATGGTAATTAATATGATATAAGCATGTTTTGTGAATAAGTTGGGTTTTCATAATATAAGTTTAAAATGGTTTTAAAATTATGAAGTTTCTATTTGGTCTACTTGGAAAGTTTTACAAAAGATGAATAAGATCTTTTGGTACTACATGTTAGTTTATTTTAAAGAAATTTTAGATTATGGGTTTTGGTATGACAGTCCATTTATTTATTTTGGAATATCTATGGCAAATAGATATAACAATGGCTTGCATGTGACTTTTTATTTTTTATTTTTAAGTTTGTCTTTATGTGCATAATTTTTAGTTGGTAAATTATTATAAAGTGGGAAATGCACCAAAAAAAAATTAAATGGTTGTTAATATTCTCATTCATACAAATTTTAATATGAAATATCTAATTCATTCATAATTTTAGTTTCTAAACTATAAACATTTTTGGGTTGAATAAAGTGATTGACTTGGTTAGGTTATATTTTTATAAATGTATTTCATAATGAAATTTATTGTTTAGTTTGAATAATGTCATGCTTATGATTTAATTTTTTATTCACAGTCATTTGTGAACTGAGATATAGATTTATATATTTTAAGCAGTAGGTAGAATTGTTTGATATTGTTTTCAAAAGGGTGGTTTAGATATATTTTGTATATCAATTGGCTTTTTAGCACTGTTAATTTATTTTGAATAGATTTTTGGTCACTTATCAGGATAATGTTACTTCTTTAGATGGTTTTAGGTAGATTTTGTTTATTTTGATTTCATAAGAAAAATTTTGATCATTTTTCAAACTATGTTCATGAAATAATATTTCAAAATTTCAATCAGTTTCTTAAATTTATGATATGGCTTTATATGGATTTAATATATGGTTGAGGATAGTTTTATTGAAAGTAAGTAATTAGGGTTTTGATTTGTTTCATATTTAAAAAAATGTCAAAGTAATGTGTGGAGGATCGATCAAACTTGGAATAGAGAAGATTCATTTTCTCATAGTTTTGATTCTAAAGACCGATTTTATAGAGGTAGAAGGCTTGGTAGAGATTTTCCTAGACCCTTTAATAGAGGAAATTAAATGTCCATTCACTTTGATGACTCAAATCTATTTTTTTAGATGTTTTAGATGACTTTCCATTTAATCCTATAAATAATAGAGTAAATTGAGTTTTGAGGAGACCATATTGTAGAACCCATCCTCAAGATGTGGGAATCCAAGTGTTTCAACTCAGTAAATGCAAACATCCATGTAGGCTGAACACAATTTAGTTTTTTGTCACTCTCCTTACCATCATGAACCTTTGCCTAAAAAATAACCTATATCAAGTTGATTAGTTACATTCTCATGCTTTATTTCCTCTTAGCCATAAAATCCCATCACCTAAACATGTGAACCCTAGTTAAACTTGTCCAAGATTGAATCATGTGTATTTTATTCATTACTTTCTAGAAGAAGAAAAGACAGTGCCTCGTAACTACAAAAGACAAGGAATTAGTCCTTCAACATCACCAACCATCACCAAGATGGTAAATAAGGTTAAGTTATAAGTGGATGACAAATACAATGAAGATGTTGTTAAGATAATTAAGTTCCTTGGTACCACCATGCATTACCCAGAGTATTTGACTGACAAGAGTTATCCACTGATAGAATTCTTGTAGATTATGATGAGGAATAGTATTTGGAAGTTTAATTCTACTACTTTGACAACTTTTTTCCAAATACTATATATGTTTTAATATTGTTTACAACTTTATTTTGACAGTGGTTTGATAGTATTTGAAAACATTTTAGATGGTAAATATTTTTGATGTGGAATATATAAACTTGTGGATAATGCATATGGATAAATGTTAGATGTCTTAATTCTCATTTTAATAGTTTATGTTATTTTAAAATGTTTTGCATAATAGGTTTATTTAGATGTTGTGATGTCTAAGGGCCCCCACCTAGTTAGAGTCTATCCTCTTGGTCTATTAAATATTTATTTTGATCTTAAAAATTATTTGAAAAGTTTTACATTAACTTAAGTTATAATTTAAATTTAATTGACTTAATTAAAATCAATTAGGACTTAAAAAATAACAGACTAAGTTAGTTATAACTTATCTCTCAGTCATCTTTTGAGAAGAGGATTATAAAATAGGATCAAAGTGACATTTGAAAGAGAGGAAAATTACATAAGTATATTTGAAGACTCTGATTTACTTCAAAGTTCATCATAATATTCTTTTTTGTGCAACATCTATGAGATAAATAAAATTTTATAGATAAATCAATGACATATTCTCTGACAGTTAACTATAATTAACACAAGTATATTCATGTTTTATTGTTTAGTTTATAAGGTTTATCTATTAATTTTATTTATTTTAATTTATATCTTTAGTTTTATTTTCTAAGTTATTCATTTATTTATTATTTTTATTTAGTCTTAGTTTAATTGTTATAGAGTTAATTGTTTAATTGTTATAAAGTTGATTGTTGTTATAATATTGCATTAGATTGAATTAAGTTTTATTTCTTATTTATTTTTCATTTATCTTATTTTATTTTACTTGTTTAATTTAAATTAGTTTAATTAGACTAATTAACTTTTCTTATTAGGTTTTTATTTTTGATTAATTATTGTGTTTCTTAAAAAATTTAGTCTTTTCTTAAATAGTTAGATTTATCTGTTAATTTTATTTATTTTAATTTATATCTTTAATTTTATTTTCTAAGTTATTCATTTATTTCTTATTTTTATTTAGTCTTAGTTTAATTGTTATAGAGTTAATTGTTTAATTATTATAAAGTTGATTGTTGTTATAATATTGCATTAGATTGAATTAAGTTTTATTAAATTTTTAACTCTTAGTTTAGTTTATTTCTAGTTTTGTTTTAGTTTTAAGTTTAGAGTTAAGTTAGTTTTTAATTTTTTATTTAGTTATTTATTGTTTAGATTTAGTTCTTGTGTGATTATGTTAATTGTTATTTCGATTTATTTCTTTGGCATTCATTGTAATATTTTATTTTTATCTTTTAGATATTTGTGTTTATTTTATTTTGACCTTTTATGAATAGAACATAAAGATTTCAAAGCATTTGAGTGGAACATAAATATTTCATTCAAGATATTATCTTAATCATAGATCTTCTCTACTAGATATGATAGACTATATATTCACATTTTTTTTCTTCAAACTTAAATAGAATAATTGATTTCTAAAGTTATAATGAAGTATTGATCAACATTTGGCATACATGTTTATTTTATTAGAACATTTAAAATCCCTTGTGCATAATTTATATCATTTTGACCTATTAGACCTTTATTATTAAATTGGTATGATTCCATCTTAACCTTCACGATAAGTGAAAGAGATGATTAGTTGACATGACATTTTAAATTGTCAACAAATTTTCATGTGGTTGAATGATATGAAAAAAGGATAATAAATACTCAGACATGAGTGAATATAAATTTAAATGAATATTTTAAAGGGTAAAAATATATACATAAGTTTGTTATAAATTTATAATAACTTTATGATCACATCACTTTATGACCAATATGAGGTTACCACATGTATTAATCTTAATAAACATTGAAAAAGGTAGGATTAGAGATAAGCAAAGAGATGAAATGAAATTTTTTAACACACAACCACAATAGACAAATAAAAAGTGACAAGGAATTTGGTTTTCAACACATAAAATATGAATTAATATAGCAATGTATTTGTGTAGCCCATATAATGCATAGTAAACTTTACATTGAAAAGGTAACCCTGTGAACTCAAGGCCACATGATGATACATTGTAGAAAGTAGGATACTCCATTGAGATTGAGGAAATTTTGATGACTATTATTTGTTCATAATATTAATAAATGAATAGGTTTGCACATAAATAAGACATTTTAAATAAGGAATTAAATCAATACCTAAGGCTAAAATCAATAAAAAAAATATATCATAGGTAACATCCAATTTCAAAAATTCCATATGGAAGGTAGAAATTAACATTATGTGGCAAATAGAGAAAGCATAATTCTTAGAAAATAGAGAAAATTTAACAACAATTGAGTTTATAGTGATAAAAAATTTCATAGTTCCATGTAGAGGATGGAAACCAATAAAATAAGACTTCACTTTAGAATCCTAATATGACATGATTGGGTGAAATTATAAAGTTTGCATGGTTGACTTTAATCTTCTAAGATGTATAATTTTAGGGATGGGATAAATCCAAATAGCATAGAAATGGAAATTATATCTCAAATATCTCTTTAAATTAAATAGTTCAGATTAAAACTAGATTTAAAACTATAAAATAGTTACTTTATTTCATATGATTTTATCATATTAAATTTAGATAGTTTAATTTAAATAAGAATGATCAAACACAAAAAAATTCAATGTGTGGTGGTGTCCCATTCCTTACATTATAAAAAAATTATAATGTTACCATTTTAATTAGGAAGGAACTTTGGAAGGCAACATTCTTAATAAATCATTATGAATGTTCTGAGTTTGTGTATTTTTCACTTTCTCAACTCAGGTTAACGCTACATATTTTCTCAGTAGCTTAAATTTATCATTACATGATATTTATTTTATTTGATATGAGTTGATTAGATTAAGTATTTTTACTATTCTAACCATTCCTATAGTTAATATCTAATCTTTGATTAATGTAGATATATATGGTATCTTCTATTTTTGTTATGAAATCCAATCTTTATAAAATTATTATGGTTGAATGTGCTTTCATTATTCTCTATGTTAAATTATCTTTCAAGTGATGCTACTAGAGTTTTATCATAAATCCATTAATTATTTAAACCCTTGTAACATGTTTATTCAAATTTGAGTAAATTCTATATTTGATGAATGCTAGGTTTTTTGAAGTAGATCTCATAATTTTTTCGATATAAAAAAATAACTAATCTAAAATATGAAACCTTATTTTTTTGCCTTACCCTACCTCATTTTTTATTTTTTTATCAGATTTGATCCTTGTAAAATATCAACATTGTGTTCAATATTTTAATTAGTTCTAGGAGTCACTTGGTTGAACATAGGTGAATTTTGGAGATAGGTATTAAGCCACATTATGAACCAATATATTTCACCAGCTCAAAATCATGCCTTGGGTCATATTCATGAGATTCTAAAACAAGAGGGTGTATACTCACCACTTAATGGATCCTATTTAAAAATATACATCAACAATAAATTAGCATTAAAAAGAGGGATAAAAACTAAAACTATACCATTTTGGTATTAATATACCCTTATAATAACTTTGTGAGAATTTAAACTTGCATATCCCTATCCACTTTGCTTACCATATTTTGTTGTTTGCCTAAACACACATCAACAAAAATCTAGTGATAGAAGGGGAAATGACCATAATAAGACCTTGTGGTTAAATTTAACCTCATTTGAAATAATCAATGAGAATATTATAACCCATTTTCAAACACATATTTTATTAAGTTCTTAATAAACACATCAACACATGTTGGTATTTGAGAAGGAGGCCTACTAAATTGTGATAGATCCAATCCAAAATCAAAGTACAAAAAAATAATAGGAAATCATAAAATAAAAATAGATAAATCATGTATTGGCTTGGTGATATAGTTTTAGAGATCCCTAATACTCAATATGATTTCCTTAAAAATCTTTCAATTTTATACACAAATTCAAAAATGATAGAATAATTGAGGAACATGTATTTGTTTTAATTGATTTAAGATTATTGAATGTTCATCATGAGAATGTAACATGTATGTTATTTAATTTTATATTAGGTATCCTTGAGTATGATAGGGTTTTAAATCTAACGTCTGGATGAATCCATAGTTGGAAAGATTTAAAATATGCATTCATTTTACAATTTTTTGTAGTTGGTTGATCCTTTTTTTTCCTTTGATAAATTGGTCACACTCAAGAGATAACCCAATGAGATAGTAATAAATTTCAACCTAATATTTTATAAAATATATAAAAACATTCCAACCATCCATAGACCCCAATAGTTAATCATTTTATAAATTTAAATAATATTATGGAGACCATTATATCTATGTTTGTAAGAATATCCATTACAAATTTATTACCTTCATATTATGAAGAGGTCACCATAGTGGATAAATAATTGTCTTCCTATGGAACACATTCTTTATCTATGATAAACTATGACCTCTTTAAAAAAGTTAAACTAGACATTTCTCAAACCAAAAAGGACATATATTTTCTTATGACTATCCACTTAGATCAAAATTTATAAGTGGATTTGTGCACATGGTGTATATGGGGCCAAATTAATGGTTACCTCACTCCTCATAAGTGATACTTATAACTCTCAAACACATATACCCAAACATAAAATAGAGGCAAAACTTTTATTTATTTATTCAATGACAACACTACATCACTATTGAGAAATTGAGATTAAAATCACTATTGAGAAATTGAGATTAAAATCATAATTTACACAAGATATAAGAGACTATTAATAACCAACATATCACCTTTGAAAATTATTCCAAGGATTTAAAATCATAACTTGTTGACCATCAAAACCAGATTATATTTAACAATCCTTTGTAAGATCATTTTAAGAAATACCGAGAAGTGAAATTTTCATATCATACACATCCTCCTCCACCATATTATGGGTACCCATTAGACGGGATTAATTTTAATTATACATGAAAAACACATCATATGGTTCATTTAACCTCCATTTAATTTGATGATATTGAAATTATAGATAATGACTTGGATATTCATTTGTTATTCATTCGAGCATACATTTATCATCAGCCTATATATAGTGTTATGATTTACAAAGATGCTAGTGATAATGTATATACCATTAATTTACTCACACATTTAGGATATAAACATGATGATTTATACCATTATTAAAAAAAAAAATTGAGCATTCAATAGAACATCACAACACATTCTTTGTGAGATTGACTTTCCTTTACAAGTTAGGCCATCACATGTGGTTACTACCTTTTTAGTTATACCATGTATAGGAGTCTTTGATATGTTATTGGGATGACCTTAGATACATAAAATATACATAGAACCTCCCATAGTGAATAAGTGTATTAAATACATTTATATCAATAGGGTAGTCATAGTTTTCATAATGCCATATGAATATCCACTTCAACAAGAGAATTTTATTCCCAAATAACTACACATAAAACCTACTGAGGTTAATCATCTATGAAATGGTAATAAAAAATAAATCCCCTTTCCTATGTGACCTATACTTAAGATATACTTGCTCTAGAGTTATACAATGGATTCCATAGAATCCTTATAGATACCTACACAACATACCCAATTACCTAGAGAAACTAAACATGTTCCAATTATTGTGACTCAAAACAAAACAAAGAGAACTCAAAAATGGGTTCCACGAACCACTAATTTTGTTATTATTTATTCATGACCACATACTCCTATGAGGAATACATAGAGTATTGCTAACCCTCTAAATCCTTATATGACACCTATGCATGCTCCTTGTAAGTATCACCATTATGATTTACCATATTTTGAGTATATATCACTCTATGATAACCCTTAGATGAAATAATTGGTTAACCCTTGATTTATAATTTTTTCAAAAAAATCCAAAAAAATCTAATATTTTGTAAAATAAAAACATTCAAATAAATTCAAAAATATAAAAAATGTATAACATTCCCGTATTTACTAGATCCTTGGCATATTTATTGTTTGCTTCATGTTATCATATAACATGTATTTTTATATACACATATATGTTTCATGATAGAGGCATACCACAATCACATGATATATGGACATATAGATGTTAGACCTCTCCTCTACCCACATCATATAATGCATTAAGGGAATCTAATTCATTGATAATGATTGATACAAGTTACATATACTTTTTATCATTTATAAATTATAATTTTTGAGATTATATACTAATTCTTAAACATGTCTATATCCATGTTCACATATTCAAAAATGTACTTGATATGCTAAGTTACATGACATTTATTCCTAAGACATATATGTATGGACTAGTATGATATGACTATGTTAGTTGTTTATACTTCATTTATTTCCATTGTCACTTTCTTGAGTGTATTTATTTATTTTTATTATCTTACTTTGTGGAATATTTAAATATGTTCCTTTCCTATTGGCCCCTATGCCATTGTATGTTGTCTAGGAATTTGAATATGTCATTATATGTTGATTGGACATTTTAGTATGTTATTTCCTTTAAATTGTGTAGCATTTGAACATTCCCCTTGTATGACATATCCTTGGACCATTTATTTTGAATTATATTGAGTCTTCTTATATATGTGCATGGTTTTTTATTGATATTGTATTGTTACTCTCTAGACATTTCCATGATACGTATCCTATATCTTAGTGCTTGATGTGATCATACATTGTGAGCTTCATTGATACATCTAGTTAGACATGTTATTCATATATGTTACATGATTGATATAGATATTATATATCTACCTTATCCATTTGAGGTATGGTACCTACCATATCTATTTCCCTCACCTCAAAAGGGGTAGGCATATCAGTAGGGGCATGTCATAAAGACATGACCTCTATGTTTGTATAGTTTCTAGATACTAGTGTGTGCATGTTGTAAAGTCTTGATCTCCACACTTACTTAGATATTAGTATCTTCATATTTTATTGGGGTCACATCAAATAAATATTATCTCCACACTTACACAATATTTAGTAAAGTTACATAATTTAGATATACACTTGGATCTGAATCATATACATTGCATCAACTTTTCATAGATTTTTAAAGGTTTGTGACACATATAATTTAGTTAAGATATATTATAGGTTCATATGCCATGATATTGCATAAAAAATCAAAATTTACTAATTATATATCCAAATTACGATCACCATGAAGAACCATTTACACTAAGAAGTATTGTTACCACACCTTTTATGTCTCCAATAGTTGGTTCTCTTTATAGGTTGAATTAATTAAATCATCACTAAATTTATAGGTTGGGTTGATTAAATCAGCCAACCTCACTAGATTTATAGGATGAGTTGATGAAATCACTCACCCTCACCATATTATATATACATACTTGATTTTTTTAATTGAGATTTAGTGATTTCAATGGATATGTCATAACTCACCCTTTCACCAGATTGGGTAAATATTACATTCCAAGAACCCTCTTAAAATATTCAAGGTTCAAGTATGATCCTCTCTCAAATACATGATTCATAAAGAATAATCTTTAGTAATTAGAATACAAAAAGGGCAATATGGTTGCATTAACACATAGGTTTACTACTTTCTCTCTTTCTTTTTAATAATTTCAATTATTTTAAATTTAAGATTATGTGCACTTATTTATAATGTAACATGCACTTTGTTATAGGTTATACACCAGAAAAACACTCAAAGTGGGATCAAACAAATACAAGGTGCATTGTACACACCCAAATGTGAATTTATTTCCTTTAACCTAGTAATTTCATCCTTATGCATTACTAGATTAAAGGAAGGATAAAACTAGATACTAAAAATGAATATTTATAGAATCTTAGTCGTGTACATTTGAAAAATACCAATCAGGGTGCTACCCTTTAGTTCTAGACTTTCTTGCTCTCAAAAGGATTACATTCACCATCTCACTATGCCTAAATGATTATCTTATAGTATGACCCATATCAATTTGGTGACCTGGACAACCTATACAGTATATAAATACTATATACCTAAGGATATGATGTATTAATTTATATGGTTTGACAGAGATGCCAACATGTGGTACACATCCCCATTGGTTAGTTATATGGATCTAATATATTAGGATAATATAGTAACTTGTAGAATTAGTGCATTGGGTAGTGGTTTCCCTACATTGGGATTAAGAGGTTACCCATCCATTTTTATTTATATATAGGTCTATATAAAGGAGGTGAATATCATTGTAAAGGAATTGAGTAAGCATTGGGTCTTATATTTGGTATAAGGATATTAGAGGTTATCCCCTCAAAGAGACATTATGGAATTATTCCTTCCTAAAGGAGTATTTTATGGTGTTGCCCTACCTTAAGGGTATTATTCTATTTCTACATATATTGAATATTTGGGCATCTTGGCCCACTTATATCTTTTATGATGTTTATATTTACATTATATTATGTATATTTATAATATTATAAGTGTGGATCATAACAAGTGGTATCAGCGTATCAAAAAAATTTGAGATATATATAAACTTGCATCGTCATGAGAGGAAACAAGCATGGATCAATGTGATAGAGTTTTATAACAATAATCACTTTGGCTATATAAGAAATCAGAGTATAAATCACTATGGTTGTGTATGGAATCCAAAAAAATAACTATTACAGTCAGGTATGGAATTAGAGTAATGTAGTGTCCTATGAAACATGGAATCAATGGGGAAATCACTATGACTATGCATGGAAAAACAACTACTATGGTCATTAATGGAATCAAAGTAGTGTAGTGGAATATGGTACATGAAATCAAAAGAAGAAGAATTATGTATGGACACTAAGGTAGTAGAGTTATGATCATGAATGGAAAGAGAGTAACATAATGAAATTTTTAAACAAGGTAGGAGAGCTATCACCTACCAAGATCATGTATGGATGGTTATATATTAGTATTAGAAACAATTGTGTAATGATTTGAAGTACATTCATTATTTGGTTTCCTCTTATATTTCGGGGATGAAACATGTCAAAGAAGGAAGGAATGATATGTACTTAGGGATATGATATATTAAAGTATATGGGTTGATGGAGATGATGACATGTGGCAAACATTGGTCTTAGTTAGTAATATGGGTCTAATATATTATGATAAATGAGTAACCTATGAAATTAGTGTATTGGGTAATGGTCAACCTACATTGGGATTAAGAGGTTACCCATCCACTATTAGTTATATAGAGGTCTATATAAAGGAGGTAAATCTGATTGTAAAAGAATCAAGTAAGCATTGAGTCTTCAATTTTTTATAATTATATTGGAGTTTGTCCCCTTTAAGAGACATTATGGATTTATTCATTCCTAAAGGAGTATTGTATGGTGTTGCCCTAACTTAAGGGTATTGTTCTATTTTTACATATATTGAATATTTGGGCATATTGGCCCACAAATATATTTTTTGATGTGTTGATCTACATTATATTATGAATATCTCCAATATTATAAATGTGTATTATAGCGATAAATATAAAAACTTGGTATGCATCCTCTAGTATAAGTTACATATCTATACTTCCTATCTTTCTAGACATAATTGACCACAAAGAGAGTTTAGTGTTGATGCTAGTGTACAATACTCAAAATTAATCTAAATTACAAACTATTAGAAACATATGGGTCAACCTATTTATCTTATTGAACCCTAGTGTGAGATATTTTCAAAATATGTGGCATAGATACAATTTTAAGCCTTTTCATTGTTCATCTAGAAAATACTAAGAAAGAACCTAGCAAGCTCATTCAATAAATCACACAACTAAGTTATTATAACCTATTTTTCCCTATTTTTATTTAAATCATAATAAAAGTCATATAAAAGGTGTGAAGCATCCAAATAATATCCCATGAGTGGTATTTTTCAAGTTCCAAGATAGATAATTGCATGCATCTACATATAGTATATTACACCATTGTTCACAAACACTCCCACACATAGGGGATAACAACATAACTCTAATTCCCTCATTAGAATTATCTATTTAGGTAGATCTCATTAATAAAGAGTCATATAAGGTCATCTTGACACTGTAATCCCACTAACCCGTTATTTTAAAAACTCATTCTAAGGGTGAATAGATAGGGTTTGATAAATAAGAAGAGAGACAACCTATATTCCAAATATGAATACATCACTAGAAAGGGGGAAAAACCCCAAAATGGTGAATTTGGTCACATGAAGATCTAGTGGATATTATATACTAGATGGTAACATCATAGTAAGGATAATAATGTTGATGATAGTGTATTAAGGTCAATGGTAGTGTTTGTAGCTAAAGAAACATAATTTCCAAAATCTGATGATTTTTATATAATATTGATCCCTTACAAGTATACCTATGTCCAACCCATATTGACTCATGTATAGTATACCCAACAGAGTATCATTTCTCTCTAGTGTTGTAATCAATTGAACATATTTTAAATTTGATACTTTATATATTTAGCATATCTCAATTTTATAATTCATAATATTAATTTATCTGAGTTTACAATTAATTGGCCTATTGTAGATTAGTTTATCATGCTTTTGATTAAACTACTAATATATCCTTAACCATGTCCCCATAATCTAAGTTTAGGTTTAAACATGACGCTAAAATTAATTCTTCTTTCCCAATATCTCTCTTATTCTCAATTCTATATTTTTTTAATCCTCTAGTTATCTTCCAATATTATTACCCTTTATTAATCTCTACTCTCTTTTATCCTACCATGAAAATCCCCTTTATCCTTACATGATATACCTCATCCTATTTTTCCCTACTTTTAGGTATTATTGAGCTTTTCTATTATTGTGTATGATTTTTATGAACAAAAAACACATGCATTAGTTATCTTCCTCATGATCATCACTAACTCAAAGTTCTCTTCCAAATCATTCTAATGAGACCCTAAATCCTAATTTAATATCACCATGCAAGATATGTGACCATCTAAAGATATTTATGTCATTCTCCCATCATTGTGACAAAATTGTGAATAATGATCATAGGTTTCATAAGGTAATGCCATATGGCATGATTTAGGGGGCCCTACTTAATGAGTATTAAATGTTATTCCTAACTTCCAATGTCTATGTGTACCCATGTATTTATTAAAATCTTTTTTTTTTGCTCACACATTTTCTTGGAAGTGTGGATCAAACTATATCCATTTAAATGTGGTAACAGATCCATATGATAATGTGGCTTCTACAATACCCTATGAACATGAGAATAAATTTGACATCCTTCATCACCTATCAACTTATCATTTTATGAACTATGTTAACCTTCCACATACCTACTAGAATTTATTAACCAATGTATAACTCATCAGGTCTGATGATCTCTATGGGATTGTAGACTAAGTTAGGAACACCTAGTGTTTTAGTGGCCACCTTATAGAATATATAAACATATGTGCATGGGGATCTCAAAGAAACATGGAGACTATAGCTACCATTAAATTCGATAATTTTAATTGGACACCAACACATAGATATATGAATTCCCTATAAACTTAGAGACTTAATAAATAATGTGCATGTGGCCCTTGAAATAATAACTTAGAGTTGTAATAAAAAATATGTGTGACCACCAAAATAAATAAAATAAGAAATCTGACATGGGAATGTGACTATGTGATCCATGTGATCTTTTTACCTTAGGATATCCATATGTGATTAATTTTAACTTTGAGTATCCATAATGTGACCAGGGTCCACTAATTGAAAAATTAAAAAAAAATCCTAAAATAATTTTAGGTGATGTAAGATTGCTTATACACCTTGGATGTTCCTAGATTAACATGACTCAATATACCCAATGTAAAAAAAAAAAAATCCCATTATTGAGATAAATTCCATGGATGTAAATGAATGTGTTACACATGAATATTTTTCTAAGATTTATTTTGACTCTAAAGTTGATGTAGAATAAGCTCATGCACCATGATAATCATAAGATAATGAGGAAGAATCAATACCTTATACAACATTTTCTCAATAAGATGCTTTTAAGTTTAATTTATTAAATTATGATATTATCTGTGAAATGACATAGGATGTTTCAAATGTGGAATATCTAAAAAAATAGTTTTTATAGGTTTTGAATATGAATGCCAGGAGAATTTATACCTATAGGACTATCTTGAACATGTGTAAGAAGAGGAGATTAAATAACAATAAATAGAGGAATATTTAACAATATATTTAGGTAAAGAAGAGGTCTTAAATCTCATCATCATATAATTTTAAATTAAAAAAGTCATGTGTTTATTTTTTTAAATTTTTAGGTAAATTTATCCAAAACCAATTATTTTTTTATTTCACATTTGAGGATAATCACCATGTTGAATAAGATTTTGTGAAATTTTTTTAACTTATAAAGTGTAAATTTATGAAACTCTTGAAACAATACAAAGATGTCCCTACAATATTGAGAATAATAAATGGTGAAAACTTACCTTTTACTAGGAAATGGGAAGTGTTTCACAAAAAGTTTCCAAATCCACCCTCTCACTTTGGATTTGAATTTTTAGTTATTTGAGGGTTAGGTTTAGAGTATTTGAATTATTTTTCATTTTAGTTTTATTTTGATTTCATAGTTTTAATTTTTAATTTTTCTACTTTCTTAGATTAGTTTTCTTTGATTAGGTAGTAATTCAATAAGTCTTATTGAAGGTAGAAGAATAGAAACTAAGATCATATTTCCACACATCACTTATAGAGTTTCTTTGTGATCACATTTTTTGAACCATTCCATAGGTGATCCTAGTCACATTTAATTGTCTAAGAGTTGAATTTACTATGAAAATGTTAAAAATTTATAAAAACTTGTAATTATTTTGGTGAACATTGATATCATGTTTGACTATGTTATATTATCATTAGAAAACTAAAATTGTATACCAAAATTATCACATTAATCCATAAAATTATTTACATTGAAAAAGAGTCACATATGCGCATTATCTAATTAATATTATCTTGAGTGACATGAAATATCACTTGTTATTGAAATTTTGTAACTATACCTTTACCTAGATACATTGGTTCCCAACCCTTTGAGGAAAAAAATAGAGGATAATATGAAATATTCAAAGGAAATTTAAAATGTTCTCCTAAAAGGGTGATTCAAGTAACCTCCATTAGGACTATGGAACTTTGACTAGCAATGAACCAAGGCATATATTAGATCCAAAAGTAACTCTATTGGGGACATAGACACCTATATAGCAGTAAATAAATTCCTTAACCTTCTACATAAGACATTCCCATAACATATAAAAACAAAACATAAAAATAAGGAGACCCTTTAGAATTTTTTAATCAAGAAGTCAATCTTGAGCCACATTAGAACCCTTCTAGGTAATGAAAATGTATCTCTTCACATACTTTGAACTCTTTGTCGATGATAATTCCTATTATTTTATATGATAAAATTGACACTAATTTTCAAATCTCAAGTGGATATATAAATTTTTCTAACATGATTAATTAGTATTATTCAGGGTGAAAATAGAGAATATTGAGTTTTAAATGTTACTATTGTTTTCCACATAGAAGTCACTATTTTTTGTGACCAACATAACCCAATTTCATTATCTAAAATATGTTCCATATGTTATCCTACATATTTATAAAAATTTATTTGTCTTAGTGCATTCATATTTCAATTCACATTATCCCATTTAGAATTTGATTTGATTTAAACTAGTCACACCATAATTTTTTATCAATCTTAAGTATACCAAAGCCATGATCACATGATCAAAACCAAATATTTAAAATATAATATATT